>JANAVB010020198.1:6834485-6982954 GCA_029216955.1 Iris pallida | reverse complement strand
AATAGTATCGTGAATCTCGTCATGAGATGTTATTTCCTGGTTACCTGGTATATGAGTACATTGTTCGATGTCACGACCCACCCATTTTTTTTTTTCCGGATACGAGACGTGTCCAAGCCAGCCTACGACGCAGAGTCGGCGGTAGAAGCTGTATGCCACAATGCTCAAAACCACAAGTAATGCTCATTCACAAAATTAATTTAACTTACATGATCACAAGTTTTACATTTGTAAAAAAAAAAAACTTGTAAATAATGAATGACTACAACTAAACTATAGCTAGTCTCTAGGCTTTTCGTCTGCATGTACACCCGAACTTCCCATGCTAAGTGAATCCACGGCTAACCTGAAAAATATTAGTTTCAGTCAGGAATGGAACGAGTACAATTCACTGAATACAGTTTCAATAATGAACTGATATACGATAGAGGTTAGCCTTTAGACATATGATTTATAAAAAAAAATAAGAAAGACAGAATAAAACTGAATACCAGAACAGAAAATAAAATACAATAAATACTCACCACTGACCGACTGAAGTACCTTTGATATGTGATCAGTCTTGGGACAATTATGCGACATGGTCTACACGGTCTAAAGTTATACGGTCTACAGTTACCCGGACTCTACACGAATATACTATATAAAGAAACACTGTCTACAAAATAATAATCACGATCTACACGATCTACACAGTAAAATACAGTAAATATCACGGTCTACACGGTCTATACAGTATAATGTAATAAATATCATGGTCTACACGATCTATACGGTCTATACAGTATAAATGCAATAAATATCACGGTCTACACGGTCTAAAGTCAGATCACACATCGTTGGTACTTCACCTCCTGACATAACAAGGAACAAATCAACATAAAACTGAAATCACATATTATCGACTAAACACTGATGTATAGTAAAGATCAATACTGAAAACAACAATAAACTGTACTAGCCTGTGGTCTCTGTGTGAAACCGACAATCCGAACCATTCAATGTGCCACATAGTCAAACCTCGTACAACAGTCTCTAGATGCTGAAATAGACATTATCAATGTTCTCAGAATGGTCAAAATAGCTAGAGTTGCCTGTCTTAAGTCCAATTCTGGACACAGGGGCAAAACGATATTTCGGGTCAAAACGGTGTCCGCCGTTGGACTGCTTGTACGAAAAGCGTGCCAGAGTCAACGGTCTCTAAAGTCGTTAAACTATATATCTACGAATTATTTGATGATATGACCCAACCGTATGTCCAAAGTTGGATTCCAACAGGCCGTGTACAAAATCGTCGTTGAATCGGACCGTGGGGTCCGCAAAACGGCGATCCAATCAACTGTCTCAGAATTGGACCAAAGTTGGCATATAGGACCAGAAAAAATGATGCGGTCCTGCTGGCGCAAGTTTTGTCTCGATCTGACGAACGTACACAAAGTAATTAGGAAATTGCACAGTGGCCGATAACGGTAAATTTCGACGGATACGTATCAAACTCGTCGCGCACACGAACCATTTTGAATTCCGCGAAGCCCACACGTCCACGAAACTATTATGCACCTTTCGATGCTTTCGGTTCGCGACCACGTCGCCCAGATTGGCGGGATGCACGTCGTATCGAAGATTTTCGTAAATTTTTAATATTTTAAAACAGATTTTATCCGTTTGGACGTCCGATTTCTCGACGCACAGTCTACGAATCTGATTCTACAAGAAGGGATTTGAAGCCCTATAGGTTGGCTGGGACTGTCATCATTTGGTTTCTTAAAACTGTCGACATATCGACAGGAAATCGTCTTCCAAATGGTGTTAGAACCAACATTGTTGTTTTTAAGTAGGTTTTTGTCGATCTTCTAATCGATTTCTGGACAATATCGCTTAATAATTCAAACTATTAGAAGGGAAATCAAGAGGTATATGTTGGGTCCTTACCTGAATAAACGGCTCGAAGAATCGTCGACCGTACACGGAGAAAACTCTCGGCGAAGTCGGGTCTGCCCTGCTGTTTTTCCATTTATTTGCTCTGCTACGTGCGGCCGGCGGCCCTGGCCGGCCGGTGGTGGCTGTCAGCGCCGCACGGCGGCGCGGGGGTGCGCCCAGGTGGCTGTGATCGGGGGCTTGGGTTTATAGGTTAGGGTTTTTGCCGCTCCTCTCTCACGCTATATATAATATATTAGCTCGAAACAAAGCCGAGTGGGCTCTCATTGCTTTGCTGTGAGGGGTTTGAGCAGGTGGGCCTGCTCGGGCTGGGGACACTCGCAGTTTTGGGGCTGGGTATTTCACTGCTGGGCTAGGAATACTCGGCTGTGGCCTGAGTATCAATACATTAGTTGTTTTTTTCTTCTTTAATTATATTTATATGATATATATATATATAAATATAATATATATATATATTATATGTATATATATATATATATAATATATATATATATTATAATATAGATATATATATATTATAATATATATATATACACACCACATAGACCCTTATATATATATCCTTATATTTATAGATATATATATATATATATATATATATATATATATATATATATATATATATATATATATATATATATATATATATACCATAAATTCTACGTAGACAAGAAATAATTTAAATATAACCAATATTTCACTTTATAAAATCATAATTATATATATATCATATTTATATAAATAAAAATTAATTTATACAGTTGTATCTGTACATAAAGCCTATTTCTCGGATTCTTGAACCTATTTATAAATCTAAATAGATATAAATACACGTATATACGTGTACCCATGTAGATAATTACATACCTACAATATACAAATGTCACTGAATACAATTAATAATGATAATTATAATATTTAATTATGAATACTTAAATCATTAAAACGGAAAACCACATACTCACCAAAATACATCAACACGCATGTCATTGGACGTCCCGTATGACCACATGGGCTTGGGCTTGGTTTGGGTCCAAGCTGGACTAGTTTGGTACAACCCGGTTCCCTAAAACTCTATAATATAATTAATAACTAAATAAACCTTCGGTAAGAGTTAAGTCATAATTTGGCCTGGTTTTTCTAGTTAGGGCATCACTATAGCTCGGCCTTCCCTATCAGGGCTAATACACTAGTCTAAGCTTGCCATTGTACTATCCGTGCCATAATTTCTAGTCACCTTGTACTCCAAAACTCCACCATATTTTAAGTCATCTACCGTAATAATTAACTAAGTAATTATTTATAAAAATCACTATTTAATTCAAATAAATAAATAAAAATATATTATCAAAATTCCAGGAAGAGGGGCTACATTCGATATTGTTTCCTGTACTTGTATAGACACCAATTTGGGAGTGGGCTGCCCCCCTGCTCTTCGAATCCCGTGTTATGGCCTGTCATGTCTGGAATTATTATACTACTCGGGGATGGGGAGTTATTAGAGGTTATGTGATCATTACCCCTACTTGTTTATTACTTGTGCATAGCTCCACCCTCACCACACGTAGGGTATAGCCTGACCTTATACTACTTGTGCATAGCTTTACATTTTGGCCGGCCTGATCCCTATACTATTATACTACCTGTGCATAGCCGGTCAAATGGAACAGTCTGATCTTGACCCAAGCCGACCACATAACGCTCTAATATCTCATGGCACTTTCTTTTTATGTTTACATCATACCTCAGATTACTTTCCACTGTTTATATTCCAGTTTTATCTTATATCTTACACATGACATAATATCCAATTTTTTGTACAGTTTTACTTTCAGTCTTGATATTTCATCTTGTATTTTATTATAATTGTCTCTTATATTATTTGTCAATTCACATGGAACTGCTGTTAGTGTTTGTACTTGCTCATATCCTGACAGAATAATCTTCGTTGTTTTTTAGAGGATTTATATGCAGACTGCCGACCTACTACAGGTTTGGCATAGATGGAGTCTACGACCAGGAACTGCCTGTGGACCCGGTGCTCATAGAGGACGCACAGCCTGTAGTGACTTAGTTTAGCTAGATTTTGTCTGGATTATATTTTAGCTTGATACTTTGAGACTTGTAGTATTTATTTGGGATCTTGTGTTATGTCTTTAAATTTTGAACTTGTGATTGTGACTCAGCACTATTTCAGACTATTTATTCATCTTGTTTCTTTATCATATTCGTGCCTATCTTCCTTAGATTTATGTGATTGAGTTGTGTTTATATTCCTCTGTACAGATATGACATGTTATATTATTGTGTCTATATATTCTAGATGACCTTTACAACGTTCTACCGTCGATACCGCGGCATAGGCTGGACGTACCCACGTGCTCGTGCCCCTAAACAGGGTGCGGGTCGTGACAAAAGCATTATGGGAGAAGCTACATTCGTTGTATAAAAGGAAGACGACTGGCAATAAGACATTTCTTATTCTCCAACTCGTCAACTCGAAGTACACGGAGGGTGTCTCGGGCCCTCGGTGGTACAACATCTTAACGAAGTTCAGGGTATCATCAATCAGCTGTTTGCGATGAAGATGATGATTGATGATGAGCTTTAGGCCCTACTAATTTTGATTTCTCTACCGAAAAGCTGGAAGACGTTGGTGGTGTTATTGAGCAAATCTACACCGGATGGAGTTGTCACGATGGAGGTAGTCAAAAGTAGTTTGTTGAATAAGGAGATCCGGTGCAAGCAAGTTGAATCATCGCAGGAGTCTGCTCTAATGGCTTTCTACGGGAAGAAAAGACTCAAGTCACATGCGAGTACACATGAGAGTTGTCGGAACCTTGCGATTGTGGACCACAAGGAGGGCTGTTATCTTTATGGCGAAAGGAAAGAAACTGCATGAAGCTTAAAGCTGAGAAGGCCAAAGACAAGGACGATCAGAAGGATACCACAATAATGAGAGGTATCATCATCGCAGCGATCGATGTCACGACCCACACCCGCTTTTTGGGATACGAGTGCGTGTCCAAGCCAGCCTACGCCGCAGTATCGACGGTAGAATGCTATCTAGCCATAATGCTCAAAATAACATAAATGATAACTTTATTGCTCATTCATATTTCTAATTTAATTACAACATTTACAAGATTTACACTTTGACGAAGAATATAAACTTTTACAATTATAGAAAACTACCACAAATCTAACTAGTCTTCTATGGTTGACCTCAGTATATACCCGTATCTTCCAATACTAAGAGAAGCCACGGCTAATCTGAAAAATGTTAATTTTCAGTCAGGAATGGAACAAGCACACAAACCAATAGGCTATTTGAAAACATAATAGAATTTGCAAGACATAAAAATAGCATATGTGAAATGAAACTAAATAGTAACTGATATCATGGCATATCTAGAAAGGAAGTAGATAACTCTACAACATGATATAGCAACTAGAAGAACATGTAAATAGGGTGACATGGCATGTGGTGAAGAGACAAGGAGAATCGAGTAAATGACAACTATCTACGTGTTTTGAAATATCGGGTTCAACATGTGAACGACTAGAGGGTAAATTCGGCACCCCGTACGTGTATTGTGTGGCTGCTATTCTCCACGAAAGAACGGAGGATAATTCTGGGTAGTCCACAGTCTACTAAGATATTTTCTCTCCTGACTAGTACTCATGGACTCGAACAAGTCACGAAACATAGAAACATGATAATCAAGAAATATAGTATGTAGAGATCCATGATACTAATCCGTGTAACAATGTATCAGCAAGAAAGAGAGCATATATAAACATGAAATGGAAAGTCTACTATGAATCGAAAGCAATCAGTATATGTACTTGCCTGAGATCCTTTGCTGGTGAAACCGACAATACAAAACCACTAAGTGAGCTACAAAAGTCCAACTCGTGCAACAGTCTCCGGATGCTGAAATAGAAATTACCAACGAGTTTAGTATAAAAGAAATGTCTGAGAATGCCTACCCAAAAGTCCAATTCTGGACGCAGGAGTAAAATCATAATTTCAGGTCAAAATGATGTCCGCCGTTGGACCCGCTTTGCACCGAAAAGCGTACAAGAGCCTACGGTCTCTAAATTTATCAAACTATATGTTATGGGTCTGGTTTGACGATACGAACCTAACCGTATGTCCCAAGTTGGATTCCGACAGGCCATGCACAAATTCGTCTGTTGGATCGGGTCGCGGGCTCACCAAAATAGCGTTCCGGTCGACCTTCTCAGAATTGGACCAAACTTGGCATACATGACCAGAAAAATGATACAGTTATGTTGGCACAAGTTTCATCTGGACATGACGAACGTGCACGAAGTTATGGGCTAGTTTACAAACAGGTCGATACGGGGTATCTTGACGGATACGCTTCGATTTTGTCGCACACGCACAACGAAATCAAGTTCCGTCGAATCCCACACATCGACAGTAGCCATACACGCCTTTTGATACTTATGGGTTGCGACCACGTCATCCGGTTTGTCGGGATGCACGCCGTATCGGGAGATTTTCTAAGTTTCTACAGTTTTGAAAATGGTTTTTTTTGATAGTTTTGGAAATCGAATTACTCGACCCACAGTCGACGAAATCCAATTCAACAAAAAGGGGTTTGAAGCCCTATAGGTTGTCTAGGACTGCCTTCAATTAGATTTTTGAAGTTTCTAATATTTGGTTCAAAAACTTTCCTTAAAATTAGCGTTGTGGTTGTCCATAAACTGTTTATTTAAACAGTTTTTCTTTGGATTTGAATCGATTTGTCTGGATCGTTTCCTCTCTATTCATCCAATCTATTTACTGGGAATTTGAGAGGGTAGTATAGGCTATCAATATGATTTTACGGATTGAAATTTCATAGAGCGGGGAGATCGCACGGGCCAGGGGGGCATGCTAGGGTTTGAAGTTAGGGTTTTGGTTTTTGAGAGAGATTCTCCCTTGCTTTCTCTCTCTCGATATAAAGGGGGCAGGGGTCGGGCTTGTTTGGCTTTGGCCGAGCTGGGCTTGGAGGTTTTTGGTTTTTTTTTGTTTTCGTTTTTATTTCTATTCTTTTTCTTTTCTTTTCTTTTCTTATATATATTTATATATATATATTTATATATATAAAAGTCATATAATAGATAATCATTTAGAATAATACTGTATAAATGAATGCTATAGCTATTTACATATATACTTGTATACCCAAGTATATACCCTCTCAAAATTATATAAAATTCTTGAAATTCTAAAAAGTAATTCAATACCTAATATGTAATTTTGGTAAAATATTTTACAAATAGAATACCAAAATTAATATTTACTCCTAGTTTTTGGTTTATAAAGAAAATAATATAATTACTGTTTGCCATTGATTATAAAAGAATAGAACAGTTTTATGGGAGGACTGGACTTTTACTTCACAACTACAAACTCGCTTGTACAGAAAAGAGCCTAGGAACAAAACCTAGAAAAAGTAATCTAAAGTACAATTGTTTTATTTTTCTGGGGGGTGACGGTAGAGGCTCGGGAGAGTGCTATCAACTCTGCCTTACTCCTTGGACGATCGGACGTCGCTTCGGCTCTGATGAAGAAATGCTCTTGTTGGGTGCTCTTTGCTCTATGCCTCTCTCTGTGTCTCCACCGCTCTCTGTGTTCAGGGTTTTGCAAGGGAATGGCACCTTGCTATTTATAGGGCTTTGTGATAGTAGGGTGTGCAATAATTGCTCCTTGAAAAGTGGGCGGTTAGGGATTTGGTTAAGATTAGCCTTGATCTTGTTTGTTGAAAATCAATCTGGGCTATTATGTTGATTGTAACAAATCTGCATTATTTGTTGGAAATTGATCCGGGCAGTTATGTTGATTGCAATAAATCTTCATTGTGATAATTTATTGATAGCAGCAAATTCGAGTGGATAAATCTTGGTCAATCTTCTGCCACGTGTCCCAACCGCCATTATGCTGAGAGCCGTATGAATGCGGGGTGGATAAGTCTTAGTCGATCTTCTGCCACGTGTTCCAACTGCCATTATGCTACGAGCCACATAGACGGCACGTCCTAGTAGAGCTGCATGAGTGTGGCCCCGATTATTGAGCCGCATGAAGGTGGCAGCCGTATAAGAGTGAACTCCAACTGAACCGCATAAGGGTGGCCCTCATAATCCGAGCCGTATGAGAATGGCAGCCGCATGGGGGTGGCCTCCAACTGAACCGCATAAGGGTGGCCCTCACAATCCGAGCCGCATGGGAGTGGCAGTCGCATGGGGGTGGCCTCCAACTGAACCGCATAAGGGTGGCCCCCACAATCCGAGCCGCATGAGGGTGGCAGCCGCATAATGGTGAACCCCCAACTGAACCGCATAAGGGTGATCTAGGTGGTCCGCATAGAGAGCTTCTTTGGACTTTGTGGACTGTGCCGGCTGTCTCAAAGATTTTCTCGTCTTTTAAGGAGCCTGACGCGTCTCCTCATTATGTCAGAGCCGTCAGAGCTGTCACTTTATGTCAGAGCATTAAATGGCCAGCTGCAGGAAGTAATTATGGCCAGCTGTCATCGGCCTTTTTTGAGCCGTATGAGGCCACGTGGCTCTTCCTGAGCCACATGCGGCTCTCTGGGTCTTTCCGAGCCGCATAAGATTCTTCAAGCTTTTGAGTCGCATGTTGAGTCTGGGCTGCATATGAATTATTATTCTTTTTCATGCTTCTACAAGACCCCCTTCAAAGTTTTTAATTTTACAAAAATTGAAATACTTTGAATAAGAAGCATGCCCACGTAGCCGCATAGACTTCTCTGACCGCATAGGATTTTCTAGCCTCATGGATTGCTCTGGCCGCATGGAATTCTCTAGCCGTATGGGCTGCTCTGGCCACATACAGCTCTGCCTGCCACGTAGGCGTCTCATTAATTGCTCTTGATTTGTTTTGATTTAAAGCCGTCTTTTGGGATAGGATCCCAAGAGTCAGCTTTAAATATTTGGATTTATTCTTAATGATTACGAGTAATCTTTTGCATGCGGGAGATAGAAATCCAAGAGTCGGTCTCCTCTCCTAGGCAACACATGAATCGAAGCGTCCATCGGTCTACGAGCCCCCCCTGTCTGCCTATAAATACGAGTGCTCTTGGAAGAGAGAGACTCTTTACTTTCTTTTCTCTTCAACTATTCTTGCCCTAAGTCGCCGTCTTCTCTTCCTTCTCCGACCATCAATGGCTCCCAAGACTTCCAAGGCTTCCTCTGCGACGAAGGGTAAAGGAGCGGCTTCCTCGTCGACTGTGGCGCCCACAGTCCATCCTGATGTTCATCCTACCATTGCTGGTAAGGATGTTGGGAGGAATTGCACGAACTCAAAACCCTAACCATCATGGCCACGTCGTATGTTTTATGTGCGGGCCTTCTTCGTCTTTATTGAACTGTTCAAGTTCATTATGCTGTACGTGCCGCATGTACATCTCATGTCCGAGCCGCATGAGGGTATGCCCCATGTTTGAGCCGTATGAGAGTCGTCTCGTGGCCGCATAAGTACTGGACCGCATGAGGACCCACAGAACAGGGCCGCATAAGTCCCTCTGAACTGAGCCGCATGAACCCCCACAAAACAGGGCCGTATAAGCTCCCTTTGAACTGAGCCGCATAAGGCCACGCTAAGCAGAACCGCATAAGCTCATTTGAACTGGGCCGCATGAGACCGCGCTAAGCAGAACCGTATAAGCTCATTTGAACTGGGCCGCATGAGACCGCGCTAAGCAGAACTGCATAAGCTCATTTGAACTGGGCCGTATGAGACCGCGCTAAGTAGAATCGCATAAGCTCATTTGAACTGGGCCGCATGAGACCGCGCTAAGCAGAACCGTATAAGCTCTTCTATAACCGTGTCGCATAAACACTCGCTAAACCGAGCCGCATAAGCTCACTTGAACTGGGTCGCATGAGGCCTCGCCAAAATAGAGCCGCATAAGCCCCCCTTTTTTAATTGTGCTGCATAAGGACCCACCTAATCAGAGCCGCATAAGCCCAGAAACACTAAGTGGTTTTACCTGGTCATCTTCTAACTTATTTTCTTTGTCTTTTTTAGTGAATCTGCCAGTCAATTCTGCGGGAGACCCTTGGTGGGTTCAGCCCAATCTGCTGTGGGTATGCGGTTCGACCATATAGTCTAGTATGTGGTGAACCAGCTTTCTAAAGATGAGCCTGTGGAGAGGCTGAATGCTATTAAGAACCAGTCCTTCTACTTTTTCTGTGCCATGATGAACTCAGGGCGATTGGGGGGAGAATTCCTGAAGCCTGCGTTCCTCTTTGGGGATGCCTTGACTGTGAAGAACCCCCAAGTTCTAGATATATCCGAGAGTTGGAGCTTTACTTCTGACGGAATGGCGATCCACATTCCTCAGATGGAGCATCATTTTCCGCTGTCGTGGTTTAACATGCTGCCTATGGACAGAAAGATGGTGGACTCCTTAACTTCGAGCCAGTCGAGGATGTTTGTGGGTAACATCCATTATAACAGAAACTTGGGGTCAGTGTATGCGGGCAAGGTATCAGTCAGTTGCTACGTGATGGGATTGGCCCCGGGTACCTTCTCAAATGTGTAGGGTCCCAATTTCAAGTTCTCTCAAGCCGACACTTTCCTGAACCAGCTTGCTCGGAAGGGGTCCTATCCAGTTGGCCGGTTGGCGTTGTTGAACTGGATAAACCCCATCCCTTCGTGGCCAATTTGACCACATGGATTCTGCGGAAGTATGAGACTCTTCTTCGTAAGATCGCCCTCTATCATGCCATTCGGGGCACTTGTCACGGTCTGCCCATGAATAAGATGCTGTTCATGGCTCTCCTGGAGATGTACAATCGGCGGACGGGAACCTTCTTCACGCCTGGAGGGGAGATGGGACTCGCCCTCCACGAGATGCATGCAGTTTCCAAGCTGCCCTGGGAGGAATAAGTCTTTGAAGTGTATACCCTGACGAACAAAGAGTTCGAGGATTTGGATCGGCAGTTCCCGGGCTTTGTTATCGTATACCGGGAACTACTATGTCATCACAGCACCTGCCATCAGACGTCCATCAAGAAGGACGGTAGCTCGAAAGGGAACCTTCCTCACACCCGGACATAGCTCACACACCTTTTTATGCTAGGCGTCTCAGGCCGGGTTTCTCCTCGAAATCCTCAAACCCAGGAGGAAGTACAGGACCTGGTGTTGACTGCCAAGAGGTCGAGGACCACAAGCGACAGGTTTGGGAGTCGAACTGACTCCTTCAGTTATTTTTATTAGGGTGCTCAGCAGCTGTCAGAGAAGGCACTCATGGCAGGGTTCCTGATGGTGTGGCTGCAGAATTGCGTGGTCTCGGGAGGGGCTGGTTCTATTAAGAGGATCAGCCGTAACTTTATCCTTCCTGCTGTGAAGCTGGTCTTTGGGGCCAGACTAGCTCTTCTTTCGGCCATGGTGTGCAGCATACACCATGGCCTCCGTGCCTTCTCATCCAAGGTCATCGTCCGTGATACGGCGAAGGACTTTGAATGCGTTGAATTGCCCTATCATTATCTGATGGGGTGGTTGTTGATGCACTACCGGTCTTTGATGAGGCCTGGCACAGAAGACGGCATTACGGCTGATGATGCTTTCATCTTCCAATATCACCATCAGCCCTGGGAGTGCAGCACTATGTCAGCCTGTCGGAGGGCGCTGGCGAGAGTGGACGGATATAACTTTTTTGTGTCTGTTCCTCGTTTTACCGATGAAGAAGTGAGGGGCATACATATTGATGGTACCGGGCCTCCTCACCTTTTGCCTGAGAAGATGCTCCTTTGGTTCCGTAACATCCGTCCTGCACACCTAGTATACCGCAACCGCAACACTGTCTACTTGGAGACTTACTTGCCCAGTAGGTTCTTCTGACAGTTTGGGTATAGTCAGCAACTCTTGGACAGTCCCAGCCCTTACCTGGATTTTGAATGTAGCGTCCTTGACGGCATCAGGGCCTGATATTATCATGACACGGTTCACACCCGTACAAGCTTCTCAGTTCCTGATGCTGAGGCGCAAGGAGAGATTTTGTATTTGGCAGCTCTATACCATGTCGCGGCGAGCAAGCCTCCTGTTGGCATTGACCTGAGTACCAGCTTTATTGTTGGTACTGGCTTGTCGAAGAAGCCCCAGGGTTCCAAGGCAAGGAAGAAGCGGGAGAACACAGTTGCTGTGTAGGACTCAGAGTCTGTCGACGCAGACGAAGAGGATGACGAGCATGACCCCGATAACTCTCTTCCTCCCACAGAAAATGTGGTGGCGGATCAGCCGCCTGTCGTACCTGGTCCTTCATGCAAGCGAAGTAGGCATGAGCCCGCCGTTGGCGGCAGAACTTACTCCGTGAAACGGACTGCGTCTAAGCCTCGCAGACTGTTCATCAAGGAGAGAGGCGAGGATGACGCCGTTTCAGAGGTGAATTGAATTACAACCATTTTCTTCTTTAGCCCTTCTTTTGAACTATGACCTAATCATTTTTTTTTCTTTGTAGGCGTCAGAAGAATCAGACACTCAAGAACCGGCCCCTAGCTCTGAAGTCGACCCGGCCCTGACCACTTTGATTAGTGACATGTGTGCCGAGATTATTTCTGTCGGGGTTCTTCCGGTGATGGCTGAGGTTCCTCTCGTTGCTGAGGTCTCAACCCACGGTGACGTGGGCTCTGCTGAACTCGTCTCTGATACTGCTGAACCTCAGCCGGGTGATGCTGATCCAGTTGTATCTCCTTTCGGGGCGGCTGGGGCAGAAGAACCCGCTGAATTCGGCTCGGATGTCGCTGGTGAAGAGGCTACGGCAGCTATGAGCGAACCTTAGCTTCAACAACTTCCCCTGGTAAGATAAGCCAAGTCTTGACTAGTGAGGAGGTTTATCTGCTCTATTATCACATCCTTCGGGTTAAGCTAATTGATGGTCGCTCTGGACATACAGGTCCCGCTCCTTCACTGCCCATGACGGATATTGTCAAGGTAGAGTTCGCCAGAAAGAGTGTGCCTCCTACCCCTCCATCTTATATTGAGGGACCCCCCGCTGGATCAAGTTCGGGAGAGCAGACGACGGAACGGCCGGGGCGGGAAGGAATGGTCCCCGTCCTCTCCTCTGTTCATGTGGCTCCGGGGGTCGACCTTTCCGCCCTGCCGAGTCTCCAGACTCTTCGGGCTGCGGAGGAGGAATTAGCCGCTCTTCAAGCGTCTTTTCGCTCGAAACTTGTTTTTCTTGTGGCAGGGGCATCAAGTTCCGGTGCATCTTCTTCGACACTGCCAGCTACTCTTCCTTTGACGTCATCTTCTACGGAAGTTCTGGATGAAGCGTCAAAGGATGTGGTTGACAGTTTCTACCGCCACCTGAGGCAAGGAATTGAGGCTGCGGTGGAGAGGGGGACCTCTTTTGCCTTGGCCCGTCAATGCGCCCAGGGCCAGATTGAAATCCTTAGAACCCTCCCCAGCGGGGCAGGGATAGTTGAGCTCTTGGAGCCCAAATTGCTAGAGGCTGATCAGCTTGTGGCCCAGTTTCAAGTGCTGCGACAAGTTGATCTGTCTGCAGCAATAGATCAAGAGCGTACCTTTCTCATAATTGCCATGGAGAAGGTAAGGGTTGCTCGGGATACGGCCAAGCCGATTATAATGGGGGACCTCCACCACCTGTCTCTGCAGTATGATCAGTTGAGCCACAGGGAAGAGGATTGCATGGCTCGGAAAGCGGCCGCCTTCCGTGGGGTAATTGATACGAGAGAGCAGATCCTTGAACTTAAGAGGAAACTGACTTTCTTGGAATCTGAGCTCGAGGCCGCCCGTACGGATAAGGAGCTGATTGTTCAGGAAGCCGACAAGGTCACTCGAGCTTCTGCTGGCTTAGAGTGTGCTCTGGCGAGGCTTGAAGATGGCTGGCGGGCTCACGCACATCTGGAGGATGCGGAGCGGCTGACTCAGGAGGCCGAGCACCGGGCCAAGCAGCGGTTTGAATGGTCGACTGCCTTGTTGAGGGACCGTCTCAGAGAATTATGTGTCGTCGAACCATAGTCGGCCTTTTCTTTATTTATGTTCTTTCCTTTTTGAGAGGGACGTGGTCCCAGAACATGTAGTACCTTTGACTTTTAAATAAAAGAGCATGTTTTATTTTACCCTTCATTTGTATTGCTTGTTGTGTTTGTGGTGTTATGATATTTGTCCCATTGGAGGACTATTTGTGGACCTGTTACCCTTGGCATACCTTGGTTTTATGTACAGATAACAAGTTTGATAGGGATACTTGGAACAATTCTACAGTAAGGTGGCCATGGAAGTTCCTGGTATCGGAAAGAAGAATGCCATGGAGCAGATGGGCTCCTGAGGCATGATAAAAAATGAGGCACATGTACTAGAAAACTTAGTACAATATTTATGGTCAGCAGAGGACATTTATGGTCAACAGAGGACATTTGTGGGCTATTATCCTTGGCATACTCCGATCTTGGGCACGAATAATAAGTCAAGAGAAAACCAACATACTTACTCAGAGGTAATAAGGATGTGGTAAATATGAGGGTTTCTTCAATGGAGCCTTCCTACTCAGAGGTAATAAGGATGTGGCAGGAGTGGACTCCATGAAGGATACATAGAACAACTCAGAGGTAATATGGACGTGGAAGTTCTACGTGAGGGGTGGTTTGTTTTTGATGGAAGTGAAAACAACTCAGAGGTGACATCGACGTGGTTGTTTCGGAAAATCTGTGGATCTATTACCCTGTTTATGCACTAAAAGTGCGGGCATTAGATCATGAGTAAGATGCTCTTTTGGGAAGGAAGTTCAGAGGTATGATCATACATGACTTACTACCCAGAAGATGCGATATAGACTCATTTGGAGTGACCAGAGTGCAAGTTCAGCGGTACCTAAGGGCACATAACTTAACAGTCCAGTAGATTTGGAGGATGTCGTTTAGACATAATACTTCTTCAGTAACTTGCCATTGACGGGCAACATGAGCAAGTCTCCATTTTGCTTTGTGAGGCGGTAAGCACCGTTGGAGAATACATCCTCGATGACAAATGGGCCTTCCCACTTTGGCTGAAATTTGTCGACGGTTTTGTGAGTAATAACCATCGACCTCCGAACTGCCAGAACGAGATCGTCCACTTGGAATGTTCTGACTTTAACCTTCTTGTTGAAGGGTCCCGAGATGCGTGCTTGATACAGCTCGATTCGTTGTTGAGCTAGCAGGCGCTTCTCATCTAAGGCCTCCAACTCTTGTAGCCGGCGACGGTAATTATCATCCGTCGTCAATAGATAGGTGAGGGCGATACGGAGTGAGGGGATTTGGGTCTCCAAGGGGAGAACTGCCTTACTGTCATATACCAGAGAGAATAATGTGTTCCCGATGACTGTCCGGACTGTAGTACGGTACGTCCATAAGCATTCGCCAAGCTTTTCATTCCAGTCACATTTGTTGGAAGACACAAATTTCTTGAGCAGCTTGATTATAGTTTTGTTGAACGCTTCTGCCAAACTATTCACCGCTGGATTGTACGGTGTTGAAGCAACATGCTGGATCCGATGTTTGTCGTAAAATCGATAGAAGGCGTGGCTTGCGAACTACGGACCGTTGTCGTGGATGATCCTTTGAGGCAGTCCGAAGCGATAGATGACGTGATACTTAAGGAAGCTAATCACGTTTGATGTCTTCACTTCTGCAAGCGGAACAGCTTCCGCCCATTTGGAGAAGTAATCTGTGATTGCGAGTATAAAGCAGTGTCTGCTGGACGAAGGTAGAGTGATCGGACCGATGATGTCCATTTCCTATGCTTCGAATGGCCAGGATGCCACTGTTGGATGTAAGAACTCGGATGGTTGATGGATGAAATCTGTGTGGACTTGACAGGCTTTGCACTTTCTTGCATAGTCTATCGCATCTGCCACCATCGTAGGCCAGTAATAGTCCATCCGACGAAGGCGGTCTTACAACTTCGGGCCAGGTTGATGGGCCCCACAAATGCCATCGTGAGCTTCATGCATGACTTCTTTGGCTTCTGTATTTGACAGACATCGAAGCAGTATTCCATCGTATGATCGCCGATACAACATTTTCGTCTCTGTATCGTAGAAGAATCTGAGGGAACGCCTTCTGATGGAAGTGGCTTCTTTTGGATTCTTCGGCAAGATGCCATAGACTATAAAGTCAATAAATGGCTGTCTCTAGTCTGGTGCTTCGTCGACCGTCAGAGCGGAGTAACTCTCAACACATTGAACATTGTTCTTGGGATAGACCAATTCACGGCCTATTACGTCAACCAAGTGGTGAGCATGATTCGGAACCGCTAATGAAGCGGCAAGGCCTGCTAGGGCATCGGCTTCAATGTTCTGGAGCCTGGGAACGTGTTCTATGAAGAACCCTTCCAAGGACGAGATGATGTCAATCGCTATTTGGTGATAGGGGATCATGTCTTCATGACGAACTTCATATGAACCCCGGATCTGGTTAACGATTACCTGTGAATCGCCATATGCTTCGAGGTGCTCTACCCCCAGTTCTTTTGCAAGTCGGAGTCCGATAACCAAGGCGCTGTACTCATCCACGTTGTTTGAGCAGGGTTCTGTAAGGGAATACGCCTGGTTGATTACCAAGCCAGAAGGAAAAATCAGTACCACTCCGATCCCGACGACAATGTTGCCCTTGGGCCCGGTTCTTGAAGCACCGTCGAAGAACATTCGCCAGACGGAATCGTCGGAAGCCATGTTTGAATTGGCGACCTCGTCTGGAATCTCTTCATATATTATGGTTGACTCTGAACTTGGATGGGCTGCTAAAAAGTCTGCCAGAGCTTGACCTTTAACAGCCTTTTGTGGGACGAAGATCATGTGGTAGGGAGACAATAATATTGCCCAATTAGCGAAACGAGAGCTAAGTGCCCCTGGTTTGGTCATGAGGACCCTGAGAGGGTTGACTCGTGATATCACATGTATGGTTTGTCCTGTGACGTAGTGTCGCGTCTTCTGAATGGCGAACACTAGAGCGAGGCACTCCTTTTCTACGGCAGTGTATCGATGCTCAGGCCCTATCATCATTCAGCTGAGGTCGTAGATGGCTTGTTTACGACCTACATCATTGTTTTGTGCTAGTAGAGCATCGAAAGAATGCTCCAGAGCTCGCACATAGAGCAGGAATGGCTTTCCAGCAATCGGGGCCACCAGGACTGGAGGGTTCGACAGGTATTCTTTGATGTTGTCGAAGGTGCGCTGACACTCTTCATCCCATACGAAGGATACGCATTTCTTCATGAGGTACGTGAAGGGCTGACATCGTCCGGAGAGGTTAGAGATAAACCTCCTGATGTAAGCTAGCCTTCCTTGAAGGCCTCTGAGTTTACGAAGATTTCTTGGGGGACCCATCTCCATGATTGTCTTCGTCTTCTCAGGGTCGACATGGATATCCTGGGAGGTAACGATAAAACCCAAGAACTTCTCGCTGGATATGCCCAAGAAGGATTTCGTGGGATTCATTTTCAAATTGTACGCCCGTATCAGGTCGAACACTGTCTTCAGATCATGCAGATGATCTTCTTTAGAGCGGCTCTTGATGGCGATGTCGTCGACATAACACTCTACTGTCTTGCATAAGTGATCTCTGAAGATGACGCTCATGGCTCGTTGATAGGTGGCGCCAGTATTTTTTAAACTAAAAGGCATGACTCTGTAGCAGTATGTGCCAATCGGTGTTCGAAATGATGTATGCTTTTCGTCGTCAGGGAACATCTTGATTTGATTGTACCCTGAGAAGCCGTCCATGAATGACATTCGCTCAAAACCGCAGGTGTTGTCAATCATTATATCTGTAATAGGGAGGGGAAACTCATTCTTAGGACACGCCTCGTTCAGATTCCGAAAATTGATACAGATTTGGATCTTTCCATTCTTCTTGAGGACTGGTACTATATTGGCTACCCAGTCTGGATGTTGTTCCTCGCGAATGAAGCCGCTGGCTATCAGTTTGTTGACCTCGGCCTCGATAGAGTTCATAATGTCTGGGCAGAACCGTCGTTGCTGCTGCTTGACCGTCTTTGCGTCCGGACGAATGTTGAGTTTGTGAAGTGCAACCTCGGGGTTTAGCCCTGGCATGTCTTCATAGCTCCAGGCGAACACATCGATATATTCTCTGATGACTTACAGTAGCGATTCTCGCTCTTCGTCTGTCAGACTTTTGCTAACGAAGATTGGTTTTGGAGAGGACTCATCACCGAGGTCAACTTGTATGACCTCATCTTCAGTGGGAGGCTCCCTTTGTTCGAACCATTTCTCCCATTGCGCGTCTAGCTATTGGGCCCATGGCTCTAACTCAAAAAGTTTAGGAATATCTTCATCTTCTTTTTAGGCGTCGGCGAATGCCATATTGACAGTCCAAGTCTGCCTGAGCATGTCTCCAATGCTAACATCCGAATCAGAAGTGGGTGGACCGAACAAATGAGAGTGCCATTCATATTCTTCATCTGAGCTCTCGGGGGTTGTCACAGGAGTAACATAGCCTAGACCATGTCTGGTCTTGCTGTAGTAATCCCGTGGCTTTCCAGCTGGGACTGGCAATTGTAAAGGTAATCGTCGGCCGGTGCCGTAGTTCAGGCCTGGTGTAGCCTCCATATTATACCCCTATTTTTACATGAGGTACTTGGATCGAGAGCTATACAGATAAAGGGGCAGTCTCCCAGTGTCGGGTTCCAGATCGACTTCTTCTAGCCTGAAGGGCTGTGGATCGTTCTTTCGGCCAAAGATGATTGGATGATCCTCTCCTTCGATTATGAAGCAGGCGCCTTCCACGGGAGTAAGTTGGTTCATGGTATAGATATTGGTTACTTGTGTGTGTAAGTTAGTGCCTATACCGTGTTCCATCGTATACATTACACGAAGCTTATCAAGCTCGAGGTAGTTCAAAAATAACCCTTTATTGATGAAGTAACGTATCTTTTCAGAAGGAATTACATCGCAGCGGAAGAAACATCAGTGTATACGGCCACATACTTGGCCAACTCTTTCTCCTCTTCAGCTACCCCCTGTATCAGTGAAGACTGGGAGGATGATCTGGGCAGCCTGATCATCAAGGGTTTCGTTGATTGGGCCGGACGTGGAGTCGTCGGTGCACTAGCGGTCCCTGGCTTGGTACTGAATTGTTGGTTTATCCCCAACTCCAGTTCAGCAACCCCATGCGTTATTGAAGCTTGGAAAGATGATATGGGGAGCTTGATCACCAAGGGTCCCACTGGTGGGGCAGGACATGGGGTTGGTGGCTCTCTGACAGTCCTCGGTTTAGTGTTGGGATGACGCCTTGTCCTTGGCAGACAAATGACCATTGGCTTATCAGGAGAGTTTGTCTCTTCAGATTGTCGTTGACCGGCTCTTAACAGTCTGATTGTCGTTGGCTTCACAGTGGGTCTCGGTGCTTGGCCAGACCTTGGGAGTCGGATAGTCATTTACTCCTTCTGTGCAGAGAGACTGATTGCATCCTTACGCAAAGTGGCTGTAAGGGGTGCAGTTCTGCCTGGTTTGTAGGCTTGGAGATGGATCGTCAGAGGTTCTTCTGATCCCATTGCCGTCTCAGTTTGAGCTTGGGTATTTTCTTCGACAAGGTGCCTCTTCGACTTCTCGTACAAGCAGAAGTCCGAGTAGTAGGATTCAAGCCCTCTAAAAGGATCAATGTCGGCAAATTTGATTCTTACAAATCTATGTTTGTCGACGTACTTGAAGCACTGGTACAACGTGGAAGACACAATCATGTAGTCGTGTATCCAAGGACGCCCCAGAAGAATATTGTAGAAAGTATCCGCGTCTATGACATAGCAGGTTACTTCTGACTGAAGGTCGCCGATTTGGCACTTCAAGCGAATCTTTCCGACCGGATAGCTTCTGCCTGAATTGAAACCGCTGATGGCAGTGTTTGTAGGTGTCAGGCGATGCATAGGGATGCCCAGAAAGTGAAACAGGCTCTTCAGGATGATGTTTATGGAAGAACCGTGATCTATGTACATCCGATCCACCTTTACGTCGCCGACGTATCCAGTATAATACAGCAGGCGATCATACAAGTTGGTCTTAATGAGCATGTTCTGCGGAGTAAAGACAATGTTGGGTATTGCTCCAGTAAAAGCACTGTCCTGAGGATCCTCTGTGGAGCTTTCTCCTGTGAACTTAACATGAGCCAGATAGGTGTCAGCGTTCTGAAGTGCGTCACTCAGCGTGACGCAAACATATTTGGTGAGCCTCAAGAGCTCATACAACGACAATTTGGCCGGTGTGTTGGCCAATTGTGCCAAGTTATCAAAGTTGTAAGGCCTCTCCAGTCCCTGAGACGTATCTTTTCGGAGCAGCGGTTTGTCGAAGCGGGTCTCCTTCGGCCTAGGCTTGTCGGTCGTTAGAGGCTGAGAGGGCCCTGGAGCATCAGCAGCAGCCGGCTGATGATCTTCAGCCGAGTTACCCGGTGGGGGTTGAGTTTATGCACCGGATCGGGTAACGACAGCTGTCACTTCTTCGATGTCAGCCGAGATTGTGCGGCAGGACTTGACTTTCCCACCTTTCTTCTTGCCAGTAGAGGGTGATACTGGCTGGGTTACTTCAGATCCTAAGTCCTGGTGGACCCACATGACCTCCCCTCGCGATGTGGTGAGAGGTACCAGCCCAACAGCCGGGTCTCAGGGAAGTGGAAGATTAGCGACCTCCATCTTCGCCCGGAGGACGGGTACCACTCCATCCTGAGTCTTCATCGAAGGGAAGCTGCCGAATTGGACAGACACAATATTGGTCGCTATAGTTACCTCCTCGAAGTCAATGGCCAGAGCCTTAGAGTCGATCAAGTGCTGGATGTACTGCTTCAATTCGTAGCAGTCTTGTGTAGCATGGTGGACATAGCGATGGTAGTGGCAATACTTTGGGCTTTCCATCTCTGCAGGCCGAGGCTCACATCTCGGTGGAGGAAGCTGAATCCTGTCTCCTTTGAGCATGTCAATGATGGGCTTGACATGGTTGTCTTCGAAGGAGTAACTCATCTGCGGCCACTGCTTCTCTGCCGGCTTCGGTTCGGGCTTCGGGGCTGTGTCGGACACCATAGCCTATTTTCCCTTGTTGTCTCGGTTGTTAGAGGAATTACCACCGTTGTTGTTGTTGGAATTAGGGCGTTTACCCTTGTCCTCTTCTTCCGAGATGTGCAACCCCAGTTGGCGAGCTTTCTTTAACTTGTCTTCTGCGCTAGTGGTACTGATGATGAAAGTCTTCCAGTCCTTGAACTGACTTTCGCCCATCCAGAGGCTGATTGTGGGAAGCAGCCTCTTTTGGCAGATTTCAATCAAGGAAGAATCTGGATTACCAGAGGGCAATTTCATCGCAGTTTGGCGAAACCGCTCAATGTAGTTCCTTGTTAGCTCTTTCTCACCTTGAACAACGTCCATGAGGGTGGACATTGTCACATCCTGTCCTACCTCGTAGAACCTTTCAAGGAATATATTTTTGAAGCCGGCAAAAAAATAGATGCAGTTGTCGGGCAAGTTGTGGTACCAATCGAAGACGACCCCTTCCAATGCTCCAATGAACAACCGCATAAGGATGACGTCATCATGAGGCAGATGGTCGGTTGTGACTTCAAAGTAGGTGATGTACCTGCTTGCAGATGTCTTCCCATCATATGGATTGATGTTGAATGGTTTATATCTTGGTGGGAAGGGAACACCTCTCCATGCAGCAGGATACAGTTGTCGTATCCTGAGGTCCTGGCAGGTTTTTCGGGCGTGAAACATGGCCCGGAGCTCCTGGACCTTTCGTCTTGCCTCCCTGGCCTCGTCTGCAGCGGTGGGAGCCGATATTGTAGGAGGGTTATTGCCCGGGTTTGGTGCAGTTGAGTTTGAGTCTACATTGATTATGGGACCCAAGATTGTTTGGCCAGGCGTCCTTCCTTGCAGAGCCGGTAGGGCCGCTTTGATCTCGTCCACGAATTTGACCAAGGTATGAAGTATAGCCTCCAGGGTGTCGATGCGTTGGCGATCACTGGGACCGTCTTAGTCGTTATTTGTCATGAACACCGTCCTCACATGAGGAGAGATGGAAGGAACGGTGGAGGACGTGCCCTTTGAATCATACCCTTGTACCGAGAAATTGTCGAGGTATGTAGAAATGTTCTTCTCTGGTTCGAACTCAGAGGAAGTGCTACCCCCTGCGCAGGAGGCTGCCTCGTCTTGGGACTCGTGGACGTCCTCGGGGACGTCTAGGTCTACTGCATCTGTGGGGGGAATTGCTTCCTCCAGTGTATCTTCTTGGAACGTCGGATTATCGTAGACGTTCGGATGGGTGCTACCCCCAGCTTCAGCTACCCCCAGGGATGGGGATAACGAATCTCTAAGTGTTGAAGATTTTATCTTTGAATGGGTGCCTTGATAAACTCCTCCTATGGTGGTTGTGGACAACCGCTTGGATGAGAGCTTCTTGGCCGTACCGGTTAAAACCTTTGGACTGGCCACATTTATCTTCTTCCCTACTTTGCTACTAGGGACCTTCTGGGCAGAGTTGCAGGAGGCGACATAAAGTGCTTCGTCTTCTGAGCTTGGTGGTAGGACTGGTCCTGGATGTTGCAGTCATTGGAAGATGGACTGCCGGTCCTCTTGGGCTGCCGTCTTGCTGCAGCAGCCGTTGACTATGACTTGAGTGCAGTGATGTCCATGAAAGGACTCTCTGTACACCAAGCTTTCTTCTCTTTCCTTGCGCTTGTGAAGAATCACATCACGCAAGTCACTCGTTCTGTGGGCCCGAGAGTTCCGAGCACACGAGTGTGTTGGCATCCCGCCTGCTCCCTGATGTGAGGCTAGTAAGAGTACTTGTCCCTGATCGTTGTTGGGAGATTCTTGATAACTATCCCGTCCGTTGGCCACCGGGGGTTGGACACGGATGGTTTTATACAACTTTCTATCAGGGGGCCGCGTAATATTCAGCGGGACGCCCTGATAGTCAGAAGTCAGGACAGATAACTGAGCTCGACGAGCCCGCGCTGTCCTGGACTTCCTCTTTCTAGCAATTGAGAGTGCATAGTAGAAAGAGTCTAAATTATGTGTCACAGAGTCTGGCACATCCTGCTGAGAGCCTTTGGGATCAGGACCGCATGAGAGGCGGTTAAAGACTGACCCTGAGCCATATAGGGTGGATGGCTTGCGGCTGAGTTTGGTAGCCGCATAAGTGTTCTCCATACGGCTGGGAACAGTTTGCATGCGGCTGGAAGTTGTGGCCGCATGGGCCTCCTTCATGCGGCTGGTAGTTGTGGCCATATGAGCCTTCTCTATGCGGCTGGCGGTTGCGGTCGCATGAGCCTTCCCCATGCGGCTGGCAGTTGTGGCCGCATGAGCCTTCCCCATACGGCTGGGAACAATTTGTATGCGGCTGGAAGTTGTGGCCGTATGGGCCTCCTTCATGCGGCTGGCAGTTGTTGCCGCATGAGCCTTCTCCATGCGGCTGGCAGTTGTGGCCGCATGAGCCTTCTCCATGCGACTGGCAGTTGTGGCCGCATGAGCCTTTCCCATGCGGCTGGCTTTTGTGGCCGCATGAGCCTTCTCCATGCGGCGGGCGCCCTTACTTGGCTGCTTCTTGGACCGCATAGAGTCCCTCTTTGCCCCTGCAAATCCAGCATCGTAGTGTTTTCCTCTGCCGAACTTGGGGACAGCAGAGTCCTCTACGGTCTGAAGTAGGGCCGCATGAGAGCCTTCTCTGCCGTCTTGGGCAGCAGAGAGCATTTTTTCTAGAGCTTGGGAAGGAGCAAATAATTTGGGCCTCCACTCCCTGCGGGCTTTCTTCGTACGGGCTTGCTTCTAGACCGGGCCAGCGTTCCCGTCGGACAATATTTTTTCAAATGCCTGCTGGTCGAAGCGGACGACCAGCATCTGTTGCGTGGAGCTGAGCTTGGCGGCGTCCGATTGCATCACCAACTTCTCAGCCGTGGAGAAGTTAGTCCCCAGCAGAGTCACCATCGTGTTTGCTATTGATTATAAAAGAACAGAATAGTTTTATGGGAGGACTGGACTTTTACTTCACAACTACAAACTCGCTTGTACAGAAGAGAGCCTAGGAACAAAACCTAGGAAAAGCAATCTAAAGTACAATTATTTTGTTTTTCTGGAGGGTGACGGTAGAGGCTCGGAAGAGTGCTATCAACTCTGCCTTACTCCTTGGACGATCGGACGTCGCTTCGGCTCTGATGAAGAAATGCTCTTGCTGGGTGCTCTTTGCTCTATGCCTCTCTGTGTGTCTCCGTCGCTCTCTGTGTTCAGCGTTTTGTAAGGAAATGTCACCTTACTATTTATAGGGCTTTGTGGTAAGTAGGGTGTACAATAATTGCTCCTTGAAAAGTTGGCGGTTAGGGATTTGGTTAAGATTAGCCTTGATCTTGTTTGTTGGAAATCAATCTGGGCTATTATGTTGATTGCAACAAATCTGTAATGTTTGTTGGAAATTGATCCGGGCAGTTATGTTGATTGCAATAAATCTTCATTGTGATGATTTATTTATAGCAGCAAATCCGAGTAGATAAATCTTGGTCAATCTTCTGCCACGTGTCCCAATCGCCATTATGCTGAGAGCCGTATGAACGCGGGTGGATAAGTCTTAGCCGATTTTCTACCACGTGTCCCAACTGCCATTATGCTGCGAGCTGCATAGACGGAGCGTCCTGGCAGAGCCACATGAGTGTGGCCCCAACTACCGAGCCGCATGAAGGTGGCAGCCGCATGAGAGTGACAGTCGCATAAGAGTGAACTCTAACTGAACCGCATAAGGGTGGCCCCCACAATCCGAGCCGCATGAGAATGACAGTCGCATGGGGGTGGCCTCCAACTGAACCGCATAAGGGTGGCCCCCACAATCCGAGCCGCATGAGAGTGGCAGCCGCATGGGGGTGTCCTCCAACTGAACCGTATAAGGGTGGCCCCCATAATCCGAGCCGCATGAGAGTGGCAGCCGCATGAGGGTGGCAGCCGCATAAGGGTGAACCCCCAACTGAACCGCATAAGGGTGATCTAGGCGGTCCGCATAGAGAGCTTCTTTGGACTCTGTGGACTGTGCCGGCTGTCTCAAAGATTTTCTCGTCTTTTGAAGAGCCTGACGCGTCTCCTCATTATGTCAGAGCCGTCAGAGCTGTCACTTTATGTCAGAGCATTAAATGGCCAGCTGCAGGAAGTAATTATGGCCAGCTGTCATCGGCCTGTTTTGAGCCGCATGAGGCCACGTGGCTCTTCCTGGGCCGCATAAAGTCCCTGAGCCGCAAGCGGTTCTCTGGGTCTTTCCGAGCCGCATAAGATTCTTCGAGCTTTTGAGCCGCATGTTGAGTCTGGGTCGCATATGGATTATTATTCTTTTTCATGCTTCTACAATTACCATTTAATAATTATGAACACACCATAAAATATATACAAAATAATTAACATATATATTCATTTAATTCAATAAACACACACAATATGTATATACATATACTGTTCTAGTCATAGGTCCCAAAAATCTAGAATGACACTTCAAGAAAATGTATCATTTTTCAAAAATAACAAAATATATAAAAATATAATAAAAATATGAATATAACTTTAATAACAAATAATATATTATATTTAACTATTATTTATAAGTAGTCATTGATCCTTAAAATAAAATACCAATAAATACATACAGTATATATCTATGTGACCGTCTTTGGTCGCACTAAAGGTCTACATGGCGTGGGCTCGGTTCGGGTCCAGTTTGGAATAACCGGCCCTTCTAAAAGCCAACAATCATAATAATAAATAATTAAATTATTTCTAGGGTCATGTCACAACTTGGCCTGTTTTCCTAGTTAGAACACTGCTATGGCTCGGCCTTCTCTACCACAGCTAATATACTAGTCAAAGCACGCCACTGCACTATCCGTGCCATGATTTCTAGTCATCTTGCACTCCAAAACTTAACCATGACTAAGTCTTCTATAATAATAATTAATAAATTAAAAATTTATAAAATTCTAAAAATTACCATTTTAATTCAAATAAAATAATAAAAGATATTTTAAAATTTTGGAAGGAGGGATTACAAATCTATCCACCTTAGAAATAAATTCGTCTTTGAATTTAAGGACTACTAGGGTTAACGGACTTGATTGATCGGTGAAAAGATAGGAAAATTTTAGGGTAAGAAATATTGATCAAACATGTAAACCCCCTAAAAATTTTGAAGAATTTTATTTTTATTCTACCTTCCTTGTATTTGGTATACATGTATATATACATAATATGTGTATAACCCTTATGTTATTGTTATATTAATAATCTTTGGTATTATTATATATTTGAAAATGTATAATTTTTTTATTATTAACAACATACAAATATTTTAGTATAGATATGTGTGAGTATATGTAAATAAGTTGGTTTTATAATATCTATCTGTACCCAGTATTTTTCATACAGACATGAAATGTATTTGTGCATATTTGTTAAATTATTTTATTTTTATTACTTTCATTAGAATTATTTAGAGATTTTGTTCTACCTAAATAGTAAATATGAGTCCTAGGAGAAATAGTTGCTTTGAACTATCATTATTATTATATTTATTATATATATTATTAATATTATTATTGTTAGAAGTATGATTATTATAAAGTATTAATCATTTTTTTGATGATATATTTATACATAGAAATATATAATCTAAATAGGATAAAAGGAATAAATATAGATTTTTTAAAATAAATAATCTGTAAATGAATATACTTTTTTTAAAAAAGAAAAAAAGAAGAAAAAAAGAAAGATAAAACAAAATAAAAAAATAAAAAATAAATAAATAGGAGTTACTGTTCCCCAAAGGGGGAACAGTGGGTCGGGCTACAACCCGAGCTCCTCTCTGTTGTAGAGGGGCATATATAAACGCCTGGAGGAAAAAAAAATCTACAAACCCTAAACCCCACGCGACCCACCAACCTCCGTGCCGCTCCAGCGCATCCCTAGCCGACTGTCTTCGGCCGTCGACCACTACAAAGCTCGTCGGAAAGCCACCGCCGCGCCGCAAACTACAAAACACTCTGTTCTGAAGACCCAACAGGTACCCTATTTTGTTTTCAGTTTTCCCGTAATATACCCGATCGATTCAGGATCTACAAATTCCTACGTAGAGACCAATTGACCCTCGCGACACCACAATAGTTAGGTCTGGGTGTAGCGGCACCCTCGACATAGAAATTTGATCTGAACATTGAAGAAAAACTGTTACGTAAGCAGATTATGGACAGTCCATGTAACCCTGTTTTAGGACTCGTCTTCGCCAGCCTATTAATAGTTTTCAAATTACACTTGAACAGAGTTTTAGAACACATGTAGCTCTTAAATTCCCTTCTTATAGATTAATTTCTCATCGACTGTATGCAATAATTTTTGAATCCAAACTTTAAGAAAAATTGTTTTCGAAAGCAACAAAAATTAGGAAAAATTACCGATACGACGTGTGCCCCGATAAACCGGGCGATATGTCATGAACCGAAAGCATCGAAAGGTGCGTATCAACTTCGCATACGTGTGGGCTTTGATGGAATTCAAATTGATTGCGTGTGCATGACGAATTTGATGCGTATCCGTCGAAATTCATTGTATTGGCCTTTTTTGAAATTCTCCAATTACTTTGTGCACGTTCGTCAAATTGAGACAAAACTTGCGCCAACAGGACCGTATCATTTTCTGGTCTTGTGTGCCAAGTTTGGTCTGATTCTGAGAAAGTCGACCGGGACGCCTATTTGGCGGACCCGCGATCCGATCCAACGGGCAAAATTGTGTACGGCCCGTCGAAATCCAACTTTGGACATACGGTTCGGTTTGTGTCCTTAAATCGAACTTGTAGACTTGTAGTTTAACGACTTTAGAGACCATAGATACTGACACACATTTCGGTGCGAAACAGGTCCAACGACGGACATCATTTTGACCCAAAATTATGATTTTATCCCTGTGTCCAAAATTGGACTTTTGGATAGGCATTTCTTAGACATATCTTTTACACCACAAACATTCTTGATGTTTGTTTCAGCATCCGGAGCCGTCCGTGGATTGTGAGTTTCATTGCTGACGTACTTGACTATTGGACTTGCCATCTTAGCACCACCAGACAAGATATCTAGCCTTATTTACTGTTTATAATTAGATACATCTTTATTTATTTACTTACTGTTGTCTATTTATTTTCAGTTTACTAGTTGGATCCATTACTTGCTGTTTATAGTTTACTTTATTTTGCTTTCGGTTGTTTTTCTTTCTTGTCTTTTAATATGCATATGGACCTAGTCTTAGTGGACTACCTTCTGTTAGGGACCTTGGAAGGGAGAAGACAGTTAAATGTATGGGCTACCCAAAACCAAAAGGCCGTAGTAACTATGTACTGTGGTAGTCGTGTCGCGACGGTCACTAGCCTCAAGCTATGTG
This sequence comes from Iris pallida, assembly GCA_029216955.1. NCBI lineage: Eukaryota > Viridiplantae > Streptophyta > Magnoliopsida > Asparagales > Iridaceae > Iris > Iris pallida. The sequence continues at coordinate 6,954,588 of JANAVB010020198.1, read as the reverse complement.
GACTGATGGGTCACGTGGGCCGCTAGCCTCGAGTTATGCCGGCTGATAGTATTGGTACTTGACGTATGTGTATTGTGAGCTCGTCATGGGGGAGTCATCCTTTACCTGCCCATATATTGAGATGTCTTCTAAATTGCATATTAGAATGGTTAGGAGACCTTAATAAATGGCATGTCACTCTCCGTTCTAGTCGTAACATGGGACAATGTCACATCATGGAATAGTATGCTACCCCTTGTCCTTGTTTGGTTGTAGGGGTAGTCCAATGTTTCGATGATGAGATATTGGGCCATGTTATGGTTGGGACACTTTACTTTTACTTGTGACTTTATGACATACTTTATATTCAGTTTATATGTCATGTTGTTTTTTGTATCTTGTTTCGTCCCTCTGAGGACCTGGTGATCTCTCCAGGGGTGTGCTTTTGTGATGTTTCGCAGGTACTCTAGCCAAGGCCATACTTTACTCTTTTCTTTCGAGATGATTGCACTTGGATCGTCTTTTGCTTCGCTCGATAAATTCCTTTATAGTTTATGTATTCTTCTCTTTTATTAGTTGGTAGTGGATTTGTCTCCACCCAACGTCTTGTACAAATTAACAATTCATAGTTAAATTTATGATATATTTATTCTCTTATTTGTGGATGAGATTAGTTGTTATGGTTTACTGCATTTTACAGCTTATGTATACATACGAGGATTTTATATATTAGAGTATACTTCGTATGTATGCAGCTAGCATATCTACGTACATAGTCCTAAGTATTTTGGGACTGGGGCGTTATATATTTTTGTGGTGGCCCATGCAGGTCTAGTTTATCACTTCGGTTATGTTACTGTACAGATGTGAGCCTGCACATAGGATTAGAGTCTAGGATCTCATCTATATACTTGATTCCCTCCATTGAATTCCATTTTCGAACTCTCATTGACAGCTTTGATTTGCCTCTTGTTTGATCCCTTTCTACCGTAATTCGTATCTTTCCTTCCGTGCTTAACAAAGCTTTGGAAGATGACTCATACTAGGTATACGTGTATAATGCTCAATCACCCTACTAGTTGAACTCTTACAAGTTGGGTAGTATGTCTCATAACTATCCCTCTATTGGTCCTTGTAACCCATTAAAGAGGATTTTAAGAAGATTACCTAGAATGTAGTGCTTAAAGATCCATGACTCATTCGTTCAACCAAGGCCTGAGAAAAGAAGATAGTAGGACGACTGTGTTAGCGCGAACACCGAATAAAACTTAGATTCTTATGGAACTTGAATTATTTATATCTTCTTTTATTATTATCCCGCGTACTTATATTTTTGCTCTAATTTGATTGATGTAGCTGTTACAACCTAGCTTTGTAAGCTTATTCTTTATCGAGCTTGTTCAGGACATATGTTTATTAGGGACGCCCACTAACATATTGTCTAATTAGAATCAGTGTATTATGGTCTGATCAACCTTAGTGTACTTGGTTCGCTCTTCATATGATTCTCCTACGTGGATTGAGATATAGATGTCCCTAGGATCTCATCTGCAACTGCCTTGACAACTCTCTTTGGATTATTCAATCGCCCTTGGAACTTTGTATTTGCATTCGATCCCCTCTTATTTGAACCCTTTATTATTTTTCGCCTTTACTTAATACGGAAAAACAAATGCTTCTATTTATGGAAAGATTTACCCAGAATGTCTCCCTTAGTTAGCCATACCACCTATGGCCATGACAGCTAATTATACTCAATCGATTTCTATCTATTCAAAATCGGAGAAACGATCTTTGGACTTGATTCATATCTTCCATACCACATCATCTATTACGTCGTGTGGTATTTTTATAATCAAAAGTCGAGATACAATATCACGACTTTGAGATTCCTCCTAACCCCATTAACCCTAAAATCGTGTCTTAGCTTCTAGAGTGAGTAGATTATAAGCCTTCTAAATTTTAGGATATACTAGTATTACCAATTGATGAGAATAATTGGTTTCCACTAGGATGATAATCAACTGCCTCATGAACACCCACTTTCTACTTAAATCATTTTGGTGTCCCTGACCGTGACATTGATATTCGGAGTACGAGACCAGCTGTTACCTTCCAACAAATTTTACATGCAAAACATAGACGACTCCACCTTCATGTAGACATATCACGTCCCACTAAAACACGTTCCCTTGTACCCTATTTTTATGATATGACTTTCAGGAAAAAAAAGGCTAAAATCTAACCCATACCATGATACCGATATATTTTTCGACTACAATTAGAGACTCAACTTGACTCAAACCTTTCGACCCAATATATGGTTGTGACCTACTCGAATCCCACTACACGTTTGTCACTAGTGTGCCAATCAATTGAGTATTATTGTGCTACTTAAACACAAAAGTCACAGAAGGCACATTTTTGGGCTTAAGGAACGTAGTTAACCAACCCGAATGGTAAATAGCCCAATCACTTGAGTTTGAACCTATTCAAGATTACCATAACCTACTAGGAATGGCTCAGATTAATTTCATAGCATCTCGTCCAGTCAATATAGATTAAAACCTATGATTCATTCTATCAAAGATCGATGTCCAATTAGGAAATCCGTTAAGACCCTGTTAAATCCATCATTGCATATCGCCATATTTGGACTATAAAAACCAAACTTGATGAAATAGATCCTTATACCTATTATGTAGTCCACATCTCTTGGTCCACTAAATCTCTTTCCATAAATTTTGTAACTATATCTCTTGTAGCCTATGCTATGAGATTAATAGAATTATGCTGTACCAACTTGTTTTGGTTATGCTTGACTAAGGCCTTTCTACTGTCTTGATGATATGTGGTCAATACATGGGCAATGCTAATTGAGTAATACTTAGGCTTCCCATAGAGTCCATGACTACGATCAGAAGTAAGTTATATCCTCAACATCTCCTTGAAATTTGATCTTCTTAGAAGTCATGTTACCGTGCTTTCTATGTTTAACCAATTTCTATAAGTTAGGTAGTACCTTGAACTTAGCATACTCCCTCTCTCTTACATATAGGATGACATTTGTAACCATTGTACCATCTGTTTGGAGGTTACGATGTGATCTTCGTACTGTATTTTATATTCCTTGCTCGTACGTTTAGAGAACCACAACGAAAGATAGAAACCTTGATTCTTCAAATTTCGTTCTATTATAGAATCATGTCTTAGTTTCAATTTCGAGAAAGGAATTTCCTTAGGGTATAGGCAAGCCTCTCTAGAACGCAGGTTTCTTGAATTAGCAGATGATTGAGGTAGATCGATTCCACTTAGGCTAAAAATCTAGTGGATTCATAACGTCCATCTTTATCCGTATCAATTGATACCCTCTACCGTGACTTTGATATTTTGAGCACAACACGAGCCATTCCACTTCGAACAAATTTCACACTCATGGACTAGACCAGTCAAACTACATACATGACATACATGTCCCGCACAAACAAACCTTCTTGTGCTCCATATTAATTTTACCACATGTATGACATATTTTTCCATAGAACAAATTATAGATGTCTATTTTGTTCCGGTTGGTTTTAACCATGCAATATTGAACCATCCTCTTAGCTAAACTGAATACCCATGATTTATACGAGATGCACCACACCTATGACATGTGCTTTCCACGCAAGCAAGCACATGTCTCCTACACAACACAAAACACCAACCCATACGCAATAGTCAATATGACTTAAGGATTTCAAACACTTACCTAAGGGGATCTATGGCAAGGTTCGGCACAATTATGGACACTCACCTCTTCGTTACCATGTTAGACGAAGACTAAAATTTCCTATGAACCGATAAGCTCAAGTTATATTCTAACAAGAAATTCCTACCATCTCGTAGGAGCTTGACCACTATAGGAATGATGTTAAATTGCAATAATTCTTCGATAGAAGTTATCAACCAAGAACGTCATGTCAATATCTAGGCCCACTTGGAATCCGTGACTGTGGCCAGTAGTGTCCAATATTCTTGTGCCTCTCTCTAGAAATTGTACTTCTCAGAACTCTTGTAGTGACAACAATTTTCACGGGTAACCAACTTCTATAAGTTGGGTAGAGTATTGAATGAAGAATGCCCCATCTTATAGAATATGACGCCAATTTAAATTCTGTAATAACCACCCTCCATCCTTTCAAAAATTGGGAAACGATTGGATGCAACTTCTCACCCTTCAAAACCCCATTGTTCTTTAATATTATATTATTCTTAATTTCGAGGACGAAATTTTTATAAGTTGGGTAGGATGTAAATCCCGTAAAAATTTTGAAGTATTTTATTTTTATTCTACCTTCCTTGTATTTGGTATACATGTATATATACACAATATGTGTATAACCCTTATGTTATTGTTATATTAATAATCCTTGGTATTATTATATATTTGAAAATGTATAATTTTTTTATTATTATTAACAACATACAAATATTTTAGTATAGATATGAGTGAGTATATGTAAATAAGTTAGTTTTAAAGTATCTATCTATACCCAGTATTTTTCATACAGACATGAAATGTATTTGTGCATATTTGTTAAATTATTTTATTTTTATTACTTTCATTAGAATTATTTAGAGATTTTGTTCTACCTAAATAGTAAATATGAGTACTAGGAGAAATAATTGCTTTAAACTATCATTATTATTATTTTTATTGTATATATTATATATATTATTATTATTAGAAGTATGATTATTATAAAGTATTAATCATTTTTTTGATGACATATTTATGCATAGAAATATATAATCTAAATAGGATAAAAGGAATAAATATAGATTTTATAAAATAAATAATCTGTAAATGAATATACTTTTTTAAAAAAAGAAAAAAAAAGTAAAAAGAAAAGAAAGTAAAACAAAAAGAAAAAATAAAAATAAAAATAAATAGGAGTTACTGTTCCCCAAAGGGGGAACAGTGGGTCAGGCTACAACCCGAGCTCCTCTCTGTTGTAGAGTAGCGGATATAAACGCCTGGAGGAAAAAAAATCTACAAACCCTAAACCACACGCGACCCACCAACCTCTGTGCCGCTCTAGCGCATCCCTAGCTGCCTGTCTCCGGCCGTCGACCACCACAAAGCTCGTCGAAAAGCCGCCGCTGTGCCGCAAACTACAGAACACTTTGATCTAAAGACCCAACAGGTACCCTATTTTGTTTTCAGTTTTCTCGTAATATACTTGATCAATTCATGATCTACAAATTCCTACATATAGACCAATTGACCCTTGCGACACCACAACAATTAGTTCGGGGTGTAGCGACACCCTCAACATAGAAATTTGATCTGAACATCGAACAAAAACTGTTATGTAAACAGATTATGGACAGCCCATGTAGCCCTGTTTGAGGACTCGTCTTCGCCAGCTTATTAATAGTTTTCAAATTACACTTGAACAGAGTTTTAGAACACATGTAGCTTTTCAATTCCCTTATCGTAGATTAATTTCTCATCAACTGTATGCAATAATTTTTAAATCCACTTTGAGAAAAACTGTTTTCGAAAACTACAAAACTTAGAAAAAATTACCGATACGGCGTGTGCCCCGACAAACCGGGCGACGTGGTCACGAACCGAAAGCATCGAAAGGTGCGTATCGACTTTGCGGACGTGTATGATTTGACGAAATTCAAATTGGTTGCATGTGCGCAACGAATTTGATGCGTATCCGTCAAAATTTACCGTGTTGACCTTTTTTGAAATTCTCTAATTACTTTGTGCACGTTCGTCAAATCGAGACGAAACTTGCGCCAACAAGACCGTATCATTTTTTTGGTCATGTGTGCCAAGTTTGGCCCGATTCTGAGAAGGTCGACCGGGACGCCTCTTTGGCGGGCCTGCGATCCGATCCAACGGGCAAAATTATGTACGGCCCACCGAAATCCAACCTTGGACATTGTTTGCAAAAAAAGTTTATTCCAAACTTGTAAAGAATCGTACAAAGTACAATAAATTCTGGGAAAGTACAACTTTAGGAATCCGATCAGAAGACGATCGCTTTATCCCTTGGACTATGTGAACTTGAAGATTAAAGCCTCTAGAGAATACAGCAGCACTTTTGCAAGAACTCTTGATCTCTGGTCCTCTGATAATGATTAGAAACTATTTTTATAGAGTTCTGGAAATACTTGTTTTATCAGTTATTCTGATGTGCGCGAGGTCGAACTGCGCCACTTCGGGTTGCGCCAACCTCAGGTTGCGCCAACTTCCATTCAGTTACTCGAACGTGTACTAACTGTATTTAGACGCGTGGCATCATATGATTGAGATGTGCATGGTCGTGTACTGAGCAGTGGACACGTTTTTGAGAGATTAGTGGCATGTGTGCCACGTCATCCTGCTTTAGAACGTTAGTTGCTTCAACTTTGTCAGGTTACGCGAGCTTCAGTCAACGAGTCAAACTGCGCTTGATTAGGTTGCGCCTATGCGCAACTTAGTGCATAAGCACGTGGCATTATTTGGGCTACGTGTTAGTCTGCGAGGAGAGTTTGATCAGGTTGTGCCCAGGCGCAACATACAGAGTACGCTGAACAGCTGTCATCAATGACAATAAATCATCTCGAGCGCTACGCTTTACAAAATTCGAAAAGATTTTCTTCGTTTAACGTGCTGTCAATTGTCAGTGCTGTCAGTTAATGATGACAATTAATGTCAGACGCCACGTAGGCTTAGGCACAATCTGATATGTGGCACAACTTGAGTAGTGGCACAACTTGATCTCTGGGCTTCGTAACAGTGGCACAACTTAAATTTTTGGGCGCAACTTGATTGCTGAGTAGTACAAACATGGCGCAACTTGATTTTTAGGCTCTTCAAGACCCCCTTCAAAGTTTTCGAATTTTGAAATGTCACAAAACTTTGAAATACTTTGAATTGTGGCAATTACTGAGTCAAGTTGCGCCTATCTCACGCAGTTTGTTGCGAGTTGTTACGATATTTTATGCACAGCTTGGGGTGACTGTTAGGATTCTATTTTAGGCTATAAATAACCCCTTGTTAACCGACTTTAACTCTTTACTTTTGCTTTAATCTTCTGAGAGAATTCTTTGAGCTCTTTCGATCTTCCCTCCGACCATCTCCTCGACGTATTGGCACCCAAGAAGACCGCCGCCGACAAAGAAAAGAGTGTTGCTGAACCCTCAACCCGTGCTCTGTCGACCCGTGCGCCGCAGTATATGCCTCCCTCTTTACGATGAGAGACGGCTAACCCTGCTTTGGAATGTGACCGAGAATGAACAACTTTGACCATGGTGGCCGACTTGGTTCTTAATTGACTTACGCCCCTCTTCTTAGAGTGTTTGGCGCATCACAGACTGTGCGCCACCCCTTATTAGGATGTGGTTGCTTATTTGAACACTGTTCGTTCTTACGAACCGTGTTGCGCATGCTATTGCGCAACTCAGTTGTTGCACAACTCAGTTGTTGCGTAACCAAGGATGTCGTGCACCAAGTTGTTGCGCAATCAAGTATGTCGCACAACTTGGGATGTTGTGCAACTTAATTATCGCACAATCCAGTATGTCGCGCAACCCAGGATGTCGCACAACCCGGGATGTTGCACAACTTAATGGTCGTACAACCCAGGATGTCGCGCAACCCAGGATGTCGCAAAACCCGGGATGTTGCGTAACTTAATTGTCGCACAACCCAGGATGTTGTGCAGCCTAATTGTTGCTCATCATAAGGATAGCACTTTGTATTTATGATTGTTGAACACTCTTGTTGTTTCTAACTTATGTTCATGTATTTCTGTGCAGTTGATCTCAGGAAAGATCCTCATGCTGAGAGATTTGCTTCAGTATTTAATGTCCCAGAGTATAAAGAGAATTTATCCCATATTTTATTCCCTCAGTATGACGGCCCTGAAGTGCGAAAGACCATTCTTGTGGCCCAAGAAAACCATACTCTGCTGAGTTTAATGACCGTGAAACCCCTAGAGAGTGTTGATGGTGTGGTCCATAAGAAGCCTGCTTTTTTATTTGGGGATGCCGTCAAGAAGACTTCCCAGCCTAAGGCAAAGAAAGAGGATAGAATATACCAATGTGGAGACAAAATCACGTACCTCACAGAAATATCAAGGTCTATGGCTTTATCTCAATATAAATTTGTGACCTACCCTCGAAGAATGTCATGGGACCTGACTCCAATCCAAGATGCCCGAGTCGGAAGAATTTGTTATAGAATGGGTCCGCAACACAAGGATACCTTTTACAGTACTTTGAGAAATATATCACTCACTTGAGAGGTTTGAGACCAAGCTGTATTCCTCCCGAGGATTCATCTCTACTCCTTCCAGTGAGAGTACCCATCTTTGTAAATGCATTCGCAAAGGCTGAAATAAGATATCCTATCGCGGCATGCATATGATAGGTCTGGTTAACCCAGATATGAAGCGCTGGAGTAGCTTAACCATCTAGATTTTGTATCAGTTCAAGGACAAACTCCTCGAACTAGAACTTTATAATGTCATCTGGACCACAGTCTACGGCATTCGCCAAAATGCTCATATGTTTTTGGCCTTAGTAGAGAGATATAACAATAAGACTGGAACTTTCATGAACCCCATGAAGAAATGGGATTTGCACTTCATGAGATGAGATTTCTCTCTCATCTTCCAATGGGTGATAATCCATATGAAGAGTATGTGCCCACAAATGAAGAATTGGATACTATGGCAGAAGAAAATCCTCAGATGATCGTCGTCTTCTAAGAACTGTTATGTCATTACAAGATCTGCTCTCTATACTACAAAAGTGCCACTGCAGGTACTTGTTATATCACCAAATGGATGTCGTACCTCTTCCTGGGCCATGCGTGGGAGGATAAGCCACTTGAGAGCCAAGCCTGTGCTCCTCGTTTTTTTGAACCTCTCAGTCAAAGTGACGTGCAATATTTGATAGAGAAACAAAAATATGGAGATATCAGACTGGATGAGGACTGGCATCCGTTTAAGGCTGGTGACACCCTCCAAAGTTATCTCAGTCAGGGTTATAAATCTATGTCTAAAGTGGCCCAGCTAGCAGGTTTTCTCTCTTTATGGATGTGACGCTTCATAGTTCCAGGAGCCAGTGCTGTTGATAGGTTCTGTCACGACCCGCATCCGGTTTTTCGGACGCGAGCTCGAGAGCAAGCCAGCTACGTATCGAACAGACTTCAGCCCGACTCGAATACGTAAACGCTGTCAAGGCTATAGTATACTGCCAAATCATGGCAAACAACTCTAAATCTCAATCCACAATAAGAATATGAAACATGAATGAACACTATGGGTCGTGGTCTGTAGCCCACTAGCATATATGTCCGATAAGACTCTAAAGAAAGTATCAAGAGTCTAAACTGAATTAGGAAACATGATAAAATAAGAAAGCACGAAAGGATAACAACATAATAATGATACCTGAATCCCACAAGCGGATCATCGCATCCAAAATCCACAAGAATCGCAAATCCTCCGCCACCCAGAACTACTAGCTAACTCCATGCAACCACTAAACCTGAGGAGATCATCAGGTCCTCAGAGGACATAGCAAGATACACAATATACATGCCTATCTAGCAGTTTTATATATCATGCGCAAAAAAATGAACAAAAAAGAACACGACAAATGACCAAGAACACGAACACGAACACGAATACGAACATGAACACGAACACTAGAACAACTACGCATAAATGAACTGCCGGATGAACGAAACACGAGATCAATGGAAGAACCAAACCCTCGCCCCGAGTGTGGACTCTCTGGTTTGAACTAAGCACTAACCCTCGTCCCGAGTATGGACTCTCTGGTTAGCTCACGGCAATACACCCTCATCCATTGTGTGGACTCTCTGGTATAATTGGTCAACCCTCATCCAGAGTGTGGACTCTCTGGTGCCAATGATCACGACAAACATCCTCGTCCCGAGTGTGGACTCTCTAGTGCACCAAACAACCCTCGTCTCGAGTGTGGACTCTCTGGTTGTACAAAACGATAATCAAGGCTATGGCAGTTCACTACACGCACTCATTTTAGGACATGACTCAAGCAAGGTACTGACGAGAAACTCCAAGTGTGAACTACAAGACCAAATATGGACACGGCTATATGCAATGAAAACAACTCAAAGAATATAATACAAAAAGCGCATGTCCATAAACAATCAAAACTGGAAAATGAAATACAATGTATGTAAATAAAACTGTAGAGGAAGGCCAGGTATACTTGCATGGAGGTTGCATGCAGATCCCACAAAATATAGTCAACTGGTGAGCCAAATAAGTCCACATCTCACAACTGTCTTCGAAAGCTAAAACAAATATTGCCGACATTCTCAGAATAGTCAAATTAGCTAGGATTGCCTGTTCTTAAGTCCAATTCTGGATACAGGGGCAAAACGGTAATTTTGGACAAAAACGGTGTCCGTCGTTAGACCCGCTCTGCACCGAAAAACATGCCAGAGTCAATAGTCTCTAAAGTCATCAAACTACATATCTACGAATTTGTTTTGATGATACGAACCCAACGGTATGTCCAGTTTTGGATTCCGGTGGGCCGTGCACAAAAACACCCGTTGAATTAGATCATGGGGCCCGCAAAACGGCGATCCAATCAACTGTCTCAGAATTGGACCAAACTTGGCATACAAGACCAGAAAAATGATACGGTCATGTTGGAGCAAGTTTCGTCTCGATCTGATGGACGTGCACAAAGTAATTGAGAAATTTGCATAGAGGCCGATACGGTGAATTTCGACGGATACGGATCAAATTCGTCGTGCACACGCAACCAATTTGAATTTCGTCAAAGCCCACACGACCACGAAGCCGTTACGCACCTTTTGATGCCTTCGGTTCGCGACCACGTCGCCCGGATTGGCAGGACGCACGTCGTATCGGACAATTTTCTAGTTTTCAAAACATATATTTTTTATGATTTTCAATCCAATTTCTACTACTGTCTAATCCACAATAAATAAAACTATTAATGAGGTTTCTATGCCCTATATATTGTTTTCAAGTGTGTCTAATTAGATTTTTAAAAACCTTAATATGTAGTTCGAAAATTGGCTTCCAATATGGATGATTGGACTGTTTTATGCGTCCTGTTTTGACAGTTATTTGATCGACTTTGTGTCGGTTTTGTGAGAAATCTAGCGCATGACAAAAGAATCTATTTAGAGGGGTTAGAACACCTATAGATGGTGAACGTACCAGAGAAGACGAGATGCAAGACGATCACGTGATGATCGAGAAACCCCCTGCAAACCTTGGCACTCGCTGCTGCGGTTGCTGGTGCGCCCGTGCGCTCGCTGTGCGTTCCGGCGCATCTGCCGGCGACCGACGGCCTGCGCGGCCGTGCGCGGCGGTTCAGGGGCGCGCGCCGGCATCGGGGCTTGTGGGGTACGATGGTGGTGGCGGTGATCGGTTAGGGTTTAAGGTTTTTCAGTTAGGATCCGCGTAGGGGAGGTCGCAGGTTCAGTATTGTTCCATCTTGGTTTTTTAAAGGGACGACTGCTGTGATTTAATTCTAAGCCGGGTATGGGCCTTGGCTATCGGGTTGGCTTCTCCACTGTTGGGCTCGGCCTGGCTGGCCCTCTGCGTGGGCTCGGTTTGGCTACAGTAAGTAATGCTGCTCGTTAAGATTCTCTAGTGTAAAAATTATGCACATTCTTAATAAAGTATAACTCATGGTTACAGGGGCAGGGCAGATCTAGAAGCTTTAGGCAAGGGGCCCCTAAATGGCAATGTAAAAACATAGAATATACTAGGAATCTAAAGTTAATTTATTGTATATATATATATATACACTAATATGCCAATATGTATACCCATATGTCTCCACAAACACATTCTCATATAATCACAAATAATATTTATTAAATACGCCCAAGGTATATTTATATACACCTATATACATACGAACCTATACAACTTATGTAAATATATTAGACTGCGTATTTATAATTAATATACCTTTTATACAAATTGCTCAATAGATTATACAGGAACTATCAATATATAATTACACATATTTGTAGGTCCTGAAAATCAAGTTGCACCCATCAAAAAAGTCATGAAAATCAAGTTGGACATCCTTCAAGTAAACTGCGCAGAAGATAGATTGCGCACCAACTCGATTGCGCAGGCTGAACTGCGCACTCATCCAAGTGCGCAAGCTGACGTGGCCTCGTCATCATTACCTGACAGAGAATCAGATCTTCTGACAACTGACAGCACGGAGAACGAGGAAACTGTTCGTTTATCGTACAGTACAGCGCTCGAGGACAGCTGTACATACAGCACAATCTGCTAGACTCTCTGCTTCGCAGTCCATCCCAGCGCGGTCCAGCTCAGCGCAATCTGAAGCCAGCACAATTCAGTTGGTGCACTCCATCAATACAACTGACAAAGTACACGTGGCTTTCATGCCATCAATGATTCATTACGTGGTAACCGTCTGGACACGATCATGCACATTTCAATCAAATAATGCCATGTGTCTAATAAAGTTGGCCCATGATCAAATAACTGCCAGTGCAGTCTGATGCCTGCGCGGTCCAATGCATGCGCAATCCATCTTGCGCAGTCCAGAATAACTAAAAATTAGTTATTTCTAGAACTCTATAAATAGAGTTTCAAGTCCTTCCTAGAGTGGAACACACACATATATCAGAAATCATCACCCAAGATCAGGAGTTCTTGCCAAAGTGCTGCTACAATCTTCAGAGGCTATCGTCTTCAAAGTTCACATCGTCCAAGGAATAAAGCGATCGTCATTCAGATCGGATTCCTATAGTTGTACTTTTCCAGAATTCTTGTAATCTTCCTTACAAAGTTTGTTGAAATAAAGATCAACTTTTGTTTTTGCAAACAAAATGACGACTTTGCTGGGGACGACTTTCTCCTCCGACGAGGAAGTGACAACTCAATGTGACGTTGCGTCTATCGGAAAGACGCAGAAGATGCTGGTTGTAAAGGTCAACCAGACGGCCTACGAGGCGATGATCAACTCCAGGACCACCCTTCGCACTGCAACAACTTCTGCCACAAGTAAAGTTCATCCAGTGTGTGTCCCCAAGACTGTTGCGCAGTCCACTGCTTCTACTGCTCAGTCTGCTGTACAATTTACTACCTCTGTTCCCAAGACTGCTTTCTCTGTTGCGCAGTCTGCTGCTATTTCCTATGCGTAATATGCTGTTCCCCTTGACAGTGCACAACCTACTTCATATGCTGCTCTATCAAAGTGCAAGACTCCTATTCCTCTGGCGCAGTTGGCTGCAACTCTGCCTGCGCAATCCACTACTCCAGCAACCAGAGTGCAATCCAAACACTCTGGCAACAAGACTCCTGCTGCGCAATCTACTGTGACTGAGGCCAGAAGACTTTTTGTCAGAGATACTCATGCGCAACCTGCCGGTGCGCCATCAACCTATGCGCAAACTGCGCCAGCGCAGTCTAAAAGAGATGGCCCTTTGGCTAATCTCTCCTCTTCCCACAGCAAGGAAAAAAGCTCTGCTCTTCCTCTCAAGCACCCTGTTGCTCCTGCACAATCCACTGGAGGTAGTCTTTTGGCTATTCCTCCTCTTCTCCAGAACAAAAGAAAAGGCCCATTGGTCTTTTCTCAAACTTTCTCATCCCACGATTTGGAAGACAACAGAGGGAAACGCTCTTTAGCTAACCCTTCTTCACAAAACAAAGGAAAAGACCCTTTGGTCTTTTCTCAGTCTTCTTCGATTTTTACCGTAGAAGATCAATCTGAACGTGCTCTGGCACTAGTCAGTACAAGAACTCTCTCCAATAAGGGTTCTTCTTCCCTCCTTGCTAAAGGGAAGTGTACTGATCAGAGGGGTATTCTGCCTACTCCGGTAGCAGAATTCTAAGATCTCCCAACTCTCAAAATCTTCCGTTCAAGACAGGGAAAATTGCTGGTGTCTCAGACTGAAACCCCTGGAGGTGAGTTTGCTGATCTAAGAACTTATCTCAATCGACCAACTTCGGTGAAACGCAAACAGCCAATGCCGAAGACCAACCAGCATCAGAAGCAAACTTCCAGGATTAAAAATCCGGATACCTATGCCAATGAAGTGAGTACTTCTCTGTACACTCAAGGGATAAAACATCTGAAGAACCGGAACCATGTTTCGAATATTGTCAAAGAACACATCCCTCGAACTTCTTCTCGTTCCGTTGTTGTTCCCGATCTCCGAGAACACCTCAAGCAAAAACGGGACAACATCTCAACATCCCCAGTGCAACCACTTGGACACCATTGTAATCACAAGGTTGTTATCAAGTGTTGTTGTCAGACAACAAGACGATCTGTCTTCGATCGTCTGAACTTTACAAATTCTGAACCTATGTCAGAAGATGAAGACGAAGTTTTGTACGCTTCTGTCAATATGACTTCCAGAGACACTGGGGATAGGAAGTGCTCCAAACACGACAAGCCTCGCAAGCCAAGCCAGCGGTATTTAGATCTACTCCAAGAATCTTCTGAAGGAGTATTCCAATATACCCGATCTAGAAGCCGAGATGCAATCGGTCAAAGGAATCTTCAAGATCCTTTCGGTCATCTTCCTCTTTCTCACTCAGGAGATGATTCTTTCTCCGACTATGATATATACAACGAAAGTTCTGAACAGACGGTGTCGTCCACTGTACCTAGAGAAGTGACAGCTTATGTTGTCACTGAAGATCCCGATGCTTCCAGTTCAGCTAGCCAAGAACAACGAATAGCTGCATTAGAAGATAAGTTGAAGACCATGGCTGAAATGGTCGCAAGTATGTATTCTATCATTGTGGCCCAGCATACGGTACCACCGACCGTACCTTCTATAAATCTTGAAATTATAGCATCGTCGGTGCCTGTCAATACAGGGCTAGGGGTAGTATCTCCTCAATTACCTCCTGTACAGATCCAACCTACACCTAGTCAGTCAGGTGCTGGGGGTAGTGCGTACCATGCTGTTCCTCCTCCTAACACTGTGACTCAGCCTGCTCCTTCTATATCAGTGGAGGATGCCAATGAAGCTGTCAAACTCATACGCACTCAGTTTGAAGCCTTCAAAGAGAAGGACAACTTGCAGAGGTTGGAGATCAAGTAATCCTACCCAATTGAATGGAAGGAAGTCCCATTTTCTCCGAAGTACATGATCCCAACAATCTCACTATTTGATGGCAGCACTTTTCCTAGTCAGATCATTAACCATTTCGAGGTAATGACTGTCCAACTTCAGCCAAATGACGCTCTTCTTGCCTGAGTATTCGTCGGCTGCTTAGCCGGCGTAGCATACGATTGGTACAGAAGCTTGCCCGATGGTTGTATCACCTCCTTCTCTGGTCTAAAACAAATCTTCTTGGAATGATTCTATGAGGGGATCAATGACATAACTATGTCAGCCCTCAATAAAATCAAACAAAGACACAATGAAACTGCTGAGAGTTTCATTGAAAGGTTCCGCCAGAAAGCTTTAAAAATGCCTCATGGAACTCCGGCCGCTGTTACCATAGACACCTGCAAGGCAAATCTTTTGCCTATTATCAGCATGTGGACGGGGTCTACTCAGTTCCAAGACTGGCCATCCTTCATTGTCAATGCTAAAGCAGCTGAAGTTAGCGCCGACAAATTCAAACAGCTAGGGGTACAAATGTCTAACCCCGATCGGGATGAACATCAGACATCGGGTGGTGGTAATCGCCAGAACAACCACAAGGAAAAAGAAACTTTGAATATCAACTTGAAGAACAAAGAATCTCTGGCGGTCAACGTAGCACCACCTACGTCTGCTTCTACTCCTTCATCACCTCCACCAAGGGAATCTCGTCCAAAAGTAGAGTACTCTTTTGACGAGAATGACACCGTGAGCATCTTTGATTGCTTGATCAAAAGCAATAAGGTCCAGCTTCCAGATCTGAAGAAGCCTGATGAAGTCGGTAAGACTGATCATCCTAAGTACTGTGTCTATCACAGGTTCATTGGGCATCCCACTCGAGCATGTTATGTGCTCAAAGGCAAAATTCAAGAACTGGTCAATGCTGGTGTTGTCACTCTGCAGCAAGACGAGAAGACTGTTACCACAAACATGTTCTCAGTTCAATTCGGTGACTTCCCTCCGCAGATGGTACAATATGGTGTCATTCCTATCTCCAAAGCTACTCTTGAGATTGAGAATCTCCCTCCTCTACGAGGTGAAGGTCTCGTCCCCTTATCTCTTGACAATGGCGATATTATGTGGATTCATCCGGATCTTACCTCGGAGTTCGAACTTTCCTCTTTCTCCAAGAAGAAAGACCGCTCCAAGGGCAAGACAAAGATTTGTAATATGGTGTCTTTTGACCCCATAATTGACGAAGAAATCCTGCTGGACACCAGATCAGGGAAAGCCTATCTGAAGGATTACCCTGAAACTCAAGAGAATCCTGCTTCTTCTTCTGAGCCTGCTCCAGTACAGCCTGCTTCCATTAAGGATATTCCTACTGCATCCTCACCGGTTGTAGAGTCTATTCCTCCCAAGCCGACGGTAGCTGACAAAGGCAAACAACAAGTCTGCTTCGACAAACCTTTGAAGAAGTCATCTCCTTCCAGACTTGAAAAGCCTTACAACTTTGATATCTTGGCTCAGTTAGCCAATACACCGGCCCGGCTGTCCATCTTTGAGCTCTTGCGCCTCTCCAAAGAGACTCGGGAAACTCTGAGTGAGGCTCTCATGCAGGCAGAAACCTGTCTAGCCCTGCTAAAGAAGCCGAAAGCAGAGCCAGTCTCTTGTCTCCATTGTCATAGTGTGTTGGAGTTTATTCCAAACATAACTTTCACACAGGATGACATGCTGATGGAAGACAACAGGCACGACTGTCCTCTATACTATACAGGAAATGTCGACTCGATGAAAGTCGATCGTATTCTGATAGATCCAGGGTCTGCTCTCAGTATCATGCCGAAGACAATGTTAGATGCATTGAAGATCCCAGTGCATAGTCTCTCCAGTACAATCACCACCATTCTTGGGTTCAATCAGGGAAGGAGTGAGCCTCTGGGCAAGATTCGCCTAAAACTCCAAATAGGCAATCTTTGCATAAAGGTGACCTTCTACATCATTGACAACCATGGTTGTTCTTATAATGCTTTGTTGGGAAGACCATTTCTGCATGAACATAACATTGTTCCTTCGACTCTCCATCAATGTTTCAAATATGTCGATGACAATGGAGAGGTTCAAAAGGAGGTTGCTGATCTCTATCCATTCAAAGGCGTTGAAGCGTACTGCAACGATGCTCGTATGTACAAGGATGAGTTCATGAAGGTAGTACTGTCTTTGGATACTGAAGAAGAGCAAGAAACAGTGCCTAATGACACCCTCATCATACCTGTCAAAGGGCGTGTTTCTCGTCCTCAGTCCTCCAAGCCACTGGCTATTCACTTGCCAGTTCAGAAGCAACCAGTTGATGATGACCAGGATCAAAAGGAGCTCACCTCTTCTGAGCTACTTGTTATAGACTTACGTCGTAACAAAGAAAAAAAGGCAGCTCACCTCTTCTGAGCCACTTGTTATTGATTTATCTCATAACAAGGATAAAAGGGAGCTCACCTCCTCTGAGCTGCTTGTTATCGACCTCCGTCATAACAAAGCCAATCCTCCTCCACGTTCTGCTTCTTCCCCTCTTGTAATCAATCTGACCAAGCCTGCTAAGGCTAAAGGTCCTGCTGTAAATATAAATGTACAAATCAATGAAAAAGCATATACTTTCCAGTATACTGATGTCATTTATCATGCTAAGTGCTATTTGGATATGTTAGATAGCTTTCAATCATTTACGATGGGAGTTGTGCAATCTCTTCAAACAGAAGTCTCATTTGAACACCCAAGGGATTCATATCATATTGTTCCCGCTCGTAAGAAAGGCGAGAGTCCAATACTTTTTAGTAAAGGACCGGAACAACAATTCAGCTATACGGATGATAGCAAAAGTAATGATACGGGTCATCTTCAACTCTGTCGTTACAGTCAGCAATCAAAAGACATCATCCGAAAGATGGGTTACGACTTCAAGAGTGGCCTCAACTATGGTAAGGGTAGAAAAACTCCTATCTGTACGGCTGTGCCAAAAGGGAAGTCAGAGATGTACTACAGCAGGACCAAAAGGGGTTTCGGATATGCTTCATCTCCGGTATTATCCCCAGTAGCCTCTGAATCCGATAGTGAGGAGCATTCTAACTCTTCTGATTCCAGATCATGGGATTCTGACACCAGCATCGGTCAAGTTCATCGATTGACTGTATCTTCTAACATGGTCTCCGTCGAACTTTCAGAAGGCTACGGCGAGGATATTGAAGAAAGTCCTGAAACAGATCCCTGGGCTCAACGAATGGATACCCAATGGGAACTCCGGTTCGAACAAAGGGAACCTCCTACTGAAGATCAATTAGTTCAAATTGATGTAGGAGAGAGTGGGTCACCTCGTCCAATATTCATCAGCAAGAACCTCCCAGAGGCAGATAAGCAAGAATTAATTCTTCTTATTCAAGAATACATAGACATCTTTGCCTGGAGCCATGAGGACATGCCAGGTCTAGATCCTAAAGTTGCTACTCATAAATTGAATATCTTGCCGAATGCAAAATCGGTCAAACAGCAACAACGGTGCTTCAAGCCAGAAATGATGGATGCAATCGACGATGAAATCAAGAAGCTCATCGCTTGTGGTTTTATTCGAGAAGAGCAGCATCCTGATTGGGTAGCCAATGTCGTCCCAGTTTGTATCGACTTTCGGGATCTTAATGAAGCCTGTCCAAAAGATGAATTTCCTCTTCCCATCACGGACGTCATGATCGACAACACCTGTGGGTTCGAAAGAATATCTTTCATAGATGGATTCTCCGGATACAATCAGATTCAGATGAATCTTGAA
Organism: Iris pallida; assembly: GCA_029216955.1. Lineage (NCBI taxonomy): Eukaryota > Viridiplantae > Streptophyta > Magnoliopsida > Asparagales > Iridaceae > Iris > Iris pallida. The sequence goes on along the minus strand of JANAVB010020198.1, from coordinate 6,935,671 downwards.
GATGAAAAACATATTTCTTTTCGCACTCCTCGCGGAGTCTACTGCTATACTGTAATGCCGTTTGGTCTCAAAAACGCTGGTGCAACATACCAACGAGCTATGAGTACCATTTTTTGAGATCATCTGCACAAGACTGTCGAATGCTACGTCGACGATATTGCTGTCAAAAGTCGTTTAAAGGAAGATCACATCCAAGACTTGAGAACTATCTTCAATCTCATGCGCCAACACCAATTCAAAATGAATCCCACCAAGTCATTCTTGGGTGTCTCTAGTGGAAAATTTCTCGACTTCGTTATTACCTCTAAGGGTATACACGTGGATCCCGAGAAGATCAAAACCATTCAAGAGATGCGTCCTCTACGCAACCTAAAAGAGCTACGAGGATTCCAAGGTCGACTTGCGTACATCAGGAGGTTCATTTTGAATCTGTCTGGACGCTGCAGACCGTTTACTCTACTAATGAAGAATGGTGTATCTTTCGTTTGGACCGAAGAATGTCGACGAGCATTTGACGACATAAAGCGGTATCTCATGAATCCACCAGTCTTGGTGCCACCAATCTCTGGCATACCATTCTTAATGTATGTCCATGCTATGGATCATTCATTGGGTGCTTTACTTGCCCAAAAGAACAAAGAAGGCCATGAACAAGCCATCTATTATCTCAGTTGTACTATGATTGGTGCTGAACACCGTTATAGTCCGGTCAAAAAGGAATGCCTAGATCTTATGTTCGCTGTTTAAAAGACTCGACATTATATCATTGGCCAAACTATTTATGTCATATCCCGAGTTAATCCTCTTCTGGTACTGATGAAGAAGCCTAGCATACTTAATTCTCGGCTGGCTACATGGGCCATTCTGCTAGCCCAATATAACATGGTATATGTTCCTCAAAAGTCTGTCAAAGGTCAAGCACTGGCAGATTTCTTAGCAGCTCATCCTGTTCCAGAGACGTCCAAACTCTATGATAAAATTCCAGACAAGACTTTAGAATCTAATACAATCTCTGAAGAATTTCCTACTTGGCATCTATTCTTTGATGGTGCATCCAGGATTGGACCCAATGGTGCCATTGTTGCAGGAGTTGGAGTTGTCCTTGTTTCTCCAGACGGGTCAGCTATTCAAAGAGCCTACTCCTTAGATGAACCTTGCTCCAACAACGTGGCAGAATATAATGCTCTACTCATTGGCCTTCAGTTAGCTAAACAACTGGACGTCGAATATCTTGAAGTTTATGGTGACTCCAAGCTGGTTGTTAACCAGGTTAGAGGAACCTATGAAGTTCGCCATCAAGATCTAGTGCCTTACTATGAAGCGACAATCAACATGGCTACATTATTCAAAGCCTTCTTCATCGAATATGTCCGTCGAGCTTGCAATACTGAAGCAGATACTTTGGCTAATCTTACAGCAGTCTTAGCCATTCCTATCTAAAGACAGCAGGTGGTGGTTGTCTCTAATCGAGAATTGTTCTGCATCGAAAACAATCGTAATATTGAGTTCAGTAATCTTACTGAAGTCAATGTTATCAGTGAAGATTGGAGAGTTCCCTTCATCGACTTCGTAGTCCATGACATACTCCCTGAAGATCCCAAAGAAGCTACGAGTATTCGTCGACGGTCTCTGCGATTCTACTACAATCAGACCACCAAAACTCTCTACCGGCGAACTTATGACGGTATTCTTTTACGCTGTCTTGCTGGTGATGAAGCGAAACAAGTATTGCGTGAAGCTCACGACGGTGTCTGTGGAGCACATCAACCCGGTCCTAAACTACAGGATCGCATCCGACGCATGGGTTATTATTGGCCCTCTATGGTATCTGATGCCATTGAATATGCGAGAAAATGTCGAGCTTGTCAAATCCACGCAGATTTCATTCATCAACCGTCGAAATTTCTTCATCCGACTGCTGCTTCCTGGCCTTTTGAAGCTTGGGGCATGTACATCATAGGTCCCATCAATCCTTCTTCTTCTAGAGGACATCAGTTCATACTCGCAATAACCGACTACTTCTCCAAGTGGGCCGAAGCTATACCATTGGCTGAAGTCAAGACCAGCAGTGTCATCAACTTCGTCAAACACCATGTCATCTATAGATTTGGTGTACCTAGAAGGATCATTCATAACAATGGACCTCAATTCATTAGCCAAAAGTTCACAAGGATCTGTGACGATCACCGGATTGACAATGTCGCTTCGACAGCCTACAATCCTGCTGCTAGTGGCTTAGCTGAAGCTTTCAACAAGACTATCATCAAGCTCCTCAAGAAGTTTGTATCCACTAACAAACGAAATTGGAGTGAAAAGCTTGGAGAATGTCTTTGGGCCTACCGTACTACGGTCCGCAACCCTATAGGCTGTACACCCTTCTCTTTGGTATACGGCTGTGAAGCAGTTCTACCTCTGGAACTTCAAATTCCGTCTTTGAGGATTGCTATCGCCATCGAACTCACGACAGAGAACAACGATCTTCTTCGACTTCAAGAGTTAGAAGCGCTCGATGAGAAGCGGATATTGGCTCAACAGCATATTGAGTTATACCAAGCCCGCATCTCAAAGACTTTCAACCGCAAAGTTAAGGTTAGAGCCTTTTAGAAAGGAGAGCTCGTTCTAACCGTCAGACGTCCTATGACTATGACTCACTCGAACAAAGGCAAGTTCGATACAAAGTGGGAAGGGCCTTACATTGTAAGCAAAGTCTTTTCAAATGGAGCCTATCAACTCACAGAGCTAGACGGTCGAGTTGCAATGATGCCTATCAATGGCAAGTTCCTCAAAAAGTATTATGTATAAATGTAACAGACATTGCTTGTAATTATCAGACAAGTTCATAAATAAAATTCAATTTTATTTTATTATGAATGATAGTACATAATATCAAGGAAGGTCACTATCATCCTTCTCAAAATTGGGACTTGGGCCACTACCGTCCTTATCAAAAACATGATCAACAAAAGAGTCGAGAACACTCTTGCTCGAACCCACCAGAAATTTGCAAGCAGCTATCCTCATGGCTTCTTCTTCTTCAGTCTTCCCTGGTTCAAGAAGGAAGTCCAAGATGTCCTTTGACGGTTTGGGGGCAGATGAACCTTCGCCCGCTGCTATCTGTTTTGGTTGAGCCGGTTTGATTGGATGCTTCCCAGTACCCGCTTTCAGCTTCGGGGCGATCTCAGCCTTCTTGGATGCATCTCCAGACGACATCTTTATGTTGAAACAATGAAGCGACACATCCATTCGACGGTTTACCCGTTCATCTCATCCATTTGACTGTTCGTCCGTTCATCGTATCCTTTTGATGGTTCGTCCATTCATTATATTCACACATCCATCTGACGGTTCGCCCGTTCATCTGACGGTTCGTCCGTTCATCACATCCCTTTGACGGTTCGTCCGTTCATTATATTTATCTGACGGTTCGTCCGTTCATTCCAATTATTCGATGGTTCACCCGTTCATCATATTCATTTGACGGTTCACCCGTTCATTACATTCATTTGACGGTTCATCCATTCATTTAATTCATTTGACGGTTCACCCGTTCGTCACATTCATTCCGACGATTCATTTCGTTCATTTATTTTGTTTACATCATCTATTTTGTTCATATCAGCAACTTATCATCTTTGATTAAGTTGTCTATTGAAATAATGATATTCGATAAATTATATTTGCCATGTCCATATTACCTCTAAGCAGATATAATTGAATATGATTATTTTCCAAAATCAAGAAATATATCATGTCTTGTACCTCTGAATATATTTTCTATCGCTATTATTTATATCTGAATAAGATATGCAATAAATAATAGAGCCACAAAAAATATCTTTTTAATGATCAAAGATGAAAGACATTACAAAGATACATATTAAAAAACAAGAAGATACAAAAAATCTTTCTATTCGGTCGGCGGTGTCATCAAGTTAACCATCTGCTGCTTTAAAGATTTCAGTCGCTCCTCACGAGAGTCCATCACGCGCCTCCTAGCTTCCTCCATTCCAGACTTTTCATTAAAAGTCGGTAAGGTCACTAAGCGGCGGGAGATTTCAGCCTGATGAGTTGTGATATATTCATTTCGTTCCTGAGTCAGAATGTCCAGTTGCTGAGTGGCAGCTTGATGCTGTGTGACTTCATCTTCTAGAGTATGTTGAACCAGTTTCAACCCTTCTTGGAGACGGGCAATCTCCTCTTGAAGACGAACAGATTTTGCTTTCAACTCAGTAACTTTCTCCTCATTCTCTCCAGCAGCAGAGGTGGCTATCTCCATTTGAGAATCATATTCTGAAGCCTTGGCAGTATAAGTGTCTATGAAAGTCTGGAAATTAGCATTCTCAATGGCAACTTCTTGAGACATCCTTTCAAATTCAGCTTGTACTAAGGATTCCACTTTTCCTCGATTAAGATCTTTGTAGATCTTAACCGATGCTTCTAGCTCATCCAGTATGTGCTCAAGAAAAACAGCTTGAGCTTCATCTCCTTGACCTCGGATGGCATTTATCAAATGAGAGGTTGGGCTTCTAACAGTAGTGAAATCAACAACTTCTTTCTCTAGTACCCTATCTACTAGGGGTCCCAATGCATTAAAGAAAAGGTTGCTAAAAGAACTAATGATAAATTGGTTAGTTGCCAAAGCACCAGGGGTAGCAGCTACTCCTATTGATGATGAAGCAGCATGTGCCTGTGCAGATGGACGTTCTTGCACTTGAATAGAGGGTTCTTTAAACAAGGGAGCTAAAGTAGAACTGGTTGCTCCTCCCGGTTGTTCTTCTGTAAGGACAAATGAACCTATCATTGATTGTTGTTGTCATTAACAATTAATTAAAAAGGATCAAAAGATCAAAGGTAATCTTACCATGACTTGCCCCAGCAACAAGCCTGTCGTCTGTTGGTATAGATTCCAGTCTAGCAGAGGTAGCCTCAGACATTACTGCCTGGCTACTTTCGGCCTCAGAACCACCTGAGAAATGTCGGCTACCGCTAGCGATAACCGTTATCGGTACTATATCAGTGCAAGGAGGAACCGAAGATGATTCGATTTCTACATGGATCAAAAATAGAGATATCAGCCATTAATCTATGAAAAGAAGAATGATAATTTTATTTAATACCTTTGGGATTAGCGGTAGTAGCTTCCTCCGGCGCTACTTCCTTACCTATATTCTTTTCATGAGACACATCCACCTCAACATCCTTTTCAGGAGCTAGTGTATCTTCAACAGCTTCAGGAGATTTATGGACATCAATATCCTCTTCTTGATTCAAAGTATCATCAATAGCCTCTATTGATGTATCTTCAGTGCTCATGCTATCCTCAGGTGCTTCCTCGCTGGCAGTTGCAGCGGTATGATCAACATCATCTTGTAAACCGAAGTCGCAATTATTTAATGCTTCAATCATTAAACGATCCTCCTCTTCGCGGATTGTTTCTGGTGTAACAGAAAGCTGAGTAGTTTCTATCGTCGGTGAAGGAGATCGCAGAGCTTCATGCTCCTCCTCTACAATATCCTCCCTAGGCTCTGCAGCCTCCTCTCTCTGATCAGTCTCGTCCCTCTATTCTGGACTAGGAGTTTCATGCCTATGCTCAGAGACAGGAGTAGGAGATGACATAGTAATTCCAGCAGCAGCACTGGCCTCCACCGAGGACAGGATCACCTTCTTTCTTTTCCTAAAACCCAGTTTCTTTCGATGAAGAGGTCTTTCGGGACTCTCCACATCTACTATATCGACCTGCTTTGGAAGAGAGGTCGGTGTGGTTGCTTCTTCTCGGGTCGACTCGGCCAGTTGTCGAGACTGCGACCTGGTAGTGACTTTCTCTGATGGGTCTAAGTGGAGTTTCTTCTTTGCAACCGGAGAAGAAGGTTCATTAATCCTTCTCTTCCTCTCCCTGGCCGGAGACTTAACAACTTTCAAAGAAATCCGCAGTGGTTCATTAACCTCCTCAGGGAAGTTAGCTTCCCTTGAGACTTCCAAGGGATCATCCACTGGTTCATGTTGCTCATCATTTCCTGGAGCTAGCATAGCAGTTGCTCCTTTCTTCAAACGTGTCGCCGTCGCGAAGCTATCCACAAGATTGAAGTTCTCGGCAAAAGTATTTGCAGCTGTGTAAAAAAGTGAATATGTATATAATATTCGAGGGCCATGATCATTCTTGGTTGGCATCGAAAACACTGTCCTTGTGTCTCGAGCGTTGTAATAGGCCCATGCTCTGGCATCATCAATCCGATACCCCTTTCCTTGTAGGCAAGTTATAGCATTGCCTACATGGAACTGGTCGTAACCAAATTGACGAGCGAAGTGGCTTGGCAAATATGGTTCCAAGAAACACTCATCTTCAAATCTGTACACTAAATACGACGGCCTGATCGTCCTCAGCCAGTCAAAAGCTGCTCGACCCAACGGCTACCTTCCAAGGTCAACTAAATTTGTCGACATATGTTCGTAACCGGTTGGAGGGGCAACGCAGTAAAAATTTCATCCCTTCCCAAGGTTCAGGGCACGTCTGCAGTCCTTCAGACTAGTGTATACCCACTTGCTCCAGGAGAATCTTCGTAGATAGCTACCGCCGACTGCTCCCATGTCGGGGTTCATCAATGACGGATGGTGCAGAAGCAACCACCCGAATAAGTAGGTGTAAGGCAACTCCAGTCGAGGGAAGTTCCCCTTCTCACCCTTCCATTTCATCATGGAGTCAACATAAAGACGAAGACCTGCATTCACTCTGCAGGTCATCGCTGATAGCAAATCCATCCGGTAGCCAAAGACTAACCGGATAGCAGCAAGAAGTACGCCGTGGTGGAAGCGGTCCACGGTACTTGCTCCGGGTACGATGAATCGACGGAGCCAGTATGTCAGAAAACCCGCCAGCTGGGTTTCTCTTGACATGGGCCTGTAGCCCATTCTCATAAAACTCTCGACAAAATCTCCGGTCTTGAGTGGAGGGTATTGATATTCATCGTTAACTTTGATATCCATTTTCTTATTTTCTTCCATCAATCTGATCACTTCACTGTGGTTGAGGGGTTGGAAGAAAGTCGGGTTGCAAGTATCATGATCCTTAGTCTTTTTCTCAATGATATGATTAAGGAAAAGATAAGGCAACCACTTTGATGAATAACAGGTGCCGGAAGAACCGCTCTTATAGTACAGGGAGCATATGTTGTAGTGGCACAGTAGTTCGTCGAAAACGGCCACCATCTCTGCATTTTCTCGACGTAGTCTGTCTAACTCATCGTTTGTTGGAACATACTCCTCATAAGGGAAGTCTCCCGTTGGTAAGCACGAGATGTATTTCATCTCATGGAGGGCTAATCCAATCTCCCCGCAGAGTGTCATGAATGTCCCTGTCCTATAATTGTACCTCTCTGCCAAGGCCAGAAACAGATGAGGGTTTGGGAGGAATCCATACACGGTAGTATATACCGTATGATACAGCTCGATCTCTTTAAGCTTGTCTTCGAACTGAACCAATATCCAGTTGGCTATGCAGTTCCACCTTTTGTTGTCTGGGTTCACCAGACCTGTCAGCCGGATGTCCTGATCCGGGTATCTGCCCTCAACCTTTGCATATTCATTAGCAAAGATTGGTGTCCTCACCGGCAGCAGCAAGGAAGAGTTCTCTGGAGGGATACAGCCTGGCTTCAACCCTCTGAGCAAAGTGCTATGACGCTCAGAGGAGCTATAGAACATATCTCTGTTGTTTGGTCATTTCTTGACATAAATCTTTCCTGTCCTTGCCTGCTGGAGGGGAGAAATATCCCAGTCCATCCTCCTGGGATGGATTGCATGGGCATAGCGGGCTAGAGGGAGACATCTAGCAATATCCGGTAACAGGATTAGTTTCTCCTTTCTTTGGAAGAGTCTCTGCTCAACACGGGGTCTCGACTGAGAACTCTTGTCAATAGCTTTGCCAAATAAGAACATGGGTTTCTTATGGGTAATGGCGTCAGCAGACTGCAGGGGCTGCCCATTCATCAGACTTAATAAAGTCTCATTGTCCTGAGCTACCAAGATGGCTTGGCGGGAGTATGGCAGAGCATATTGGGGAAAAAGCACATGGGACAACTCTTCTTTAAATTTTGGTTCAACAAGGGATCCTACAAATATTTCATACTCTGGGTCCTCTCTGATGTTAACTGCATAAAACAGAAAAAATAGAATTCAGTACAAGTAAAATCAAAGATTCTGTCAGCAAATTACGCAAGCATCAGATTATGCAAGCATCAGATTGCGCAACAATAGCTTCTATGCGCAAACTGTCCAGTTGCGCCAACTCATCCACTTGTGCATGCCATCAGATTGCACAGAATAACTTACGCAAAGCATCAGTTTGCGCTGGACAGCCTTGCGCAAATCAGCAGACTGCGCTGACTTTTGCCAGCGCGTTCTAACCGATTGTGCAAGAAAATAGTCTTCATAAAAATGAAAACTATTGGGTTTGTGCAACCGAAACCCTAAACAGGGCGAAACAGTATAACCAAATCTCTAAAAAGAGAGGTTCGAAGGATCAACAGTGTTAAAGAACCCTAAAAAGGGTCTCTCGATCGGGTTTACTACCTTGCAGTGCTGGATGAGCAACTTCATGTCGAGAAGGGTGCGGCACAGCCCGAGCTGAAGACTCGACGGGGGCCTTGCCTTTCTCGGCGGTGGAGCACTTTGGAGCCATTAGGATCGACGGGAAAGAAGAAGAGTTGGAATGGGCTCGAATTTTCTCTCTCAGATAATTAGAAGCAAGTAAAGAATAATAGAGAGAGAAATGAGAACTATTTATAGTTTTCAAAAGTAAATAGACTCCTCAGATTACGCCGAAGAAATGGGAGCTAACTCCTCCAATTACGCAGACAAGTCATTACTTGCGCAACTTGATTTTAAAATCAAAATTCAAAGTATTTTGAAGTTTTGACTATCTTTAAACTTCGAAAACTTTGAAGGGGGTCTTGTAGGTCCTAAAAATCAAGTTGCACCCATCAAAAAAGTCATGAAAATCAAATTGGACATCCTTCAAGTGAACTGCGCAGGAGACAGATTGTGCACCAACTCGATTGTGCAGGCTGAACTGCGCACTCATCCAAGTGCGCAAGCTGACGTGGCCTCGTCATCATTACCTGACAGAGAATCAGATCTTCTGACAACTGACAGCACGGAGAACGAGGAAACTGTTCGTTTATCGTGCAGCACAGTGCTCGAGGACAGCTGTACATACAGCACAATTTGCTAGACTCTCTGCATCGCAGTCTATCCCAGCGCGGTCCAGCTCAGCGCAATCTGAAGCCAGCACAATTCAGTTGGCGCACTCTATCAATACAACTAACAAAGTACACGTGGCTTTTATGCCATCAATGATTCATTACGTGGTAACCGTCTGTACACGATCATGCGTATTTCAATCAAATAATGCCATGTGTCCAATAAAGTTGGCCCACGATCAAATAACTGCCAGTGCAGTCTGATGCCTGCGCGGTCCAATGCATGCGCAATCCATCATATGCAGTCCAGAATAACTAAAACGTAGTTATTTCTAGAACTCTATAAATAGAGTTTCAAGTCCTTTCTAGAGTGGAACACACACATATATCAGAAATCATCACCCGAGATCAGGACTTCTTGCCAAAGTACTGCTGCAATCTTCAGAGGCTATCGTCTTCAAAGTTCACATCGTCCAAGGGATAAAGCGATCGTCATTCAGATCGGATTCTTATAGTTGTACTTTTCCAGAATTCTTGTAATCTTCCTTACAAAGTTTGTTGAAATAAAGATCGACTTTTGTTTTTGCAAACAATATTGTCCTAGTTAAAGATCCCAATTCCAGAAATGATATTTCCAGCAATAATATCACATTTTGAAAACTATAAAAATATAGATACATAATAGATAGCAAATAATACATTAAATATCATGCTCCCTAAATTATAAAATGTGCTATGGTTAAATACACATCTATATGTCCACATGGTCACCGTTGGTCGCACTACACGACCACATGGGCTTGGACTCGGTTCGGATCCAGTCTGGGCTAAAATGGTATAACCGGAATCCTAAAAGTCCAATTAATAATAAATAACTAATTAAACTATTTATAGGGATTAACTCGCAACTTGGCATGGTTTTCTTAGTTAGAACACACTTATGGCCGGGTCTTCCTTGGCATGGCTAATACACTAGTTAAGGCACGCCACTGCACTATCCGTACCATGATTCCTAGTCGTCTGGTAATTCAAAATTCGACCATGGCTAAAGTCATCTACCAAAATAATTAACTAAATAATTATTTATACAATTCTAAAAATTACTATTAAAAATCAAATAATTAAATAAAAAAATGTTCCAATAATTTTTGGGAAGGGAGGCTACAAATCTACCCACCTTAAAAATAATTTCGTCCTCAAAATTCTAATTCATGACTATCCCTTAAATTTAAAGTCTACTATTATCTTAATATACTCAAATTTAATCTCTCAAAATATTTTATAACCTCCTCTAGTCATTTTATAACTCCGAATAATTGAGGGCTTCTACCCACCTTTGGTCACACTACTCTTCAAAATACGGTCACTAAAATCTTATAACCTTTTAACTAGTGGCGAATAATTCTTTCTAAAATATCTAGGACATATGGCATATATATCCCTACCTATCTATCAAACAACCAAATATTCCAAAATCAAGCAATATTATACTATAACGTAAGAATTTTTGATAAGTCCTAGACAGCACGATCGTTCATCACTTCGAAATAAAAAAGGACGAGAATTCAATGATACGAAAAGCAAAAAAGTATAATTGAGAGCAAACATGGAGTTTTTAACGACGTAGAGAATTTTTAGGAGAATTTTTAAGGCAGTGTGGATTGAGATTTCTAAGATTTAGTCATAGTCGCAGGCTTGTACCGGTACAGTTACGTAACCGATACGATATGCTCTGACCTGCATGGGCTACCAAAAAACTTGTCACGACCCGCACCCGATTTTTCGGACGCGAGCTCATGAGCAAGCCAGCTACGTATCGAACGGACTCCATCCCGACTCGAATACGTAAACGCTGTCAAGGCTATGGTATACTGCCAAATCATGACAAACAACTCTAAATCTCAATCCTAATAAGAATATAAAATATGAATGAACACTATAGGTTGTGGTCTGCAGCCCACTAGCATATATGTCCGATAAGACTCTAAAGAAAGTATCAAGAGTCTAAACTGAATTAGGAAACATGATAAAATAAGAAAGCACGAAAGGATAACAACGTAATAATAATACCTGAATCCCACAAGCGGATCATCGCATCCAAAATCCACAAGAATCACAAATCCTTCGCCACCCAGAACTACTAGCTAACTCCATGCAACCGCTAAACCTGAGGAGATCATTAGGTCCTCAGAGGACATAGCAAGATACATAATATACATGCCTATCTAGCAGTTTTATATATCATGCGCAAGAAAATGAACAAGAAAAATAGGAACATGACAAATAACCAAGAACATGAACACAAACACGAACACGAACACTAGAACAACTACGCATAAATGAACTGCCGGATAAACGAAATACGATATCAATGGAATAACCAAACCCTCGTCCCGAGTGTGGACTCTCTGGTTTGAACTAAGCACTAACCCTCGTCCCGAGTGTGGACTCTCTGGTTAGCTCATGGCAAGACACGCTCGTCCCGTGTGTGGACTCTCTGGTGTAATTGGTCAACCATCGTCCCGAGTGTGGACTCTCTGGTGCCAATGATCACGACAAACACCCTCGTTCCGAGTGTAGACTCTCTGGTGCACCAAACAACCCTCGTCCCGAGTGTGGACTCTCTGGTTATACAAAACAATAATCAAGGCTATGGCAGTTCACTATACGTACTCGTTTTAGGACATGACTCAAGCAAGATACTGACGAGAAACTCCAAGTGTGAACCACAAGACCAAATATGGACACGGCCATATGCAATGAAAACAACTCAAAGAATATAATACAAAAAGCACATGTCTATAAACAATCAAAACTGGAAAATAAAATACAATGTATATAAATAAAATTATAGAGGAAGGCAAGGTATACTTGCCTGGAGGTTGCACGCAGATCCCACAAAATATAGTCAACTGGTGAGCCAAATAAGTCCACATCTCACAATTGTCTCCGAAAGCTGAAACAAACATTGCTAACATTCTCAGAATAGTCAAATTAGCTAGGATTGCCTGTCCTTAAGTCCAATTCTGGATACAGGAGCAAAATAGTAATTTCGGGAAAAAACGGTGTCCGCCGTTGGATCTGCTTTGCACCGAAAAATGTGCCAGAGTCAATGGTCTCTAAAGTCATTAAACTATGTCTATGAATATGTTTTGATGATATAAACCCAACTGTATGTCCATTTTTGGATTCCGGTGGGCCGTGCACAAAAACGCCCGTTGAATCAGATCGTGGGGCCCACAAAACGGCGATCCAATCAACTGTCTCAGAATTAGACCAAACTTGGCATACAGGACCAGAAAAATGATATGGTCATGTTGGCGCAAGTTTTGTCTCGATCTGATGGACGTGCACAAAGTAATTGGAAAATTTGCATAGAGACCGATACGGTCAATTTCGACGGATACGGATCAAATTCGTCGCGCACACGCAACCAATTTGAATTCCGTCAAAGCCCACACGACTACGAAGCCGTTACGCTCCTTTCGATGCCTTCGGTTCGTGACCACGTCGCCCGGATTGGCGGGACGCACGTCGTATCGGACAATTTTCTAGTTTTCGAAACATATTTTTGTATAATTTTTAATTCGATTTCTACTACTGTCTAATCCACAATAAATAAAACTATTAATGAGGTTTCCATGCCCTATATGTTGTTTTCAATTGTGTCTAATTAGATTTTTGAAAACCTTAATATGTAGTTCGAAAACTGGCTTCCAATATGGATGATTGGACTGTTTTATGCGTCCTGTTTTGACAGTTATTTGATCGACTTTGTGTCGATTTTGCGATAAGTGCATGAAAAAAAATCTATTTAGAGGGGTTAGAAGACCTATAGATGGTGAACGTACCAGAGAAGACGAGATGCAAGACGATCATGTGAAGATCGAGAAACCCCCCTGCAAACATTGGCACTCGCTGCTGCGGTTGCTGGTGCGCTCGTGCGCTCGCTGTGCGTTCCGGCGCATCTGTCGGCGACCGACGGCCCGTGCGACCGCGCACGGTGGTTCAGGGGCGCACGCCGGCGTCGGGGCTGGTGGGGTACGATGGTGGTGGCGGTGATCGGTTAAGGTTTGAGGTTTTTCAGTTAGGATCCGCGTAGGGGAGGTCGCGGGTTCAGTATTGTTCTATCTTGGTTTTTTAAAGGGCGACTACTGTAATTTAATTCTAAGCTGGGTATGGGCCTTGGCTATCGGATTGGCTTCGCCACTGTTGGGCTCAGCCTGGCTGGCCCTCTACGTGGGCTCGGTTTGGCTACAGTAAGTAATGCTGCTCGTTAAGATTCTCTAGTGTAAAAATTATGCACATTCTTAATAAAGTATAACTCATGGTTACAGGGGCAGGGCAGATCTAGAAGCTTTAGGCAAGGGGCCCCTAAATGGCAATGTAAAAACATAGAATATACTAGGAATCTAAAGTTAATTTATTGTATATCTATATATATACACTAATATGACCATATGTATACCCATATGTCTCCACATACACATTCTCATATAATCACAAATAATATTTATTAAATATGCCCAAGGTATATTTATATACACCTATATACATACGAACCTATACAACTTATGTAAATATATTAGACTGCATATTTATAATTAATATACCTTTTATATAAATTGCTCAATAGATTATACAGGAACTATCAATATATAATTACACATATTGTCGTAGTTAAAGATCCCAATTCCAGAAATGATATTTCCAGCAATAATATCATATTTCGAAAACTATAAAAATATAGATACATAATAGATAGCAAATAATACATTAAATATCATGCTCCCTAAATTATAAAATGGGCTATGGTTAAATACACATCTATATGTCTACATGGTCACCGTTGGTCGCACTACACGACCACATGGGCTTGGACTCGGTTCAGATCCAGTCCGGGCTAAAATGGTATAACCGGAATCCTAAAAGTCCAAATAATAATAAATAACTAATTAAACTATTTATAGGGATTAACTCGCAACTTGGCTTGTTTTTCTTAGTTAGGACACACTTATGGCTGGGTCTTCCTTGGTATGGCTAATACACTAGTCAAGGCACGCCACTGCACTATCCGTGCCATGATTCCTAGTCGTCTGGTAATTCAAAATTCGACCATGGCTAAAGTCATCTACCGAAATAATTAACTAAATAATTATTTATACAATTCTAAAAATTACTATTGAAAATCAAATAAATAAATAAAAAAATGTTCCAAAAATTTTCGGGAAGGGAGGCTACAGGTTCCATCGAGGCGTTCTATTTGCTGCGGTACGTCTAGTCTTTTGGTATAAGATGGATCTTCTATCAGCAATAACCTGCTACTTGAACGCAGGATTGCGTTCTTTTGTACATACTATGCTTCATGATAAGACGACGAGGCAAAATTTTCCTCGTACTGAGATGCCTTACATATATTTATTTGGATGGTTATTGCTTCACCATCCATGTCTGATGAATCCTGATATGGGAACTGTTAGTGGAGATTTCATCCGACGTTACTCCAGCGCTCGTTGGAATTACACTGCTCTTTCGGAATACATGTTTGCATTGAATCGTGGATCAGCATGGAGATTTTAGTGTGTCCCGCCTCCTCACGGATATGAGATTATCCCTCCACAGTTGATGGATCTGGATGCAGAATCACTCCGCCTAAGTCCACCCATCTTTTCATGGCTACAAATGATCTGTAACGCCCCAGTCCCAAAATACGTAGGATAGACATGCTAGTTGTATACATACAAAGTACGTGGGCCTCGTATGTATACATAAGCTGTAAAATATAGTAAAACACAACTAACTAATCTCATCTACAAAATAAAGGAATAAAAGATACCATGTAATGAATTATTTTGGTACAATATGTTAGGTAGAGACACATCCACTACCAACCAAAATAAAAGGAAAGAAATACATGATATATAAAAAGATTAAGTGGAAGTAGCAAGGAGGAACCAAGTCACGTCATCTTCGAATAAATGGAGAAGACCACGATCCTGGCTAGGATACCTGCGGAAGACATGAACACACACCTGGAGAATAACCAGGTCCTTAGACGGACGTAGCAAGATACAGGAAGAACAAGCTAATATGAACTGTCAGAATAATAAAATAGTATATAAAAGACTATCCTAGACACAAATATGCAAAGAAGATTCTAACAGCCTAATGTGCAATTTAGAGGACAACTTTCATGCGCATGGGTGGGAATTTAGACTATGTGTACGTAACTGGCATCCAGTCATCTGTATCCATCCGTAACGTCCAAAACGTCAGAGGGCATCTGCAAATATATCGTCACAGTTCCATCCGAAGACTGTGGTTTACCTGTTTGGATTTTCATACGCACTAGCGACTGTCCTCCCCCATATTTCCCATACTGTTCAAGTCATGTCCATGGCTCATCCAGTTTTGTAACTGCTTGAGTCTCTAAAACCCTAGTCATAACAGTTACGATCATCTACCGTCACACGACTTTAGAGAGGGCCAGTCCGTAAGTCGTGCCCCTAGCAAATGTCTCATATCGTGTAGTGTGAGTGTCATGGCCAAAAGAGATATAAGAACATACCCCAATAAGAAGGTAGTCTGCTAACACTAAGTTAACATGCATATAGTAAAGTAAAACGACTAATAGAGTCACTTGCACCCAAGTATGGCTTGGACGCGCAGTTTATATCAAAAGAAACTAACAATATGAAATAAGTAAATAATACAAAAAAATAAATAATATGACAGTAAATTAGCAAGGTATACTTGCCTGATGGGTCGCCTGGTGTGGTGCTATGATCATGTGGCATAGAGTATGACTGGGATGTTACAACTATACATGACGGCCTCGGATGATGGCATGGACTGTTCCATCGGCTCTAGAATAGTTGGATTAGCTAAGGTGGATATGAGGACGTACAGAATTCACTAGGGGCGGAAATTATGAATGGTCGAGATTAGAGACGGTAATTGTAATGCCCGTGGTTCGTATTACGTATTTGGAATAAGTGTACGTATTTTGACCCGTATTTTATGTCTTCCTGCTTGATTTATTTTGGCATTTCATTGATGGATTTATCTTGGTTCGGTTCGGTTTGTTGGCTTGGTTCGGTTTTGTTTGATTTTATGTGAACCAAACCACTCCTACCTACCACCACCTTCATTAAATATCCCACCACACATTTCTCTCTCCTCATTAACTCTTCTTCTTTCTCACCATTACTTCTCCACCAACCTGAGAGAGTGGAGAGCTTAGGCAAGTGCATCTTGCTTCATGGAGGAACTCCATTTTTATTATTCTATTATCTTCCTCATGTGTTTCTAACCCACTTTAGTACTTAGCATTTTTTATTTCTGTGGTTAATTTCTTGTATATCTAGTTTTGTGGTATTTTTGGTTTCCATGAGTTCTGATCTATCAACTTGTATATTTTTGCTAGTTGATGGTTCCATGTTGTAGAGAATTTCATTTTACTTAAATTTGACCTACGGGAGTCTGGATTTGGATTCCTATTGTTGTTTGGAGGAGCATGGAGGCCGTGGTATTTTCATGGACATGTCCTCTGTAGGAGCCATTAATTTCATTTCTAGCTGCATGAGCATTTTTAGCTTGGCCACATGGCCAACACTTGGGTACTTAGTATATTTAGCATTTTGCTTGAATTGCCAAGCTAGCTGGCCGCATGAGAATTTGTAAGCTGGCCACATGGGAATTCTTTAGTGAGCCGCATAAGAAAACAATACCAAAGTCAGCAGCATACAATATTTAATGCATTATATTAATGCATGCTTATATGTCAAAGTTGTTGGCCGCATGTATGGAAACAAAGTTGCTTACATTATTTAATTACATGGCCTTATATTAATTGCATTTAATGCATTAGCATGGTCTTACAAAGTTGCCAGCCGCATATGGCCTGTAGTTAATTTATTGGCCGTATGGCCTTTAGCCATGTTTGCATGGCCATTAAATATTTGGCCGCATGGAATGCATTAGCATTTAATGCATTAGCTTTAGCCTAAGCCTTTAATGCATTGTCATTTGCATTAGCATTTAATGCTTTAACCTGTGCCTTTAATGCATTGTCATTTGCATTAGCATTTAATGCTTTAACCTGAGCCTTTAATGCATTGTCATTTGCATTAGCATTAATGCATTAGTATTAGCAAAGTGTGCTGGCCATTATACTTGGCCGCATGAAGTATTTTAGTAGCCGTATGCATTATTGATTATTTCCTTATCAATAATGGCTTGCATGCTTATTTCCTTAAGTGAGCCGCATGGCATTTCCTTAAGTGGCCGCATGGCACTTCAATGTTGGCCGCATGGCCTTTTCTCAACTATTACATGCATTAGCAATACAATTATTGCTTGGCCAATTCTTAGCTTCAGCCGCATAGTGCTCTCCCTTCCACTGTGGCCGCATGGCCATTTTCAAGTCTTTGTCTACATGATTAAATATACATGGCCACGTGTATGTCTAAATATGTTAGTCTTTTTGCAAGTCCTTGCTTGCATGGCCACGTGCGATGCACTGCTTGCTGAGCCGCATATGGCCATTAGCAATTTTATGCATTTTGCATGCAACCTGTTTTGGCCACGTAGGCTACTATTAATAGCCTTAATTAATTAGCATTAAATATTTAGCTGAGCCGCATGGCCACTGTTCATTTGTGGCTGTATGGCCTTAACACTAATTGTATGGACGCTTGCACGTACGTGCATACTTTAATTACTTGCTTGCAAGACTTGCTTGCATGGCCTTACATGCATTTGCGTGCGAGCTTATTGCTTACATCTATTTGCAAGCAACTTGTCTGAGCCGCATATGGCCTAGTGAATTGCTGGCCGCATGTAATAATTTTTCTGAGCCGCATGAGTCCCCCACGGCCCTTGCTCCTGCTAATATTTAAATAACACTGTAGAAGCATGGAAATTAATAAAGAAAGATCCATGCGGCCAGAGAGCCCCATACGGCTCAGAGAAGTCATGCGGCTCAATGATCCATGCGGATCAAGGATCTATGCGGCTCAAGTATCCATGCGGCTAAAACAAGTCCTATGCGGCTCGAAGAGGAGCCACGTGGCCTACAAACAGCTCTCTCATTGTTGCATTAAAAGCCTTGACGGCTAACAGCTTTGACGAGGTGACAGTTCTGGCACAAAGATATCATTATAACTCCCTCATAATGACGGACTTCTTGGGAAGCGAAGAAAATCTCTGCCACAATCTCTCGAGATTCAGAAACAGTCATACGGCCTTGCCACGTGGACAGTCGTATGCGGCCAAAGTGGAGACTCCTCCATGCGGCTCACGAAGATCAGCCCCTTGCGGCCCAAGAGGAGACTCCCCCATGCGGCTCACGAAGATTAACCCCATGCGGCTCACGAAGACCAGCCCCATGCGGCTCACGATGACCATCCTCATGCGGCTCACGATGACCATCCTCATACGGCTCACAAGGACTATCTCCATGCGGTTCATCCAGCCTTATGCGGCCTAACTTTCCTGTGGCTTAGATTTCTGCTGTTATGACACGTGGCATGATAGCAGGGCGCGTGGCATCAGATTGATTGAAATCTCTCAACGAATTCTAATGAAATATTGGGATCAAATCAGATCATTTGTAAATAAGCCAATTAAAGACACGTGTCGAAGAATCCGAGGTTGGCATGACAAATCAGGAGGATTTATGTCAATCAGCATTAATTATCCACAAAAGATTTGATGCAATCACATTGCTCAAATCTCGATGAACGGCCCAGATCCAACGATTCTTAGCTACCGACTTTCAAGAATGGGCAATCTTTGTAAACCCTAATGAAGCCCCCCACTCTTATAAATAGCAGGGTGCCATTCCCTTGCGAAGAGATACATACAGACACAGGGGTACACACAGAGAGATATAGAGACAGACGCACAGAGAGACAACGAGAGCCAGAGAGCCTGAAGAGAGAGCATTTTTTCATCAACGCCCAGCAGTTCTTCTACAGAGCCAAGGCTGCACCCGATCGTCCAAGGAGTAAGACAGAGCTGCCGTCGCTTTCCCGAGCCTCTACCGTCATCCCACAGAATCTAAAATAAACAATTGTACTTAGATTGCTGTAGCTAGGTTTTCGTCCCTAGGCTTTCTTTGTACAAGCGAGTTTGTATTGTGAAGTAAAAGTCCAGTCCTCCGATAATTGTTCTGTTCTTTTATATTTTATGGCAAACACGATGGCGACTCTGCTGGGGACAAACTTCTCTACGGCTGAGGAGTTGGTGACACAATCGGATGCAGCCAAACTTGGCTCTACGCAACAGAAGATGGTCGTCCGCTTCGACCAACAGGCGTTTGAAGAAATGCTCTCTGAAGGAAGTGCTGGCCCGGTCCAGAAGCGAACCCGCACAAAGAAAGCTCGCTGTGAGTGGAGACCAAAATCATTTACTCCTCCACAAGCTCTGGACGGGGTACTCTCTGCTACCCAAGACGGCGAAGGCGACTCTCATACGGCTCCATTTCGAGCCGTAGAGGACTCTGCTGTCCCCAAGTTCGGCAGAGGAAAGCACTACGATGCTAGACTTGCAGGGACAAAGAGTGATTCTATGCGCCCCAAGAAGAAGCCGAACACTCCTGTGGCTAAATCTACCAACCACATGCAGGAGGCTCACGCGGGTGAATCTGCCAGCCGTATAAAGAAAGTCTATGCGGCCAGATCATCCAGCCGCATGAAAAAAACTCATACGGCTGAGACTTCCAGCCGCATGAAGAAAGCCTATGCGGCTACATCTGCCAGCCGCATGAAGACTACTGATGACAGCCGCATGACGCCTACTCCACGCGGCTCTGTCTTCGACCGTCTCTCTTATGGTCCTGATCTCTTGTGCTCCCAAGAAGACATGTCTGACTCTCTCCAGTATCACTTAGACTCTTTCTACTATGTGCCCTTACGCACTAGAGCGAAGAAGTCTAAGGCAGCGCGAGCCTGGCGAGTTCGGTCTGCTGATCTGATCTCTGACCATCCGAGCGTCCCGTATACTGTTACGCGGGCCTCAGATGGGAAGTTGTAAAGAACCACTCGAGTCCAGCCCCCGGCGGCAGACGGATAGAGAGGTTCGCAAAAGTCTTCCAAAATCCCGAGAGCAAACATGGTCGATCCAGACCCATCTGACTTGCGTGAGGCCATCCTCCACAAACGTAAGGAAAGAGAAGATGCATCAGGGTACAAAGAGTCCTCCCACGGACGTCACTGCACCCAAGTCATCATCAACTGCTGCAACAACGCGACGGTGCGAGAAGACCGACAGTCTATCTTTCAAAGACTGCAACAGCCATCTTCGAAAGATGAGGCACCTCCCGTCATGCTTTTCCTATGGTTATCTCATCGTATATCACATGTCATGCTTTTCCTTAATTACTGTCTTTTATTATGTAATTATACTCTTGTACTAATTACTGGTTTTAGTTCCTAAGTGAAGCCTCCTTTGTGTCACTTGCTCTTTCTGGGGTCTGACTTAGCTGGTTTTGTGTGGTCAGATATCGGAGCAGCACCAGAGGATGTACCTGTCTTCCAGCCAGATGGTGACCACTAGACGAAATCCTGGCAACGAGTGGGTTTATTTTGGCTCTCCCACTCTATTGTAAATTATTCTTTTGAGGCATTTAGCCGCCGAGCAAGTGTTAGCTCGTGTACATTTTACTTACTATCTGCCTACGGGCTGTAACATGCTTGGCAACCTGGGGTTGATCATGTATGACTAAACTCTTGCTAGTCCTTATATTTTGTAATGACTAGCTTTATGATCAGCTGAATATGTAATATTTGGGACGCCTTACTATTGTATATCTGGTGATCTTACATCTTGTAACATTTACTTACTTGCTTGTGATTGAGACACTAGGCTTGTTATTGACCATAAGAGACTGATGGATTATAGTTAAACCCTCATATATCTAGACAGCCATGACCGTATAGTGGGGTGGATCCCATTTCATTATACGTAGCTGGCTATGTCTGCCCCCGCTCTCCAGTGTTCTGGTTCTGGGACGTGACAGTAATCGAAGGAAATTTTGGGAAACTAATTACATTATTATCATTAAAGTACTTATAATAGTTGGAAGCCAAAAACAATATTTTGTAAATACTTAAAATATGGGAAAACTCGATTTAGGCTAAAAATATGCGTTTTGCAAAGATAAACTTTTTATAGCAACCCGTATATCATTAGATAAAACATTTGGAAAAATATTTAAAAATTATTTTAGGCAACTAAAATTTAGTTAAAATACTACTATAATATTTAGTTCAAATATCGCAAAATAATAATATTATTAGGCCTTGAATTCCATTTTTTTTAAATAATATAGAGAAAAGCCTGGTACAATATTTTTGTTACAACAAAATATAAAAATACTAATATATATATATAAATAATAACAATAATACTTACAAAAATAATACGTAAAATATTATTAATAATACTTAATAATAATAACAAAATACTGATAATAATAAAATAATAATAATAATAATCAGATAATAATAACAATAATAATAATAATAATACACAACAGAAAAGAAAAGAACAATTTATAAACAAAACCACCAAAAAAATATAAAAATAAAACAAATATCAATAAAAGGGGGGCTGCTCCATTCTTGGAAGAAGGAGAGAGAGAGTAAGAATGGGCGCGAGAGAGCGGGCAGAGGAGAGCAGTGAGGTAGGTGGAGGCAAAGTCGCCGGCGGAAGGCGGCAAGCCGGAGACGGCACTGCGGGAGGAGATGGGGCTCGGGCTGGCGGATAGGGTTGCTCGGCCACACGGAGGAAGCGGCGGTCAGCGGAAGGAGGGACGGTGGCACGCCGGCCGGAGAAGGAGACGGAGGAAGCGGGTCGGATGGTGCGGCGACCACGGGGCTCCGGCGGCTACGGAGTACGGGAAGCGGGCGAGGAAGGGGAGCGAGAGCAGCTCGACTCCGGTCATCGGAAGGCGACTATTCCGGCGCGAGGAGGGCCCGCGCTCGCGGGGCTGAGGCACAGAACTGGGGCGGTTATGAGGAGTCGGGCGGAAGAACGGGATCGGAGGGCGGAGGGAGCTTCGGGAAGGGAAAAAGGCAGCGCTGCGCCGGAGGAGGCGGCGGGCTATAGCGCGCGCGTGCGGGGCTGTCGAGCTGGTCAGCGAGGGTGACGCTTAATTCCAGGCGGCGCTGAGGAAGCGGTCGCCGGATCTGCAGGGGTCGACGGCTCACGGCGGTGGCACGGGCGGAGGAGGTAAGATAGGGTTTTGTGTTTGGTTTTTGGTGGGGTTTTGAGAGGCTGGCCACGAAGGATAGCCAACGGCGGCGGTATTGACGGTGTTGTGGTGGTTGTCCGGACAAGACGGTGGTTGCGGCCGGGAGGAGAAGTGGGTGGCGGTCGTGGAATTGGCGACGGTGGTGGCGGTGGTGGTGTTGATGGTGTTAGTTTAGTCAGGTGGTGGGCTGACAGTGGTGGTGTGGTCGGGTGTTGTCCGGGGATAGGGACGATGGTTATTCGTTGTCGAGAAGAGGGGAAAATTGGTGAAGATGGTGCTGACGATCGGGAGGCAGGGGACATGGCCTTCGGCTGTGATGGTGGTGACTGTTGGGGGTTCGTCGATGGCGACGTGGGGCGGTGGCATTGACACGGAGGAGTTGTCGACACGGAGGAGGCGATGGCTCGAGTGGTGAAATTGATGATGATGGTAGTGGTTCAGGTGGTCACGGCGTTGGCCGGATACGGGCGTCTGGAGGAGCGGCCATGTGGTGGTGATGGCCATGATGATGTGGTCGGACATGCGGAAGGAGTAGCTGATTGTGGTGGTCGACGGTGGGGCTTCAAGTTTAGGATTAGGATTTTACTGTAATTGTGTCATGCATGACACAGAAGGTGTCCGGTGTGTCGGACACGAGAAAAATAATGTAATTGTAAACAAAGAATAGTGGAAGAACTTTGGGTGGACACGGACACGATGCACGCATGATAAAATATTTGTGGTGTTGATGGAATTGGTTTAGTAAAATTTTTATGTGGAGGAGTACCTCTCCTTATATAGGAGGTGGAAATTCCCACTTGGATAAGGATTAGGATTTAAACCCAATTAGATAATTCAATTTAAATCAAATCTAAATTTAATTTAAATTCTAATTTTAAATCTAGATAATCTAGACTCAAATTAAATATAAATTCTACCTTTAAACTATTTAAATTAAATCCATAAAATCAAATCGAAATTTAAAATTGCCACAATAACTTCCAAATATATTTTTCAAAATACCAATAATAATAATTTTAAAAATAATAAATATTTTTAAATATCTTTTTGAATAATAAAATATTAATATTAATAAATCTCGAAAATTACATTTTTTATTTAAAAATAAACTAATAAAATATTTAGGAAATATATACCTATGCACAAAGAATATTATTTATTATTAATAAATATTATAAACGAAAGGCTTTTTATAAATAAATAAAATAATAGACTTGGAAATGTTGGTATGATAGCATATATTATTTTGAAACTATAAAATAATAAATAAATTTTTTTTTCTAAAAATATGTACGCTTGCACATATTCGCACTCGTCGAGCAAATTCGATAATAACGAAATTTCGTGCGCGACGTACACTGCAACTATGCAACGTACAAATACAAAAAAAATAATCAGTACCAAATTTATAAAAAATATAGTAGAAATTTAGGGGTTTTACATGATCTGCCCATCTCACTTAGTCTACCGATTTGAGGAAGACTGCTATTTAGAGCCATATTTGCCAAGTCGATTTGCACAACAGTTTGGCTATGATCAACTACATGTGGGTAATGCCACTACTTGTCTGCAGGCCAAAGGCTTTCTGATTGATGGGGCTAGGGCTTGGAGATATTACAACGCCGGGGGCACGAAAGCAGTATTTTTTATGCCCTTTAATCTTCAGCAAGGCCCGCGTATGTTATATATATACGCAAATTTCTATACTTTGGCAAACACTTTACTGAAAGCTTCCATCTCACTCATAGCTTTTCAAGTAACAAGAGATCTAAATTAAGAGAACACACTGCACAATCATTTTGAGATGTAGAGGATAGAGATCCCGCAGATCCACCGCTGGAAGCTTCTATTTTCAAGAACTATCCGGATGAGGTACATGATCCTTTGGATGTATCTTTAAAGGTATGGAACGAGAATTCCCCTACCAAAGGGTTAAGAAAAAGAAAAACTAAGGAGACAACGACCCTCCTTCATCTTGATGATAGACCTGCTTCGCCTAGAGCTCAGAAACAAAGAACTTCATTGGTCATAAATGAGCCAACGACTACGAGAATGACTTGTTCTTAGTCTAAACAGATACTCCTTAGTACCTCTCATGGAGAGAAGGAAGTCACTCCTTCTATTAAAAACAAAGGGGGGTTATTCAAGAAGGAACATCTACTGCCTCGATCAATCTGGATGATGATCGCACTGGAGCTGCTGAGGAACTGGTTGCATCACCACACAGAGAGGTCAGGAGAAAATTGTTAGTGAATCGAGAAGTTCTTCGAAGAACTGATACATCTTCTGTCCTTCCCCCACTGACGGAATCTACCAGCCATCTGGAACAAGATTTATCACCTCAGGAAGGTAATATCAGGATTTTGATATACATCGATATATGTTTTTCTCTCAAAGATGTATATTTAATTGATTCCTTTATTTACAGTGGCTATTTCAGCAGATATCCAGCCTTCTGTCACGACTATAGAGGCCCCAAGATCAGATACTTTGGTGGTAAGTATTCCCACTAATGTACTTGTCACGGCAGGGATAACGGTTCCTTCACCAACTCCCATTACTCCAGTAACCATCTCTCCAGAGAAAGATTTTCCTCCGCAAGAAGGAGTGATAGATTCTCCAAAGGGTCAAGATCCTACTCACTCTAAAGAGGATCGGGAGATGATAGACGCATTAGCAGATTGTGACTATGGTGACGAATTATTTGGTGATGACTGGAATAGTACCACTAAGGAGGGACAAATTTTAGTGGATATTCTATCACCTCAAGAATTACCAGCTAATGAAGGCCAGTCAACTGCTGAGGGTAAGAAAAACCTGGTTATCGATGAAGGGCATGCTAGTCCCAGAATCGATGAACCTAAAATTCCCGAAAAAGTAGGTATAACTCAACCCGAGGCTTTCAGAGTAGTAAACACTGAAGATTTAATAGATCAAACTCCAATTACTCTGCCACCTCAAACCGAATCAGGGGCTGAAAGTAGTCAAGCTACGATGTCTGCGGACACCATGTCGAGGCTTCAGATGGAAGTATCCAGACCTCTTGAGACTCCACATGCAATGCCCGACTCAGGTAGAAAAATGATTTATTTATTTTAGCTCCTTCAACATCATACATCACTCTAACAAATGGCATATGTAAATTGCAGAAGGACCTACAGGAACCACCAGCTCAACAATGGCTTCCTTGGACAAAGGAACCCCATCAGGAGAGGGGAGTTCTTCCCATATCAGCGCGCAAGAGGAAGTGCCTCCACCTATTATAGTTGTAAAGACTCCAGCAGAAGTGGTAGCCACCCCAAGTGCTGTAGCGGCTAACAAGTTTGTGGTGGCTTCCTTCACCAAAGTCTTCTTCACATCTTTAGAGCCCTTAATTCATCGGGTAATGGAGAGAGAGGATGTTCCATTCAACACTGTCAGAAATTCTTTCTTATTTTTAATTGGAGGCATCCGCAACCAAGGAGATGACGCTTAGGCCATTTTCCTAGAACATATTTTGGACGAGCTGGAGGAGTCGATTAAGGTTTATAAAGACCTTAAAAGAGGAGACGTTGAGCTGCTAGTGAATGCATAATATGAAGCTATGGCTCGAGAGGCTAAGACTAATAAAGCCAATTTTGAAGCTTTCTTACTGGCTTTCACAAGATAATCTTCTGAGCTGGATATCCAGATTTCTGAAGTAGCTTCTACTGCTGAGCGTTATAAGACTATAGCTGTGAATGAAGAAAATAAAGCTTCTGATCTGGATGCTAAAATTGCCCAGCTTCAGGAAGAGCTCAAAGCCATCAAACAGGGTGTAGAAAAAGAAACTTAACTACATCAGGCTGCTGTCAACCAGTTAGACATTTTAAAGCTTCAAAAGGATGACTTTGACCGGCTACAAAACGAAGAACTAGCCCGTAAAACAACCGCTCTGCACCCATTTGACCCAGAGTCAGGAAGGGTTGAAGCTAGGCAACGGGTGTTGGATTCTTGCACCGAAAGAGCCAAAGCCTTGAAGAAGCGGATCATGGATCTCATCACTTACTCTTCAGAATAAAATGACCAAAATTGTTATCTTTTTCTTTATGATGTATGTTTTTGAACATTTTAATCAAAAATGAAATGAAATAAGAATTTTTTTCGTCTGTGGTTCCATTACTTGTTGCATACCTTATTATAGATATAAGTAATAGAATAGAAAATATATCTAGAGGTACTGGACGTGATATATTTCTTGATTAGAAAATAACGATATTTATTATATCTTCTCAGAGGTAATGTGGACGTGGCAGAATATAATGTTGGAAATATTGTTATTTCAATAGACAACTTTGTCAGAGGTGATAGGGACGTAACAAGTTGCTGACATAGATATTTGGAATTCAGAGGTGCAGAGGACGTGAATTCTTTTTTCTATTTTAGATTTGGGGATTTATCATCTATGGCTTTATTTACGAGAAAGTAAATAAAAGACAATAAATGCTAAGGCTGATGAAATGAATGAATAGACAGTCAAACTTCTTAAGGGAGAGAAAGTGAATGAATGAATGGTCACCTCGGTTCTCGAGGAGGGTAATCTAAATAAATGAACAGTCACCTCGATTCTCGAGGATGAGAATGAATGAACAATCGAACTCTTTTGCGGAAAAGAAGTGAATGAATGAACAGTTGGACTTCTTTCGAGGAGGAAAAGTCGCAGTGGTTCTCGAAGCCGATTATCTAGTCATTCTATCTATAAATAGAACAGAAGTTCTGTAGATGTTGTCAACTTCTTTTCTCTCAGTACATAATATCTTTCGAAGATATGCTCACTCCGAAGATTGAAGACATGACTGAGACGCCTCCTGTTGAGCCTCCGGTGCCTCCTCAGAAAGAAGTGGGGGAAGGTTCGACTGTTCCTGCACCATAGTAGGACATGATTGCCAAGTTAGTGGAGCCTGGAAAGACTGCTGAAGAAGAAGTTGTGAGGATAGCTGCCCGTGAGTTGCTGGTGTGTTCAGACAATGAGATGTTTGAATTGCTAGCAAATTATGTATTTAACCATGAAGGGTCGGGTCCTCGTCCCCGCCCTTGATATTATGTACCTCTTTCTGCTTTTGAATAAAATGAATTTTATTTACATCATTTCTCTGAATGAAAAATATTTTGCTTTTATACATAATATTTCTTGAGAAATTTGCCATTGATAGGCATCATAGCAATTGTGCCATCCATATCTTTTAATTGGTAGGCTCCATTTGCGAAAACTTTGTTTACCATATACGGACCTTTCCATTTTGCCTCAAATTTGCCTTTGCTTATGTGGGTCATAGTCATAGGACGTCTGACCGTAAGAACTAGCTCGTCTTTCTGAAATGTTCGTACTTTGACTTTGTGATTGAAAGCTTTTGAGATACGGGCTTGATATAATTTGATATGTTGTTGAGCTAGTAGCCTTTTCTCATCGAGCACCTCCAATTGTTGAAGGCGGAGACGATCATTGTTTTCTGTAGTAAGTTCATTAGTAATGGCAATTCTCAAGGATGGAATTTGAATTTCTAGCGGTACGACAGCTTCACATCCATATACCAGAGAAAAAAGATGTACAATTTGTGGGATTACGGACTGTAGTGCGATAAGTCCATAGACATTCTCCAAGCTTCTCACTCCAATTACGTTTGTTAGTAGAGTCACTTTTTGAGGAGTTTGATGATAGTCTTATTGAATGCTTCAGCTAACCCATTAGTTGTAGGATTATAGGCTGTAGAAGCAACATTATTGATTCGGTTGTCATCACAAAACCTAGTAAATTTTTAACTGACGAACTGTGGTCCATTATCATGGATGATCCAACGAGGTACGCCAAATTTGTATATCACATGATGTTTGATGAAGTTGATGACACTGCTAGTCTTCACTTCATCTAAAGGTATGGCTTCAGCCTATTTAGAGAAATAATCGGTTATAGCCAAGATAAATCGATGTCCTTTAGACGAAGGAGGATTGATAGGACCAATTACATCCATGTCCCAAGCTTCGAAGGGCCATGAGGCAGCAGTCGGGTGAAGAAATTTTTACGATTGGTGAATGAAATCTGCATGAATTTGACATGCTCGACATTTTCTTGCATAGTCAATGGCATCTGATACCATATAGGGCCAGTAGTAGCCTATACGTCATATACGAGCCTGTAATTTGGGACCGGACTGATGTTCTCCACAAACACCGTCATGAGCTTCACGTAATATTTGCCTTACTTCATCACCAGCAAGACATCTTAAGAGTAATCCATCAAAAGTTTGTCGAAAGAGAGTTTTGGTGGTATGGTTATAATAAAATCGAAGCGATCGTCGGCGAATATTTGTAGCTTCTTTAGGATCTTCAGGTAGTACATCATGTACTGCAAAGTCGATGAAAGGTGCTCTCCAATCTTCGATGATGACATTGACTTCAGTTGAATTATTGAATTCAATGTTATGGTTGTTTTCAATGCAAAACAGTTCTCTATTGGAGATAACAACCATTTGTTGTCTTTTGACCGGAATTGCTAAGACCGCTGCTAGGTTAGCTAAGGCATCAGCTTCTGTGTTGCATGCTCGACGTACATGTCCGATGACGTACACTACTAAAATACAAGGTTTTAGCGACGGCCCTATCCGTCAAAAATCTGTCGGTAATTCCCATTACCGACGGATTTTCGACGGATACGGGCTACAAAAATCCGTCGTGAATAACCTCGTCGCTAAAACTAGCTCGTCGCTAGTCCGCCGCTCTGCGACTAATTAGCGACAGATTTTCGTTGGCAAAATAAAATTTTTTAGCGACGGCTAACCGACGGCTTTCCGTCAACTACGACAGTTTAAATTTTTAATATATTCATAAAATTAGCGACGGACAATTTGTCGCTAAATCGTCGCTAACCGTGCATCCGAGGGTTTCTGATACGCAATATCTGTCGCTCAAAGCGTCGCTAACCTCGACGGATTAGCGGCGGAAGAACGACGGATAATACGTCGCCACCCTTCTGGAAATCTTCCATATTTCCAGAATATGAGCGACGGAACGTCCGTCGCAAAATTTTTCCAGAAACAGGCCGACGGACTATCCGTCAGAAAACCGTTGCTACCTGCAAAAGTCAGTCGATAACCCGTCGGTAATCCGTCGATATCTGCAACAGTCCGTCGGTAACCCGTCGGTAATCCGTCGCTAACTGAAATATTTTTTAAAAAAATTACAGGAAAGAGACTATTCCCTGTAATATAACATATTCAGCATCCACCATACACAAATGTAACATATCCGACATCCAATATATCCAACAAATATCCATATTGCCAACACAATATCTCCAAACATCCAATATATCATAACATACACACAAAATATCCAACACAATGACCAACAAAATATCCAACACAGTATTAAACACAGTATCCCAACATACATAGCAAAATATCCAAACATAAACAACCTAATACAAATACGAAGGCTCAATCTGGTTGCGTTGAGGCATGTACCATTCTATTAGCCACTTTGTAAAATATCCAAACATAAACAATCCAACACAATGCCTCAGAAAAGACCGCAAGTCAGACGATGAATCCTCACAGCCAGGGATCATAGTTGCGTTGTGGCATGTACCATTCTATCAGCCACTTTGCATACGAAGGCTTAATCTTTCATAATTCATTCTAGCATACATTAGTGTGAATTATCTATGTTATGTACATATGGTGTAGTATATATTTTTATCGAATCTAGTATCAGAAGGATATAACAGAATCAAGATGAACTCACATAATGTAATACTAAAACATCATCTACTACTATATAAGATATTGTGATAGGTTGTCGTATCATCATTGCCGAGGGATGAGGGTCGAAGGACAGTCAACTTTATCTACGGCTACATAGTTTCTGCCTCGCCAGTCGAATGGCTGCAGGGACAATGTCCTGATCACCATGTCGTACCGTAGATTAATGCAAATGAAGCTGGAGCTGGAGCCAAAATATAGAATCCAAAATATAAAATACAGAATCCAATCCCTGGGTTCGCCGAAAAAACAAAAACAAAGATTGACACACAGTTCTAATTCATATGTGTTTTAAGTGTGAGAACGGATGGCTCAGAACACAACCCAAAATTCATTCTAGCATACATTAGTATGAATCATCTATGTTCTGTACATATGGTGTAGTATACGTTCTTATCGAATCTAGTATCTAGTATCTGAAGAATGTAACAGAATCAAGATGAACTCACATAATATAATACTAAAACATTATCTACTACTATATAAGATATAGTGATAGGTTGTCGTATCATCATTGTCGAAGGATGAGGGTCAGAGGATAGTCAACTTTATCTACGGCTACATAGTTTTTGCCTTGCCAGTCGAATGGCTGCAGGGACTATGTCCTGATCACCATGTCGTATCGTAGATTAATGTAAATAGAGCTGGAGCTGGAGCCAAAATACAGAATCCAAAATACAAAATACATAATCTAATCCCTGGGTTCGCCAAAAATACAAAACAAAGATTGACACACAGTTCTATTTTATATGTGTTTTAAGTGTGAGAACGGATGGCTCAGAACACAACCCAACCGGAAAGGATACTCTAAGAGATCCATCTGAGTAGGACGTATACTCTGAGAGATCACCTTTACAAAAATGATATTAGTAGTGGGATTGAGTGTTGGAGGAGATACTATCAGAGTATACGTCCTACTCAGATGGGTCTCTCACCGTTACTATTTTTTTCTGACAGCATGGTGCATGTGCTCCGTCAACAGATTCTTGCTCTGAGCCAAAACTTTGCCCCAGAGCTCAAGTGGACATCCTTCGTATAGAGCTCAAGCGAGAGGTTCCTGACAGCATGGTGGTCTCCTTTGTCAAAGGATTCTTGCTCGTCCCATAATTGGTTGTGGGACGAGCAAGAATTCTTTGACAAAGGAGACCACCATGCTGTCAGGAACCTCTCACTTGAGCTCTATACGAAGGATGTCCACTTGAGCTCTGGGGCAAAGTTTTGGCTCGGAGCAAGAATCTGTTGACGGAGCACATCTACCATGCTGTCAGAAAAAAAATAGTAATGGTGAGAGACCCATCTGAGTAGGACGTATACTCTGATAATATCTCCTCCAACACTCAATCCCACTACTGATATCATTCTTGTAAAGGTGATCTCTCAGAGTATACGTTCTACTCAGATGGATCTCTCACAGTATCCTTTTCGGTTGGTTGTCGTATCATCATTGTCGAGGGATGAGGGTCGGAGGACAGTCAACTTCATCTACGGCTACATAGTTTTTGTCTCGCTAGTCGAATGGCTGCAGGGACTATGTTCTGATCACCATGTCGTAGTCTAATACAATCCAGAGATATATACAGTACTAATTCATATATGTAGTCTAATACAAATAGTCTAATACAAAAATAATCCAATACAAATAGTCCAATACAAATAAGTGAGTCATAGTTAATGAGAACCACGCAGCTCACGCAAACGCTCAATGATACGATCACGCAACCACCTCGAATAAGTGGGATCGACAGTGTTAGGAGAGATGTAGTCCATTGCAAGTGCTGCATGAATAAAACTCCCGATCTCACTAGCTACCGGTGCTGGATGAATAGAACTCCCAGTCTCACTAGCTACCCGTGCCACTTTCTCCTTAACAGTAGGAGGAGCCACCTCAGCATTCAGTATTTCCCTCAAACGACGTGTCGCTCCTCGGGTCATAGGTACCATCTGGTAAGATCGATATTCACAAATAATATAATTGTAACATAAGCAAGCTAACTAAAGGAATCATCATGTCGTTTGAGTATATTTTCGAAAGCAGATAAAAGACAGAAGCAAGCTAACTACGGTTTAGTGTGTTTGTAGGTGTTAAAGTAAATGTGCATCAATGAACCAGTGAGGGTCTTTGGGTTAGTATCTAAGTGACATTAAGTTGTGAGAGTGTCTTAGAGTGTGGCCAAGTCAGTATTCAGAGAGGGTTTAGTTCTGAGATCAGAACTGAGTAGGGAGATAGGGAATATTTAGCTTAGGCCTTAGGCCTTGATTGCAGACAAATACAAGTGGCTTGGGGTTGGCTTCAGGCCAGTGCAGGCAATGTAAGCTACTACATTTGCATATTGGCCACAGCAGTGGCAAATTGGGCCAGGCAGTAAGGAGTGTAGGGCATATGGGGAGTGCCTTGGCACATGGCCTTGGCATTAGCTTTAGTCACTTGGCCATAGGACTGTATCAGTCAGGTAAGTCACTGTATCAGTGAAATTAGTTAGGATACATGAGTATGTATCAATGCATTGTATTTGTGTGTGTCTAAGTATAAGGTATCGATTAGTAAGGTTAGTGTTCAGAGGATGAGAGTGTGTGTGTTAAGAGTGTGAGCATTTTATGAGTGAGTCCCTTTGTATTTGGGTGAGCTATTCGAAAATAGAGAAATAAAGAGAGAATGGGGCTACTGTCATGAAGAGAAGGGATATTAATTGGTGTCAGTCCTACAATCAGTGAGGACATGGGTACTATTTTGAGTGTTCAGTTGTAGAGAGGTCAGTAATCCAAGTATCAGAGTTAGTGATCAGTTGTATGAGAGTTGTGTTAGAGTGTCAGTTAGTATCATTGAGTGTTCAGGAAACTTTGTTTCCTGTGACTGATCAGTGAGAGTGAAAAACATGTGAACCATAGTGAATATATCAGTGTTTAGGTGAGTTAACTGTTCTGAGTTAGTATTGGGGACAGTGGGCTTACTGTCAAGTGTCAGTGAGTGTCCCTGTATCAGTAGGTTAGAGGAGTGTCTTAGTGTGTTTAGAGGGAACCCAGTGTCAGTTGAAAGGAGGTACTCCCTACTGCAGATAAGGTTTAGGTAAGGGCCTTTAGGCTATTGCATTTATGCAAGGGTAACCAGGACTTGGCCAATGGCCTGTGTTCGAGTGAGAGGGTATGGTCCTTGAGCCTTGGGTGTACTGCAGGTGGCTTGGCTACCACTACAGGAATTGGGGACAGGGGATTCACCCCTGTTGAGCCACCCAGTGGCAAGTAAGTGTGGTTGACTTACCGTAGGCAGGCAGCACCTTGCTAACCTCATGGCAGGGCCTCTTGGTCAGGTCCTATTAGGACCAGAAAGGGTGTTGTAGGCAGTGCAAGCACTGCACTGCAGCGAGGGAGGTTTGGCCCTCTAGTGGTAGGCTGTATTTGCATTGCAGCAAAGGTTGCTTAGTAGTAGCAGCAGAAGTTGCACTAGCAGCACTTGGCCATGGCTTGGGTTTGCTTAGAATGTGTTGGCCACTGGGTTTATATTAGTATGAGTGCTCTTGAGAGCTTTTGGTTTTGGCCAATTTGGCCTGTAGCAGAGCAGTAGCCAATTGGCCGCTATTCATATCATGGTGTGTGTGTGTGTTTGCCTAGAATGTGTTGGCCACTGGATTTATATTTGTATGAGTGCTCTTAAGAGCTTTTGGTTTTGGCCAATTTGGCCTGTAGCAGAGCAGTAGCCAATTGGCCGCTGTTCATATCATGGTGTGTGGGTGTGTGAGGTTGGAAGCTAATGTAGGTAATGAGACATACCTACAGTAAGAGAGGGCTATATATATATATATATATATATATATATATATATATATATATATACTCCCTCCATCACCGCCGGCCCCCGCGACAGCCGGCCCACCCCCCCACGCGACAGCCGCCCCCCAACCCGAAACCCTACCCCTGCCCCGAAACCCTAAACCCTACCCTGCCCCCCCGCCCTCAACAACCTCTCCTCTCCGTCCCCACTCCCTTTTCTCTACCCCGTCGGCCCGAGCGATAGTCGACCCACCCTCCCACCAACCCGAAACCCTAAACAGAGAGAGAGAGAGAGAGAGAGAGAAAGAGAGGGAGAGAGAGAGAGAGAGAGAGAAAGAGGGGGAGAGAGAGAGAGCATACCTGAGAGAGCGATATCCCGTCGGAGAGAGCTTCGCCGAAAAATAGGGTACCCGTTAGCTCGTCGGAGAGAGAGAGAGAGAGGGGGGAAAGAGAGAGAGTTTTTTAGGAGGAATGAAAAATTCCCCCTCCTCCGTCGGTTCAATTTAAGTTAGGTTACAGTATTTAGCCACGGATTACCGACGGATATATCCGTCGGTAGGTAGCCGCTAAATACCCACTATATTACCAACGAAATGTCCGTCGCCACATAGATGCTAATTTAGCACACCATTTATTTCAGATTTTGCCGCCACATTGTGTGACATATTAGCTATGGACACGAATCCGTCGCTAAAGCTTCGTCAAATTAGCGACGGACGTGCGACTGATTTTGACGCAAAAAAACTAAATTTTTTTTATTGCTTTCTGACGGTAGCCAGTCACAAGGTAGTCGCAAGGCCGTCGCTATGGCCGACGGATACGATCCGTCGCTAATCCTATGTCGCCAATTTGCTGTATTTTAGTAGTGGTACATGTTCGATGAAGAACCCTTTAACCGAGGAAGCTATTCTGATTGCCGCTTCATGATATGGTACCAGATCTTGATGTCGAACTTCGTATGTACCTCTAACCTGATTAACAATCAGCTTAGAATTGCCATATACTTCAAGATATTCAATATCCAGTTGTTTGGCTAATTGGAGTCCAATGAGCAAAGCATTGTATTCTGCCACGTTGATGGAGCACGACTCATCTAAGGAATAAGCTCTCTGAATAGCTAATCCATCTGGTGAAACGAGAATAATTTCTACTCCAGCAACAAGGGTGCCTCCAGGTCCAATTCTAGATGCTCCATCGAAGAATAAACGCCAAGTAGAAAATTTTTCTGAGATTATATTTGATTCCAATGTCTCGTCTGGAATCTCATCATAGAGTTTAGATGTCACAGGGA
The DNA here is from genome assembly GCA_029216955.1 of Iris pallida. Taxonomy (NCBI): domain Eukaryota; kingdom Viridiplantae; phylum Streptophyta; class Magnoliopsida; order Asparagales; family Iridaceae; genus Iris; species Iris pallida. Next base: position 6,900,391 of record JANAVB010020198.1, on the reverse strand, counting down.
CATGATGAGCTGCTAAGAAATCGGCGAGTGCTTGGCCTTTTATAGACTTTTTTGGAACATACACTATATCATATTGTGCTAATAATATGGCCCATGTAGCAAGCCTAGAATTGAGTGTACTGGGCTTCTTCATTAAGACCCGCATGGGATTGACTTGGGAAATAACATGAATGGTTTGGCCAATAATGTAATATCTTGTCTTTTAAACAGCAAACATTAAGGCTAAGCATTCCTTCTCTACCAGACTATAACGATGTTCAGCTCCAATTATCGTTCGACTAAGGTAGTAGATGGCTTGTTCATGACCTTCTTTATTCTTCTGAGCCAGCAAAGCTTCCAATAAATGGTTTATCGCCCGAACATACATCAAGAAGGGTATTCCTGAGATCGGTGGTACTAGGACCGATGGACTCATCAAATACCGCTTTATGTCATCAAATGCTCGTTGACATTCTTCTGTCCAAATAAAAGATACACCTTTCTTCATTAACTGAGTAAATGGTCTGCAACGTCCAAACAAATTCGAAATGAACCTCCTGATGTAAGCAAGTCGACCCTGGAATCCTCGTAACTCTTTTAGGTTGTGTGGAGGGCGTATCTCTTGAATGTCTTTGATCTTTTCGGGATCAACGTGTATACCTTTAGAGGTAATGACGAATCCGAGAAATTTGCCACTAGAGACTCCTAAGAAAGACTTGCTGGGATTCATTTTGAGTTGATGCTGGCGCATTAGATTGAAGATGGTTCTTAAATCTTGGATATGATCTTCCTTTAGACGACTTTTGACAGCAATATCGTCAACATAGCATTCGACGGTCTTTCGCGAATGATCTCGAAAGATAGTACTCATTGCCCGCTGGTAAGTTGCACCCGCATTATTAAGACCAAAAGGCATGACTGTATAGCAGTATATTCTACGGGGAGTACAGAATAAAGTGTGTTTTTCATCTTCATGATTCATCCGGATTTGATTGTATCCAGAAAACCCATCCATGAAAGAGATTCATTCGAATCCACAAGTATTGTCGATCATGACATCAGTAATTGGGAGAGGGAATTCATCTTTAGGACAAGCATCATTGAGATCTTGAAAATCTATGCACACTCAAACTTTCCTAATTTTCTTCAAGACTGGTACAACGTTGGCTACCCAGTCAGGATGCTGTTCTTCTCTGATAAAACTACAAGCGATAAGCTTTCTGACTTCATTATCTATTGCATCCATCATCTCAGGCTTGAATCATCGTTGCTGTTGTTTGACTGGCTTGGCATTAGGCAAAATGTTAAGTTTATGAGTTACGACCTGAGGATCTAAACCCGGCATATCTTCATAGCTCTAGGCAAAGATATCGATATATTCACGAATAAGGTGAATCAGTTCTTGTTTATCATCCTCTAGGAGATTTTTGCTAATGAAGATCGGTCGCGGTACATCTTTCTTTCCAACATCGATCTGGATTAGTTGATCTTCGCTAGGTGGTTCTCGTTGTTCAAAATAGAGTTCCCACTGAGTGTCTATTCTTTGTGCCCAAGGATCTGCTGCAGGAGCTTCTTCAATATCATCCTCGTCGTTTTCTGAGAACTCGACAGACACCATATTAGAAGATACTGTCACCCGATGGACGTGACCAATACTGGTGTTAGAATCCCATGAAATGGAATCTGAAGAATTAGAGCGTTCATTTTTATCAGATTCAGAGGCTTGTGGAATTATCACTGGTGAAGTATAGCCAAGTCCATATTTTGTTTTGTTGTAGTATTGTAGTGATTTTCCTTTTGGAACAAGAATACGAATAGGAGTTTGCCTTCCTTTGCCGCTAGTGAGGCTAATTTTAAAATCATAGTCCATTTTACGGATGATTGTCTTAGATTGTGGGCTATAACGACGTAGTTGTAGCCTTCTTGTATCATCATTTTCATTATTGCTGTCAGGCATGATTTTTTTGTTCTGTTCCTTTACTAAAAAGTATAGGAGTTTCGTCTTTCTTTCGAGAAGGAACTAGGAAGAACGATTCTTGTATTGATTCAAGTGATGCCACATTTTGGATAGATGGTACGACTCCTATTGTAAGTGGTTTGAAGCTATCTAGCATATCCAAATAACATTGAGTATGATAAGAGACATTAGTATACTGCAAAGGAGATGCTACTTTATTGATCTTTACATCATCATTTACAATAGGACTTTTAGCCTTAGAAGGCTTAGTCAGATTGATAATTAGAGGAGGAGAAGAAGAACGAGAAGAAAGGAGAGGTTTTTTACGACGAAGGTCGATTACAAGTGGCTCAGAAGAGGTGAGCTCCCTTTGTTCATGTCTAACACCAGGAGGCTACTTCTTGTGAGAAGGAAGGTAAATAGTCAATGTCTTGGAAGACTGAGGACATGAAGTATGTCCTTTAACAGGAACCACCAGAGTATTATTTGGCACACCTTTCTATTCTTCGTCAGTATCCATTGCTAATACCACCTTCATGAATTCCTCTTTGTACATGCGAGAATTGTTGCAGTATGCTTCAACCCCTTGAAAGAATTTAAATCTGTAACTTCTTTCTGTACTTCTCCATTGCTATCCACATATTTAAAACATTGGTGGAGAGTAGAAGGTACAATATTGTGTTCATGGAGGAATGGTCTTCCCAGCAAAGCATTGTATGAACCGTGATTATCAATCACGTAGAAAGTCACATTCGTACGAAGATTGCCGATTTGAAGTTTCAGGCGTATCTTCCCCAAAGGTTTACTTCTTCCTTGACTGAACCCCAAGATAGTAGTGATAGTTGTAGAAAGATTGTGCATCGGGATCTTCAAAGCGTCCAGCAGAGTCTTCGACATGATGCTAAGTGCAGACCCTAGGTCAATCATAATGCAATCGACTTTCATGGTGTCCACATATCCCGTGAAGTAGAGAGGACGATCATGACGATTGTCTTCTAACAACATATCATCTTGTGTAAAGGTAATGTTTGGTATTAGTTCAAATACACTATGACAATATGTACAACTGATAGGCTTCTTTTCAGGTTTCTTGAGGAAAGCAAGATAAGCATCAGCCTGCATCAAGGCCTCACTCAGCGTTTCTCGAGTTTCTTTTGAGAGACATAAAAGTTTGAAGATTGACAATCTAGCTGGAGAGTTAGCTAATTGAGCCAGTTTATCAAAATTTTATGGCTTCTTAAGTCCGAGAGATGAGGACTTCTTCAACGCTTTATCAAAGCGGACATGTTGTTTTCCCTTGTCTACTGAGGTTAGTTTGGGAGGAATCGGTTCCACTACTAGGAAGATGTAGATGGTATATTCTCAATAGGGGAAGACGATGCAAGAATAACATCGTGAGATAGAGCAGGATTCTCTTGAGTTTTGGGACACTCTCGGAGGTAAGGTTTCCCAGATCTGGTGCCGATTAAATTTTTTTCTTCTACTACAGGTTCAAAGGATACCATGTTGCAGCTTTTCAATTTAGTTTTAGAATGCTTCTTTTGATTGGAAGAAGAAGGCGCTTCAAAGTCTGCACTAGATCTGGATGAATCTACATGATTTCTCCTTTATCCGTGGATAACGGAACAAGACCTTCATTTTGGGGAGATGGAAGATTCACGATCTCAAGAGTAGCCCTCGAAATGGGAACGACACCGTCTTGTACTAGTTGCGGTAGGAAGTCACCAAATTGCACAGAGATGACATTGGCCGTCACAGTCTTCTCATCCTGTTGGAGAGTAACTGCACCAGAGTTGACCATCTCTTGGATTTTGCCCTTGAGCACGTAGCATGCTCGAGTTGGATGCCCTATAAACCTGTGATAAACACAATATTTAGGGTGATCAGTCTTACCAACTTCTTCTGGCCGTTCACCTCTGGCAATTGAAGCTTATTGCTTTTGATCAAGCAATTGAAGATGCTCATGATATCATCTTCATCGAAAGAATACTCTTCTTTTGGACGAGATGCTTTTTGTGGTGGTGCTGATGAAGTAGGTGTAGGCTGAGCAACATTGACAGCTAATGATTCCTTGCCCTTGAGATTGATGGCCAATGTTTCCTTACCCTTGCGATTGTTTTGGCAATTATTGCTGTCGGATGTAGGATGTTCATCTTGGTTAGGATTAGCCATTTGAGCTCCTAACTGTTTGAACTTCTCAGCACTAACCTCCGCAGCTTTGGCATTTACAATGAAAGAAGGCCAGTCTTAGAATTGTGTTGATCCTGTCCACATGCTGATAATAGGCAACAAGTTTGATTTACATGTGTCTATTGTTATGGCAGATGGAGTTCCTAGGGGCATTTTAAGTGCCTCACGGTGGAATCTTTCAATGAAATTTTCAGTAGTTTCATTGTGTTTTTATTTAATTTTAATGAGGGCAGACATAGTCATGTCATTGATCCCTCATAAAATTGTTCCAAAAACATTTGCTTAAAACCAGCAAAGGAGGTTATGCAGCCATCAGGCAAACTACGGTACCAGTCATATGCTGCACCGGCTAAACAACCGACGAACGCCCTGGTAAGAAGAGCATCATTTGGCTGCAATTGATCAGTCATCACCTCAAAGTGATTAATATACTGACTTGGAGAAGTGCTGCCATCAAACAACATAATGGTAGAAAGATTGTATTTAGGAGGAAATTAAACCTCCTTCCATTCTACAGGATAAGGTTGTTTTATACAAAGTCTTTGTAGACCATCCTTCTGCTTGTAGGCCTCGAACAGGGTGCGTAATAGTTTTATAGTCTCATTAGCATCCCCTGATGACTGTGAATTGGTGGGTTGATTCGAGGTATTAGGAGGAGGAACAACATGATAATTATCACCCTCAGTACCAGACTGACTGGGAGCGACTTGAATCGGTACAGAAGCAATCTGGGGAGAGGGTACCCCCAGACCAACATTGACAGGCACAGAAGATGCTATGAGCTCAGGATTTGTAGCAGGATTCATAACCGGTGGCACTGTATGTTGAGCCACGATTATGGTGTGCATACTTGTGACCATTTCAGCCTTGGTCTTTAGTTTATCTTCCAGTGCAACAATTCATTGTTCTTGACTGGCTGAATTAGAAGCGTCTTGGTATTCTGTAACGGCATATGCTGTTACCTCTCTTGCAACTATTGACGAGATAGTTTGTTCAGAGCTTTCACTATCTGCGTCAAAGCCAAATAAAGAATCATCTTCCAGATGAGTGATGGGGAGATCTTCCTGATTAAAGACATCCTGGTCCAAATTTTGATTTTTTGATCTGGTATATTGAAAGACCCCTTCACTGGATTCACGGAGTTGACCCAAGTACTGCTGACTAGGATTGCGAGACGTACCACGCTTTGAAGATTTTCTACCACCAGTGTCCCAGAAAGTCATGTTGATAGAAGCATATACAGCTCATCATCATCTACCATCATGGGTTCAGGAGTTGAAGCATAGTTCAGACGATCAAAGACAGATCGTTTAGCTGATTGACAACAACACTTGATAACCACTTCATGAACGCAATGGCATTCTGATGGGTGGTTTAGAGGTGAGTGAGATGTCTCCATGATCTTCAATTTTTGTGTAAGACGTTCCCAGAGATCAGTTACCACCACGGGACAAGAAGAAGTCAGAGGAACGTATTCCTTAATAATGTTAGGAACATGACTCCGGTTCTTAAGATGCTTAGTTCCGTGGGTGTACAGAGAAGTACTTAACTCATTGGCATACGTGATTGGGTCTTTCTCTTCAAGGCTGTGTTTCTAGCACAAGTTGGCCCTTAGCATAGGATACTTGCATTTTACCGAAGTTGATACTGATTGGTGCCAGTTGAGATAATCGCGCAAATCAAATAACTCTGCTCCCGGTGCATCTGTTTGAGATACTAGCAATTTTTCTTGCTTGGATCTTGAAATATACAAGGTTGGAAGATCTTGAGTAGTTACCACAGGGGTAGGCAGGATGCCTCTTTGATCAGCATTCTTTCGCCTAGCAGAGGTTTGAAGACCTCTGTTGAGAATAGAGGAATCTTTGTTTAAGGGAATTCTTGTTTTGACTGTTGAAAATGTACAGTCTGAGATATTTTCCTCCGAGTCATAGATCAGGGCGGATTGAGAAAAGACCAAAGGATACTTTCCTTTATTTGTGAAGGGTTAGCTAAAAAGTATTTTCCTCTGTTTTGTTGCTGAACCACAATAGGCGCAGGTTGCGTAAGTTGTGCAAGTTGAGGAAGTGCCAAAGGACCCTTCCCTTTGTTCTGTCTAGTACTAGCACTAGAACATTGCTTCTCCATATTCAAGACTGGAGAAGAAGAGGGAATAGCCAAAATGTTATTTTCCTTGGGTTGTGTGAGGGCAACAGGGTGTATAAACTGTGCCTGGGCAGCATGATGCATAGGTTGTGCCTTGGCAGCAAAGTGAGTGGGTTGTGCCTTGGCAACAGAATGAGTGGGTTGCGCCTTGGCAGAATGGGCCACTGGTTGTGCCTTGGCAGCAAAATGAATGGTTTGTACCTTGGCAGCAAAGTGAGTGGGTTGCGCCTTGGCAACAGAATGAGTGGGTTCGCCTTGGCAACATAGTGAGTGGGTTGCGCTTGGGCAACAGAAGTAGACTGCGCCTTGGCCACAGAAGCAATTTATGCCGTGGCAGCAGAGTGAATGGATTGAACGTGGGCAATAGAAGTAGACTGCACCTTGGCCACAGAGGTGGTTTGCGCCTTGGCAACAGAGTGAATGGGTTGCGCGCGGGCAACAGAAGTAGACTGCGCCTTGGCCACAGAGGCTGATTGCGCCTTGGCCACCGAGCGCTCAGGTTGCGCCTGAGCAACAGAAACTATGGAAGGCTTAGGATTCCACACAGAGTGCATTCTATTCTTGGAAATAGCCACATTGCGCTGAGTACTCTTGGTGTTGATCATATCCTCGTAGGCTATCTGGTTGACTTGAACAACCAGGGTCTTCTGCGTCATGCCGATTGACGCGGTATCACATTGAGTTATCACCTTTTCATCAGAGGAGAAGGAAGTCCCCAGTAGAGTCGCCATTTTGTTTGCAAAAACAAAAATTTTATTCCAAACTTAAAAAGAATTGTATAAAGTACAATGAATTCTAGAAAAGTATAACTTTAGGAATCCGATCAGAAGACGATCGCTTTATCCCTTGGACTATGCGAACTTGAAGACTAAAGTCTCTGGTGTTGGCCCATTGGTCATGGTCAAACATGATTTTAATAGTTGATCAAACTCTGTCTCGATATAAATGCGAGTCAATTCAGATGTTTACTAACGACATTTTGGATACTGATCAAAGATGGATATCTACTCCGTTCAAGACCGAAGCTGTTTGCCACTCAGAATATATTTCCTTTAAAGCAATATAATTTTTTATTTTATTGAGTCTAGGAATACATTATACACCAAGTCGTAGTGGCAAATAGGCTATCCGAAAACATTTTTCAAAACTGACCTATCTTTTCAAAATGACCTATGTTTTTGAAAAACATCTATTTTTACAAAAAGCTTCTGAAGGACTTTTTCAAAAAGCCAAAATTATTTTTCACAAAATCAACTGACCAAACCATGACAGAACTCGGCCAGAGTTCGGCCAGAGTTGAACGTTATGTGAACGTTTGATTTTGAACTTGGTCTCCCTTCAGTTGCGGTTGGTTACAAAGAATTCTGTCCGAATTCTGTCAGAGTTCTGCCTTTGGAAAAACTATAAATAGAGAAGGATTTCAATCATTTCAAATCACCAATTCACTTTCAATCTCTTCTCTTCTAAAGCTTACATTTCTTCCAAAGAGTTCTAAAAAGCTTCCATTTTCAAATCCTAAGCCAGTTACAATCTTCTAGTCGATTTGCTAGTGCGACACGGTCTAGAAGTTTTAGAGCGATTGTAATCAGAGGCTTGATTAAAGATTGACTCTTCACAATTGAAGTTGGTCGAGTTCTTCATATCAAAGATCGCGTCTGTAAAAGTTGCAAGGACTTCGTATGAAAACTTGCGGTATTTTTCAATAGTGGATTCAACTAGAAGCTAGAGTTCTTCCGACTAGACTAGTCCTCATAAGAGGGAAACCAGTATAAATCTCGGTGTTTGCGTTTGCCTTCTGATCACTCTTTTATTACTGTCATTTATTTTGTGATTATAATTATATCTGTGATCTAACTGCTAACGAGTTTTTTAATTATCAATATTCCGCTGCCTACTCTATTCACCCCCCTCTAGAGTATTCTGCTTTACGATTTTGTTTCTACAATTGGTATCAGAGCGGATTATACAGGTAAAACAAGGTAAAATTGTAGTTGTATTCAATTATTATATAGATCATAGCATTACACATGGCAACTGTGAAATTCACAAGTGAAGGCCAAGCCACAAATAGACCTCCACTGTTTGACGGCATAAACTACACTTATTGGAAAACACGTATGAGTTTCTTCCTGAAATCTCTTGATTTTGACTTATGGTCTGTAATTATTGATGGCTATAAAAAGCCCCCTCGTATTAATGTTGATAGAGTTTTAGTTGAAAAACCCCATGACAAATATACAGAGGATGAAAAGAAAAATGCCAGTCTTGACGCACGTGCTATTAACGCTTTATTTTATGCTTTAGACAGAACTGAATTCAACAGGGTATCTACTTGCACAACATCAAACGAAGTGTGGAAGCTTCTCGAAGTAACCCACGAAGGAACAACACAAGTCAAGGAGTCAAAGATCAACAGACTTACTCAGGAGTACGAGGCGTTCAAAATAAAGCCAAGTGAATCAGTCACTCAGATGTTTACAAGATTCTTGGATAGTGTAAATCTTTTGTCTTCACTAGGCAAGGATTACAGTAACCATGAGAAGATTCTCAAACTTCTTCGAGCTCTCACAAAGAACTGGATTCCAAAGGCTACAGCAATCATCGAAGGGAACGACCTCTCAACAATGTCTCTGGAAACACTTATGGGTAAGCTACTCACTCACGAGTTAGAACTTCAAGACTTTGAAGATGCTACACCAAAAGAGAAGCCAGAGAAGTCGATCGCTTTCAAGGCTCAACATAGAAGAACTATTGAAGATGACTCTGATGACAGCGACTCCGACTCTGAAGATCAAGCTCTTTTGGTAAGAAAATTCAAAAAGTTCATGAGATTTAACAGGAGAACAAAAGACAGCAACAACAACAATAACGAGAAAGATCCTATTTGCTACGGATGCAAGAAGAAAGGACATATGAAGAAAGATTGTCTAACAACATCATCATCAAAGAAAAGCAGCAAAGATGACAAAGGTAACCTGAGGAAATCTACATCAAGGAAGTACGCCAATACAAGCATATGACATGAAAGTGAAGCCAGCGACTCAGAAGACGAACAATCAGATGACGCTGCAAATATATGTTTGATGGCTTGCGATCAGGTAATCACTAATCCTCTATTTGATCCTTATGATGATTTCACCTTTGAGCAACTAGGAGAGGCTTTCAGTGACCTGTTAAATGATTACAGGAAACTGCGTAATAAATATGAAACCTTTAAGAAGGTACTCAAAGAGTACAAAGGTAAAATAGAAAGACTTACTGACCAACTAGATCATGTTAGAAATAATGACTCTTCAAATAAGTCTGGTGAGCTTTTATCCATTAAGTTGTTGTTACACGAGACTGTTAAACTATCCGAAAAAAAAGACCAAACTATCATCCAGTTAAAGGAAGACCTATCTAAGGAGAAAAAGAGTCTCCAGTGTGCACAAGTCAGAATTGAAACACTTACATCGGACTATACTAGATTATATGACACTTCTAAAAAGTTGGAAATTAGTTTAGAAAAATGGCCTGAAGTTGCTGCTTCATATTCTAATATGTGTCAATTACCGAATCATCGGAACACGCCCAACACTGTCAGACCAAACCATACCAAAACTATGCCCAAGAAGATTAATAGGCATGCATTTTTCTATACTAGAAACCAAAACCTACCAATCATGCACCTCACACAACTTTCAACACTCAACATGCCAAATGTCATTATTGTGGCCTCATTGGTCATATATCTTCTGCATGTAGAATCAGAAAGTTAGTAGATTTAAATGTTTATGCATGGATACCAAAAACTAATCAGTCAGGACCCTACAAGAAATAGGTACCAAGAGTTTCATCTGCAAATTATTTTGTAGGTGGGATGCCCTTCACATGCTAGGAGCAAATAGATCCTCAACAACGGTTGCTTACGACACATGACCGGTGATGCTTCATTATTCGTAACACTGTCGAAGAAGAATAAAGAAGGATATGTCTCCTTCGGTAATAATTTAAGAGGGTACATAATCGGTATCGGTGACATTGGTAAGGCTCCCTATCCTGTGATTAAAGATGTCTGTCTAGTTACCGAGTTAAAATATAATCTGCTCAGCATAAGTCATTTAGCTGATCACGGTTATGGTATTAACTTCGTCAAAGACAAATGTACTATAGTTGATAGTTCAACTGTTAGTACCATCTTTGAAGGTTACTACCAAAATACAGTCAATTAGCGACGGAATGTTAGAGACGGATTATATCCGTCGGCGTTAGCGACGGATTTGCGACAAATAGCAGACGGAGTACCGACGATATGTCGATACATTTTTTATTTTATTTTAAGGGGGAGAAAAGGTCGCTCATCCATCGCTAGGGCGTCGGAGATATAGCGACGGATACACAGCCGTCACTCTGCAGTCGATTATTTGGCGAGAATTGTTGGAAGAAGTGGCGGGACAATTCTTCGACTACGTAGCGACGGATAGTCCGTCGACAAGTATCAAATAAAGCGATGGTTAAGCGACGGATAAAATTTGACGCTAGTCCGTCGCTAAATATACGTTCCAGACTTAAATTGAAACGATGGGAGGAACTTTTCATTCCCTCCAAATTTCACTCTCTCTCCTCTCTCTCTCTCTTCGACGGCGGTCGGCGACCTCCCTCTCCTCTCTCTCTTCCTCGGAGGTGATCGACGACCTCTCCTCTTTCTCTCCCAAAGGTAATCCCTTCTCTCTCTCTCTCTCGTGGTGGTCATAGGTGCAGCGGGCCGGGGGCGTCGGAGGCTGCGGGGGCGGCGGGTGCGTCGGGGGCTGGGGGACGGCGGGCGTGGGAGGGGTACATGGCGCGCGCGGGCTTGGCTAGCTCCGGGGCAGCGGGGGGCGGCGGGCGTGGCGCGCGCGGGGCAGCGTGGGGATGGAGGGACGGCGGGGGGTGGGAGGGGTACGCTAGGGTTTGTAAGTGTAAGTAGTAGTAATTATCCTAGTTTAAGAAATAGGATGAGAAAGTCTATTGCTTTATATATATATATATAAATATATATATATATATATATATATATATATATATATATATATATATATATATATATATATATATATATATATATATATATATATATATAAACTAGGCTTTATATAAATATAAATATAAATATAAATATATATATATATATATATATATATATATATATATATATATATATATATATATATATATATATATATATATATATATGAAGAAAATGCAATATGACAAACCCTAGTTTAAGAAATAGGATATATAAAGAAAATGCAATATGACAAACCCTAGTCTTAGCCACATGGAGTTCAACAAAAGAAAATGCAATATGACAAACCCTAGTTTAAGAAATAGGATGGGAAAGTCTATTGCTTTATATATATATATATCAAGGTTCAAAGTATCGGTATCGGAATCGTTATCGGACTTTTCCTATGAGTATTGGTATCGGTGATATCGGTAGTGTCGGCAGTTTCGGATCGGAGTATCGGATTTTTTGGTATTGGGAAACAAATAATTATCGGTAGTATCGGATTCTTTTACATGCTTTTATAACCTTATTATGCTTTCAACCTAGGTTCACAATATCGGTATCGGAATCGGTATCGGACTATTCCTATGCTGTTTAATTTTCTTTGCCGAATTGACCGGAACAAAGACCCCCAATGTCGGCATCGGTCAATATTTGGTATCGGTCGGTATCGGTCGGTATCGGATCGGAACATGCCAAACCGTATCGGTATCGACCGTATCGGATCGGTATCGGCCAATACTTTAAACCATGATATATATATATATATATATATTTTTTTTTTTTAAACCATGATATATATATATATATATATATATATATATATATATATATATATATATATATATATATATATATATATATATATATATATATATATATATAAAAAATATATATATATATATATATATATATATATATATATATATATATATATATATATATATTTACTGACTAGTCAAGTTGAACCGTGTATAACATGTTCGACGCTTAAGAGGAATCATTTGGACTTAGTGGTATCGGTATCGAACTATCGGCATCGGTATCGAACTATCGGTATCGGTATCAAACTATCGGTATCGGTATCGAACTATCGGTATCGCTAGCGGACTATCGGACTATCGGTATCGGTATCGAACTATCGGTATCGGTATCGAACTATTGGTATCGCACTATCGGTATCGGTATCGCACTATCGGTATCAGACTATCGGTATCGGTATCGCACTATCGGTATCGCACTATCGGTATCGGTATCGAACTATCGGTATCAGTATCGAACTATCGGTATCAGTATCGGTATCCGTATGTACTTAGTATCGATCGTAGCAGATTAGTATCGATATATTGGTTTGGTATAGGTCGTATCGGATGGTATTGACCTTAGAGAATTAGTGTCGTCCTATCCGATATGTATCGGCCGTATAGCTGGGATTCGTTCCGGCCTTATCGATTCGGTATCGGCCATATCCGATAGGTATCGACCGTATCGGATATGTATCGGCCATATCCAATAGGTATCGTCCTATCCCAGTTACATGATTATATACTAATTCTGTTTAGTTTGTCTTACTATACAGATTTTCACATCCAATCTGTGATGGATCGTTATTTTGTTGATCGTACATGGATGTACAAACGACAACACGAGAGCAGAATAGGTGTGAGTGACGATTTTTAGGCAGGCGTGGAAGTATTTCTTAAGTATACCATGAGCAAAGCTCAGTATATGGACGGTAACAAAATCAAGTGTCCATGTCGTAATTATTGCAATAGACGTTACGAACAAGTGGTGAGTGTAAGAGATCGTTTGACCCGTAAGGGTTTCATATATGATTACGGCCTATGGTCATCGCAAGGTAAACTATATGCAGAAAGACAGGTTGCGAATGCTGCTATTTATGCTTTTGATGATAATGCTGCAACGGATTTTGTCGTCGAAGACGACGAATGCTCTGTTGATTATGGAGACATGCAGAACCTTGCACGAGATATGGTGTACGACCCGGCAGGGCCTAATTTTGATCCGGAGGATCCTAATCCCGAGGCGAAGGAGTTCTATGATATGTTTTAGGATGCTGAAACTTCTTTATATCCTGGTTGTGAGCCACATTCTGTACTGTCAGTGACGATGCGGTTGTTGAACATAAAGTCTGATTTTAACTTGCCACAAACTTGCTATGATCGGATTATACAACTAATCAAGGAGGTGTTACCGAAGGAATCAAAAGAGCTTCCAAAAAACTTCTACAAGTCGAAGATGATGGTCCGACAACTGGGACTGGGGTACGAGAAGATAGATTTTTGTCGCAACGGATGCATGTTGTACTACAAGAAGAACGAGGATATAGAAAGTTGCAGCTTCTGTAATGCGGATTGTTACAAGCCAGTCAGGGGAAAAGGAAAGTCAACTAGAAAATGACGTCCTTACAAGTATATGCATTACTTGTCGATCACGAAGCGCTTGCAGAGGATGTATATGTCTCAGAATACAGCAGAACACATGACGTGGCACAATGAAGAACGCATAAAGGACGATGGAGAATTGTCACATCCTTCGGATGGAGAGGCGTGGAAATATTTCGATTTTCGTCATCCAGATTTTGCTGAAGAGCCTAGAAATGTACGCATGGGGCTATGTTCTGATGGCTTCGCCCCTTTCGGGCAGTCGGGATCTCAATACTCCTGCTGGCCGATCATTCTTACCCCTTACAATCTGCCACCATGGATGCGTATGAAGACTCCTTATATGTTCTTGACAGTTATCATACCGGGTCCCAAAAATTCGACGAAGAATATCGATATATATTTACAGCCATTGATGGATGAGCTGAAACAGCTGTGGGAGATCGGCGTCGCGACCTATGATATTTCCAAGAAACAGAACTTTCAGATGAGAGCTTCACTGATGTGGACAATCAGTAATTTTCCTGTATACGGTATGCTGTCGGGATGGAGTATTCACGGCACCATGTCTTGTCCGATATACGTGTAAAATAGTAAGGCATTTTGCCTTAAACATGGAGGAAAAACTTCTTTCTTTGATTGTCATCGTCAATTTCTGCCCGCGAGTCATCCTTGGAGAAAAAACAAGGACGCATTCTGTCACGACCCGCACCCTAGAGTAAGGGTACGAGACGTGGGTACGTCCAGCCTACGCCGCAGTATCGGCGGTAGAACGCTGTCCTAGGTCACAACATCTAACAATTGCAGGTATAGCAGTTATACTCCCCGAATGGGGGTGACATAACAGAATATAAAACTCAACCACAGCTAAGGTAGAACAGGTATGATAGATAGATAATGAAAGATAACAAAATCCAGAACAGAGAATCACAGAGATACAAATCCAGAACTAAGTGTCTAAAAATAAATACATCTCAGAAATCTCAAGTCTAATACAGTAATCCTAAATAGAAAAGACAGTCATAAACTAAAGGAGTGTCATCTACAGCTAGTGGCTCCTGCTGCTGGTCCAAGTCTGGGCACTCATCTAGTGTGGCACCGTAGTAAGTAGGGCAGAACGCCTTAGCCTCGTCCTCTGTAATATTTCAACAGGTCCAGTCAGGACGGGAACGAGCACATATCTCTCAACAGTTCATATCAGGTTAGGAGTATGAATCATTGCAATAAAGTAAAATACAGGAAATGCTGAATGGAAGTACAAGTAAAACAGGAGATATTTTGTAACTGGAAATAGATACATGATAGTAAAGACTGTAAGTGACTACGTGATTTAGAGCACAATATGGTTATGTAAACGGCTTGGGGGCACATGAATACAAATAAGGAGCACATGAATACCTACTGGGGATTGTGTCCACATAACCAATTCTACTCATCCCGCCCCAATCAATACACAAGGATCCGTTCAAGTTATGTCATAAGCACATGAATACAGCTAAGATACATGAACTCACGAAGGAGTAGTACATGAGCACATGATAAGCACATGAAGCACATGACAGCACATGAGAACATGTAAAAACATGAACTAAATACGAGTACAAGGAGTACGTGATGCACATGATAAAGTACATGAACATGAAATACCCGATGCACCCGTAGAGGGATAACATCTCAGGAAGGGATCCATATAGTACTAATCCGTGAAGATACGTGTCAGCATCATGTAGAGTAATCTAGAGCATGAATATATCCAGACAGGTATAAAAAGATCAGAGAATGTACTCGCCTGCTATCTGAAAGTCCGAGATGAAAGTACTGTCCGAGGAGTGGTGTCTGGCTCCTATTTAGAACAGTACGAGTCACAATAAGTACAGAATAGAAATATAATGCACTACAATGCGTTCTACATGAATCTAGGTCAATCTAGACCAAAGTCAACTTTTGATCAACTTTGGTCAACCCTAGAAGTCAAACTAGGTCAACCAAGTCTAATCTAGGTCAAACTAGTCTAAACTATGTCTAGCAAGACTATTCTAGGCTTTCTAGACTAATCTAGGCAATACCTTGTCAAGCCATGCATTAGTCACATAACCAATTCTATCTATACACTATCACTCAAAACTCATGACAAAATCTATAATACATAACCCATACATCATGGCAACCCTTATATATACATAGCCTATCCCACACACAAAATACATTTCACACATATTACATATATATCTATATATATATAGGAACTAAATGAAACTATAAGCAGGTATATTATATATGTATACAAGAGAGAGTGAGGGAAATCATATGAGAACCTGTGTATGTGTCATGCTCAATGAAAACTGAAAAACAGGGAATACAATATCAGCCCTAAGAGCTCACATAAAAGCATACTAACTCAGTCCATAGTGTCTAATCCCACCACAGGTTTGTAAGAACTGGAACAAACTAATTACCCAACTTAATAATTAGTAACACTCAAATCATGCCCCTCAAACTCAGGTTTGTGATCATCAATTCCTGGTTAGATAATTTCAGTTAAGAGCAGTTGAATAAAACCAACTACCCATACTCCAATTTCCAGTTAACAGGAACATTTCCCCCATCCTACCACTGAACTACATATAAGCATGGGAGACACAAGTCCATTCAAAACAGTCTATATAACATTATCCAGGCTTATACATGAATGTAAAGGAATCATTACCAGGTTAGAAGTTTTCATTTCAGTTCAATAGTGAAGATTAAAAGTGCAGGAAATAAGGTAGATCAGTGTATACATATGAATGTGGAGGTGCATTGTGACAGGGAGGAAAGGAATTCAGTTGCATTCCTACACATTTCAGTTGTGTGGTGAATCACAAGTTCAACAGTTAATACAAAAGGAGGGAATCAATTCAAGCTAAGAAGACAGTCAAAACAATCTCAGATTTATCAACTTTCAGATTTCATGAACTAAACTCAGGTTGATAAGAATTTAAACACAACTAAAGCCCACACTCAACAACAGCTAACAGCCTATACAAAACAATTAGGAGGAATCTCAGTTAACATATCACAAACTCAGATTTTTAAACTCATTCTTAGTTTTCAAATGATACCAAACAGTCCAAAAATGAGATATCTCAGTTTTGTATCCAAACCACCTCCATTCCAATCCAAATTCGATACATCAATAGAATCAATATAGGAGAACAAGTTATAGGTTATTTTACATGTAAACAATAGTGTTTAACAGGTTAAATTGATGTCCAAAACTCAGTTTTCAAAACTGGAACCAAAAACAGTAAACAGGGAATTTCACAGGTTTTTATGAAAAGGGAAAATTGACATTTAACTATAAAAATCAAATTAAAATAGCAAAGTAAAGGTTGGTAACTATTAAGCACAATGTATACATGCTATAAGATGTGTTTGTGTCCACAGAAATGGACACAAACGTGTCCAACAAATAAAATCCCACAAAACAGTGAACTGCACAACACAGGACACAATCGTCGTGCACGTGTTCGTGTCGATCGTGTGCACGACACACAGCGACACAACCCACAAAATTTGGTCCACATGTTCACCCATACTAGGGCTATCCATTGGACACCCTGAATCGTGTCTAAGTCGCGTGTACGCGACACAACACTCGCGTGTCAGCGCTCATTCTCAGGGGAAAACCGCACAGGCAAAAACCCATGCACGTGCTCGTGCGTGTCCGACACGCCACGTGGGCCTGTGCAACTTGACACATGGGGTGACAGATGTTGCCCCATGATGTGTGTCAAGTTTCACACGTCGGGGACGCGTGTCCGTGTCGGAAAAGACCCCGCACAGCAGGGCACGCACAGTGCCTGTGCACGCGCGCGCGCGACCACGTGTTCGCGTGTCCGTGTGGACTCGACACAGCACTAAGACATGACACCAAGCACAGAAATGTGTAAGCAAGACCAAATCATAAATTCCTATTCAAACAGAACACCAAAAACCACACGAAATGCCTATTGGGGTATTTTATCAAACACCTAGCAGTGTGCACTGATACGTGTCCAGAACGGACAAGAAATGATACGAAAATTTAGGAAACCCTATTCCTACAGTTTGGCTAGGGTTAGGGCAACCTAGAAATGATTTTTACAGAATTTTAGGAGCATTAATAGAGATTATACCTATAGGTGTCCAAAGCTCCAAAAAGCTCCAAAGAAGAGGATCCTTCAAAGCACCAAAGCTCCTCAAATTGTGTGCTCCCTGTCAAAACTCAATCCCAACAGCAAGAGAACAATATTTAGAGCCTATAGGAATTTGTTTGAAGGAAAAAGGACCTAATTTGGATTTTCTATGAATTTGTAAGGATGGAACTTTACCTCTTTCTAAAACTTGATGAACCCTAATGAAAAGAGGCTAGCCCTAAAACTTGGGAGGATATAAATAGGGGGAGGGGCTGTTATGTGGCTGGCCAAAGGCCCTAGGGTTAGGGTTTTTAGCTAGTTGGTTGAGTCCTAATTAGTTTAAGTCATGATTTGACTTGTGACTACACAAGCCATTCTTAGGCCAAACTAGCTCCTAATCACCCCAAACCAATTCTAATGAACTTGAAATAATTAACTTAGGTCACACTAGGGTTTCTTAACCTAACCAAAGTGTCTTGACCTAGGTTAGCCAATAGGACAGTCTCCTAGTCAACATGAGTCAAAGTCAAATATAGGGTCAAAACAATTCTACCAAAAATCACCAAAAATCACTAAAAATCATATTAATTATATTTAATAATAAAAACCCAAAATAATTCCAAAATTTTGAAAATGACCAAAATACCCTCAAGCTAGAAAAGTGGCAGTGACACGTTCAGAGCTGGAAAACAAAAAATTTCTCATCCGCCTGCCAGATTGTCGGGATACGATATTTGGGAAGATGTAAAGGACTTTTCCACTGTAATGGAAGATCCATCGAACAATCGTGTCGATGGGTTCGGACAAACCCACAACTGGACCAAACGGAGTATCTTCTGGGACTTACCTTATTGGAAAGATAATCTTATAAGGCATAATCTTGATGTTATGCATATCGAAAAGAATATGTTCGATAATGTCTTCAATACCGTCATAGATATTAAAGAAAAGATGAAGGACAACTCAGAATGCTATAAATGTCGAATTTATCAATGACGGCATCAGTACCAAGGATTCCGGTGTTTGCATAAGAGGCACCATCTATGACGACGAACCGAACTTTGACTATTATGGAGTGCTTCGGGATATTGTTGATTTACAATATACTGGCCCATATGATATGTATATTGTGATGTTCAAATGTGAGTGGTTCGATACGACACCAAATATTGGTTGGAGAATCGATAAACAAATTTGGATTTGTCGATATAAATCATCACAGGAGGTATAGAGTGTAGCGCCCCGCTTTCGATAGGCGACGAAACTTCATAATATGCTTGCGCCGAGTCAGATCGTCCGGGAACTTAGATGGCCATCTGACTCGATCGCTAAGCTTGGTAAACGATAACGCCTTTTCGCATCGATTCAAATCGATTTGGACGGAAGTTACAAGAATCGATCCAACTAATGGAACGACTTCTGTTGGAATAAGTCCTAGATGTAGCGGGCTGCGTCTCGACGAGTGAGCTCTCTATAAGAGTCCTTTCGACGGAACTGGACCGCTGTATGGTTTTCTTGGAGCTTTGCCGCTGGGCTTGATTGAAGTGCTTTCGCGTCGTTTTTATGGATGCAATTACAAATTTCGATACAAGAGGAAAAAAGAAAATCTAACAAAGTGTTGGTGCCATTGCAGGAGCTCGCATAACTAAGGATTGACGTTGCGTAGCGCTTCGACGACCGGCACGAAGCAAAGTAATCGGTGGATGATTCGGCCCCTTCTTTTCTACTCTGTCCCGCAAACTTATTCCTTGCCTCAAATTCATTCAAATCAAACGATACCAAGTTAATTGTATGCCAATCCACTAAGTATAAGAACTCGAAAAAAACGTATCGATTTAGAGTAATTCACTCTGAAAATACAAGTCTATCACATAAACCATAAAGTTTAAGGTTCTTGTAAAAAGATAGACTATTTTACGTGCTGCAAAATATTATGAAACGTCGATCGTGGGTTATGATGCCTCGAACAATTTGGTGCCTACGGGACACTAAATCGGGAGCACGACTTGGGAAAAATGAATCGTTGCATAAGTTGGGGAAAATGATAATGCCGTTCAATACTATCCGCGCTATACAAAACTGTTGCATATGTTAAACTGTTCACGCATTGGCATGGTCATGGACAGCTTATGCACAAGTTGATACTTTTCCTCGAATTGATATCCGGGGCATCGGAATCGAATCGACCTAGGGGGAATGAATAATCGTGCTTCGGTACTGATGCATTGCGGGACCGTCAGTCAGGCTTGCAACCTAGACTGAGCGGGCCAAAATGTCGTTGAGATAGTCCCACGTGATGTGTAACATCAATGGCCGCTTATAAGATAGTAGCATGCTCACCTATTGTCTTATACAGGTGTAAATATTATCTCTGTTTTTATGCAGGACTGGACTTTTACTTCACAATACAAATTCGCTCGTACAAAGAAAGCCTAGGGACGAAAACTTAGGTACAGTAATCTAAGTACAATTATTTATTTTAGATTCTGGGGGATGACGGTAGAGGCTCGGGAAAGCGACGGCAGCTCTGCCTTACTCCTTGGACGATCGGGTGCAGCCTTGGCTCTGTAGAAGAACTACTTGGCATTGCTGAAGAAATGCTCTCCTTTCAGGCTCTGTATACTCTCTCTGGCTCTCTGGCTCTCAATGTCTCTCTCTTTTTTTATCTGAGAATCTTCTCTCTCTTCGTATATCTCTGTGTATGTGTCTCTTTGTATATCCTTGCAAGGGAATGGCACCTTGCTATTTATAAGAGTGGGGGGCATCATTAGGGTTTTTAATGATTGCCCATTCTTAAAAGTCGGCGGCTAAGGATCACTGGATCTGGGCCGTTCATCGAGATTTGAGCAATAAATGTGATTGCATCAAATCTTTTGTGGGTAATTAATGATGATTGACATAAATCCTCCTGACTTGTCACGCCAACCTCGGATTTCTCGATACGTGTCGCTAATTTACTTATTTGCAAATGATCTGATTTGATTCCAATATTTTATTAGGATTTGTTGAGGGCTTTCGATTAATTTGATGCCACGTGCCCCGCTATCATGCCACGTGTCTTAACCGCGAGCCATTGCAAAAATCTGAGCCGCAGGAGGGTCGCTCCTCATTGAGCCGCATAAGGCTGACCACGTGTCAAGGCTGCTTGAGAGTGGCCCCCTAAACATTTGGACCGCATGGTAATGATTTGAGCCGCATGAGTGTGGATGACCGCATGATGGATGCCTTCTTCGTGAACCGCATGAAGATAGTCTTCGTGAGCCGCATGGGGATAGTCTTCATGAGCCGCATGGGGCTAGTCTTCGTGAGCCGCATGGGACAGCTTCGACCTGAGCCGCAGGGGATGGTCTCTACTTGAGCCGTATGCAACTGTCCACGTGTCAAGGCCGCATGATAATTTTTAGATCTCGGGGGATCGTGTCAGAGATTTTCTTCGTTTCCCTAGGAGTCTGTCATTATGACAGAATCATGATTGTATTTTTGTGTCAGGGCTGTCATGTGTCAGAGCTGTCAGCCATCAAAGCATTTAATACAGTAAAGGACAAAATGGAAGAGCTGTTTGCAGGCCACGTGGCTCCTCTCCGAGCCGCATAGAACTTGTTTGAGCCGCATAGATCCTTGATCCGCATGGATCTTTGAGCCGCATAAACTCTCTGAGCTGCATGGGGCTCCCTGGCCGCATGGATCTTTCTTTATTCTTTTCTATGCTTCTACAAGACCCCCTTCAAAGGTTTCAATTTGCAAAATTGAAATACTTTGAATAAGAAGCATGGCCATGTATAAATTCTTCTGGCCGTATATGATGTCCTGGCCGTATGGATGTCTCGGCCGCATGGATGTCTCGGCCGCATGGATGTCTTAGCTGTATTGAGTCAATCAGCCGTAGGGACTTTCGGGCCACATAGCTCCTTGCCACGTGTGCGCATCATTAATTGCCTCAAATTCGTTTTAGTGCCGCCTTTTGGGAAAATCCCAAGGGTCGGCCCATTAAATCTTTGGATTTTATGCCCTGGATGAATCTCCTTTATGAGAGAGGGAACAAAATCCGAGGAGTCAGTTTCGTCTTTTCTGAGGCGGTTATTAGTCTACGTGTTCCCCCGTCTCTTGTCCTCCTATAAATAAGAGGAGCTTAAGAGAGAAAACTTCTTTACTTTCTCTTTTACTTCAAACTTTCCCTACCCCATTGTCATCCTCTTCTTCAATCACCAATGGCTCCCAAGAAGACCGTTGCGGCGAAGGGCAAGAAGGCGGCGTCTTCGTCATCTGCGACGGCGAAGCTCAAGACAACTGCCTCTACTGCGGCTGCTCCTCCGCCGGTCGTCGTACTCGCAGCTCACCCTGATGTTCATCCTCCTATTGCTGGTAAGGACTTTGCGTGGGTTTAAAGAACCCTAACTGCTATGGCTACATCGCATGCTTTATGTACGAGCCTTTATTTTCATGTGAGCCGCGTGTTCGTCCTATGGCCGAGCTGCGAGCCGCATAAGAATAGCTACTGTGGCCGCATAGGCGCTTCGCCAATGAAGCCGCATAAGCTACACTGAGCCGCATAGATTCGTACGCGTTTGTCTGTCACGTGGTCCGTACGAACTTATCCGATCCCTGCGGGCCTTATGTAAGCACTGCCGCATGACCCTTCACTAAATGGAGCCGTATGAATGTTCTTCTGAGCTTGAGCCGTATGCGGCTTCAGTAAGTTAGAGCCGCATAAGTGTTCTCCTGTTCCGCATGAGGCTTCGTTAAGTTGGAACCGTATAAGCTCGAAAGCACCCATTAGTTCCTTTTTTGTCCATTTTTTAACTTATCTTTTTCTGTCTTCTTCTCAGTAAATTTGTCGGTTAATGCTGCTGGAGAGCTCTTGGTAGGTAGTGCCCAAGCTGCTCTGGGCTATAGGTACGACCATATAGTTCAGCATATGGCGGACCAGTTTTCGAGTGACGAGCCTCCGGCGAGATTGAATGCCCTCAAGAACCAGTCTTTCTATTTTCTTAACGCTATAATAAAGTCAGGGAAATTAGAAGGGGAATACTTGAAGCCCGTATTCTTCTTTGGAGATGCCTTGACTGTGAAGAACAGTCAGATTCTGGAGGTGTCAGAGAACTGGAGTTTTGTTTCTAACGGGATGGCGATCCGCATCCTCCAAATGGAGAGTCACTTCCCTTTATCTTGGTTCAATATGCTTCCACTGGACCGAAAGATGGAAGAGTCTTTAACTCCTACCCGAAGTGGGATGTTTGTGGAAGACATCCATTATAACAACAGCCTGAAGTCTGTGTGTGCAGGCAAGGTGCACACCCGCCGTTCGGTAATGGGGTTGGCCCCGGGTACTTTCTTGAATGTGCCAGGTCCCAATTTCACGTTTTCTACAGCCGACACTTTTATGAACCAACTCGCTCGGAAGGGCTCCTATCCCATTGGTCGGTTGATGCTCCCTAGCTAGATACATCCCATTTCCTCGTGGACCAATCTGTCTATGTGGATTTTGTAAAAGTATGAGGCCTTTCTGTGTGAGATTGGTCTTTACCATGCTATTCGGGGCACCAGCCATGGCTTGCCAATAAACAAGAGCTTATTTATATCTCTGCTGGAGATATATAACCGTCGCACGGAAACCTTCTATACACCCGTAGGGGAAATGGGGCTTGCGCTCCACGAAATGCATGCGATCTCCAAGCTTCCTTGGGAGACGAAGCTTTTGAGGCATATACTTCTACGAATGAGGAGTTCGAAGAGTTGGAAAGACGGTATCCAGGCTTCGTAGCTCTTTATCAAGAGATATTGTGCCATTATATCACATGTCATCAAATAGCCAAAAAGGAGAGTAGCTCAGAAGGGAATGCCCTTCATACCAAGGACTGGGCACGCTATCTCTTCACGACGGATGCCTCAGGTCAAGTTACTCCCCGACGTCCTCAATCCCGGGAGGCGGTTAAAGCCTTAGTGTCGTCAGCTAAGAGGGTGGCCACCACCAGCGATCGATTCGGGAGTTAGACAGACTCTTTCGGTTATTTCTATCAGGACACCCAAGAGTTGTCAGAGAAGGCGCTCCTGGCGGAATTCTTGATGATATGGCTGCGAAATTGTGTAGTCTCGGGAGGAGCAGGTTCTATCAAGAGGATCAGTCGCAATTTCATCCTTCCGACTGTGAAGTTAGTTTTGTGAGTCCGGCTAGCTCTCCTTCCAGCTATGGTGTGCAGCATACACCGTGGCCTTCACACTTTCACATCCAAGGTCATTGCCCGCGATGTGACGAAAGATTTTGAACGTACCGAGCTACCCTATCGTTATTTGATGGGGTGGCTGTTGATGAATTATCCGTCTTTGATGAGACCGGGCTCTGATGACGGCGTAACTAATGACGACGCTTTTATCTTCCGTTATCGTAATGAGTCTTGTGAATTCGAGACTATGCGTGCTTGCCGGATGGCACCGGCGAGGGCAGACATGTACAACATTTTTGTATCTATCCCTCGTTTTACTGATGAGGAAATAGCGGCTGTCCATCTCGACGGTATTGGACCCCTCAACTTCTGGACGGCCAGATACTTCTGTGGCTGCGTAACATCCGCCCTGCTCATCTGGTGTATCGTAACCGTAACACTGTCTTCCTGGAGCCTTACCTGCCTAGCAGGTTCGCCCGGTAATTTGGATATAGTCAGCTTTTTCTAGACAGCCCCAGCTCTTGTCTGGGTTTTGAAGGTAGCCTTCTTGACGGCATCAGAGCCTGTCCTTACTATGACACATTCCATACCCGTATCGTCTTTTCAGTTTCTGCTATCAAGGCGTCGGTAGAGATCTTGTATATGGCAGCTTTATACCACGTCATGGCGAACAAGCCCCCTGTCGGTTTTAACCCGGGTACCAGTTTCATTATTGGTACCAGCCTGGATGAGGGTTCCCAAGGGGCCAAGACAAGGAAGAGAAAGAACAGGGTCGAAGTGCCGGATTCGGACTCCGCTGCTGCGAATGACAAAGGCGACGAGCATGATGGAGATGACTCTTCCCTTCCGGTAGCAGATGTAGGGGCGGATCAGCCGCCTGTTTTGCCAGATGAGATGGTGGTAGATCAGCCATACGTTGCACCCGGTCCTGCACGAAAGCGTAGCAGGCAACTTTCTCCTGTTGGCGGCATTCCTCGCTCTCGGAAACTAGCTATGACCAGACACCGCGGGCTAACTATAAAGGAAAGAGGCGAAGAAGTTGACCCTGCATCAGAGGTAAATAAGTTACTACCGGTCCTTCCTTTCTTCTAGCTTTGATTCTAAACATCTTCCTTCCCTCTTGTAGGCGTCAGAAGAAGAGGACTCTCGAGTTGCCGAGGTCGTGACTCGGGATGACGGGGGATCCGGTGAGCCTGCCCCTGAAATTGCTGAATTCTGTCTAGATGATGCTGATCGAGTTGCCTCCCCCTCCGAGGTGGCTGGGTCAGAGGAGCCGGCCAAATTTAATTTGGAGATCGCGGGTGAGGAGACCCCGCCAGCTGCGAACGAGCTGCAGCCTCCATGCTCCTCTCCTGGTAAGATAAGTTGAATCTTAACTTGCGAGGAGGCCTATCTGCTCTATCATCATATCCTTCGGGTCACGTCGATTGATCATTGTTATGGACATGGAGGTCCTGCCTCTCTAGTGCCAAGGATGGACATTGTTGAGACAGACTCTGCCGAAGGGGCACTGGCGGAGAGGAGCGTACCTCCTCCCCTTCCGGCTCATCTTGATGGGCCTACTGCGGGCTCGAGTTCGGCAAGTCCGGTGATGGGGCAACCGAGGCAGGGGCGATGGTCCTTGTGTCTTCCTCTGCTCGGGCAGTCCCGAGAGTCGACCTCTCCGCCCTGCCAAGTGTCCAAGCTCTTCGGATGGCAGAGAAAGAGTTAGCCGCTATCCGTGCATCGTTCTGCTCGGAATTTGCCCCCCTGGAGGTAAGTTCTAGTGCCACTCCTTCGATGCTGTCGGCCACGCTTCCTCTGACGCCGTCCTCTACAGAGGTCCTGGACGAATCGTTACAGGACATGGTCGACAGCTTTTATCGTCACTTGAAAAGGGGATAGAAGCTGCTGTGGAGAGAGGGACCTCTTTCGTCCTGGCCCGGCAATGCGTCCAGGATCAAATTGATATCCTTCAGGCCCTTCCTGGTGGGGCAGGGGTGGCTGCACTTCTGGAGGCAAAATTACTGGAGACTGATCAGCTGGTGGCCTAGCTTCAGGCATTGCGGCGGGTTGATCTGTCTGCTGCTATAGATCAGGAGCGTGGCTCCCTCGTAACTGCTATAGAGAAGGTGAGGGCCGCTCAGGATAAAACTAGGCCGACCATACTGAAGGATCTCCGTACTCTGTCTGATCGATATGATCAATTGAGCCATGAGAGTGAAGAGGTTACGGCTCGAAAAGCGACTGCCTCCCGCGGGATTACTGATAAGCGGGAGCAGATCCTTGAACTTCAGAGGAAGTTAACTTTCTTTGAGTCTAAGCTTGAGGCTGCCCGGATCGATAGAGGGCTAATTATCCAGGAGGCTGACGAAGTCAATAAAGCTTCGGCTGACTTGGAAGTGGCTCTGAAGAGGTTGGACGACGACTGGCGGGCACTCATGGACTTGGATAATGGGGAGCGGTTGTCCCAAAAGGCTGAGCGCCGAGCTAGACAGAGGTTTGAGCAGGGTACTGCCTTAGTGAGAAACTGCCTCTTGGAGTTGTGTAATGTCGAACTATAGTCGGCCTTTTTCTCGTTTTGTTCCTGTTTTCCTTTTTTTCTTTTTGAGAGGGACATGGTCCCCACCATGTGTAATACTTTTTCGTCTTTCAAATAAAGAGTACTTTCCATTCTACCCTTCATTTATATTGCTTGTTGTGCCTGTGGTATTGTGGTGATGTGTGCCCTGCGTGGGGGACTTGTCTGTGGACTTGTTACCCCTGGCATACCTTGGTTTTAGGTACGGATAACAAGTTTGATTGGAGATACCTAGAATAGTTCCACAGTAAGGTGGTCGTGGGTGTTCGGGGTATCGGGAGATAGAATACCATGGAGCAGCTGGGCTCTCGGGACATGATGAGGAATGATGGGCCTTTGCTGAGAAATTCAGCAGAGGATATTTGTGGGCCTATTATCCTTGGCGTATCCTGACTTAGGATACGGATAATAGGATGAAAGGGGAACCAATATACTTACTCAGAGGTAATGAGGACATGGCAAGTATGAAGGTTTTACCGTGGAGTCTTCCTACATAGAGGTAATGAGGACATGGCAGGAGTGGACTCGGTGGAGGATATTTGTGGTCAACAGAGGACATTTGTGGGCCTATTATCCTTGGCGTACCCTGGTTCAGGGTACGGATAATAAGACGAGAGAGAACCAACATACTTATTCAGAGGTAATGAGGACATGGCAAGTACGAAGGTTTTACTGCAGAGTCTTCCTACTCAGAGGAAATGAGGACATGGTAGGAGTGGACTCAGCAGAGAATATTTATGGACCTATTGTCCTTGGCGTACTCCGGTTGTGGGTACGGATAATAAATCGAAAGTGAATCATCATACTTACTCAGAGGTAATGAGGACATGGCAAGCATGAAGGTTTCTTCGACGGAGCCTTCCCACTCAGAGGTAATGAGGACATGGCAGGATTGGGCTCAATGAAGGAGGGTACATAGAATGACTCAGAGGTAATAAGGACATGGAAGCTCTATGTAAAGGGGTGATTTGTTTTTGGCGGAAGTGAAACGACTCAGAGGTAATGAGGACATGGCCGTTTTGGAAATGTGTGGATCTGTTACCCTTTTTGTGCACTGGGAGTGCGGGTAGTGGATCATGAGGGAGGATCTCTTCCAGGAAGAAAGTTCAGAGGTATGGTCATACATGACTTTCTATCTGAAAGAGTGACCGGAATGTGAGTTCAGAGGCACATACGGGTACATAACTCGATAATCTAGAATTTAGAAATGTGAGTTCAGCGGTACCAATGGATACATAACTCAATAATCTGGAATGTGAGTTGTGAGTTCAGCGGTACCAGCGGGTACATAACTCAATGATCTGAGAAATGTTGTGGATGTGAGTTCAGCGGCACCAGCGGGTACATGACTCGATAATCTGGAATATTGTACAAGTGAGTTCAGCGGCACTAGCGGGTACATAACTCAATGATCTAGAATATGTCGTTTAGACATAATATTTCTTCAGGAACTTGCCGTTGACGGGCAACATGAGCAAGTCTTCGTTTTGTTTTACGAGGCGGTAAGCACTGTTGGAGAATACAGCCTCGATGATAAATGGACCTTCCTATTTTGGCTGGAACTTGCCGGCAGTCTTGTGAGTCCTGACCATCGACCTTCGGACTGCCAGAACGAGATCGCCCACTTGGCATGTTCTGATTTTAACCTTCTTGTTGAAGGCTTCGAAGATGCGTGCTTGGTATAGCTCGATCCGTTGCTGGGCCAGGAGGCGCTTTTCATCTAGGGCCTCCAATTCTTGTAGTCGACGACGGTAGTTATCTTCCATCGTCAATTGATAAGTAAGGGCGACACAGAGTGAGGGTATTTGAGTCTCCAATGGGAGTACTGCCTCGCTCCCGTACACTAGGAAGAATGGTGCGTTCCCTGCGGCCGTTCGGACTGTGGTACGGTACGCCCATAGGCATTCACCAAGTTTCTCGTTCCAGTCGCGTTTGTTGGACGACACGAACTTCTTGAGTAATTTGATGATGGTTTTGTTGAATGCTTCTGCCAACCCATTCGCTGCTGGATTGTATGGCGTCGAAGCAATATTCTGGATGCGGTGCTTGTCGCAGAACCGATAGAAGTCGTGGCTTGCAAACTGTGAACCATTATCGTGGATGATCCTTCGGGGCAGTCCAAAGCGATAGATGACGTGATGCTTAAGGAAGCTGATCACGTTTGAAGTCTTGACTTCTGCGAGCGGGACAACTTTCGTCCATTTAGAGAAGTAATATGTGATGGCAAGTATAAAGCGATGTCCTCAGGAAGAAGGCGGAGTGATTGGACCGATGATATCCATTTTCCATGCTTCGAATGGCCAGGACGCCACTGTTGGATGTAGAAATTCGGATGGTTCATGGATGAAGTCCGCATGGACTTGGCAAGCTTTGCACTCTCTAGCATAGTTTATCGCATCTGATACCATCGTGGGCCAGTAGTAGCCCATTCGGCGAAGACGATCTTGTAATTTAGGGCCAGGCTGATGGGTCCCGCAGACACCGTCATGAGCTTCGCGTACGGCTTCTTTGGCTTCTGTGTTTGACAGACACCGAAGCAATAATCCGTCGTAGGATCGACGATACAGCATCTTCGTCTTTGTATCGTAGAAGAATCTGAGAGAATGCCTTCTGATGGAAGTGGCTTCCTTCGGGTTCTCGGGCAGGATGTCGTAGACTACGAAGTCAATGAATGGTTGTCTCCAGTCCGGAACTTCGTCAATCATCTGGGCGGAATAACTCGCCACGAATTGCACATTGTTCTTGGGACAGACCAGTTCATGGCCTATCACATCTACTGATTGGCGAGCATAGTTCAAAACTGCTAGGGAAACGGTAAGGCCAGCTAGGGCATCGGCTTCGATATTTTGGAGTCTGGGAACGTATTCGATGAAGAACCCCTCGAACGACGATATGATGTCGATCGTTATTTGGTGATAGGGGATCATATCTTCGTGGCGGACTTCATATGAGCCCCGGATCTGATTGACGATTTACTGAGAATCGCCGTATGCTTTAAGATATTCTACTCCCAGCTCTCTTGCAAGTTAGAGGCTAATGACCAAAGCGTTGTACTCGGCCACATTGTTAGAGCAGGGTTCTGTGAGAGAGTAAGCGCGATTGATCACCAATCCGAAAGGAGAAACCAGCACCACCCCGAC
Source organism: Iris pallida (assembly GCA_029216955.1). Lineage (NCBI taxonomy): Eukaryota > Viridiplantae > Streptophyta > Magnoliopsida > Asparagales > Iridaceae > Iris > Iris pallida. The sequence goes on along the minus strand of JANAVB010020198.1, from coordinate 6,870,674 downwards.
TCCGACGACGATGTTGCCCATGGGTCTAGTTCTCGAAGCACCGTCGAAGAACATCCGTTATATATCATTGTGAGAGGTTGCATGCGAGTCAGCGACCTCATCTGGGATTTCTTCATATATTCTGGATGACTCCGAGCCTGAGTGGACTGCTAAAAAGTCTGCCAGAGCTTGACCTTTAACAGCCTTCTACGGGACGAAGATCATATGATAGGGAGACAACAATATTGCCCATGTAGCGAGGTGAGAGCTGAGTGCCCCTGGTTTAGTCATGAGGACCCTGGGAGGGTTGACTCGTGAGATCACATGTATGGTTTGTCCCGTGACATAGTGCCGCGTCTTCTGAATGGCAAACACCAGGGCGAGGCATTCCTTTTCCACAGCGGTATATCGGTGCTCTGGCCCAATCATCATTCGATTGAGGTAATATATGGCTTGCTCATGGCCTACATTGTTGTTTTGTGCTAGCAGGGCACCAAGAGAATGCTCTATTGCGCGTACATAGAGCAGGAATGGTTTTCCAGCGACCGGGGCCACCAGGACTGGAGTGTTCGACAAATATGCTTTGATGCTGTCGAAGGTCCGCTGACATTCTTCGTCCCATACGAATGAGATGCCTTTCTTCATGAGATGGGTGAATGGTCGACATCGCCCGGAGAGGTTAGAAATGAACCTCCTGATGTAAGCTAGCCTCCCTTGATGGCCTCTGAGTTCGCGTAGATTTTTCGGGGGGCCCATCTCCATAATTGCCTTTGTCTTTTCAGGGTCTACATGGATACCCTGGGCGGTGATGATGAAACCCAAGAACTTCCTGCTGAATACGCCCAAGAAGGACTTCGTAGAGTTCATTTTCAAATTGTATGCTCGCATCAGGTCGAATACTATCCTCAGATCCTGTAGATGGTCTCCCTTACAGCGACTCTTGACGGCGATATCATCAACATAGCACTCCACCGTCTTGCGTAAGTGGTTCCTGAAGATAATACTCATGGCTCTTTGATATGTGGCGCCGGCATTCTTTAAACCGAAAGGCATGACTGTGTAGCAGTATGTACCAATTGGTGTTCGGAATAACGTATGCTTTTCGTCATCAGGAGACATCTTGATTTGGTTGTACCCCGAGAAGCCATCCATGAATGATATACGTTCGAAGCTGCAGGTGTTGTCAATCATAATGTCTGTGATAGGGAGGGGGAATTCGTCTTTGGGGCATGCCTCGTTCAGATTGCGGAAGTCGATGCAGATTCGAATCTTTCCATTCTTCTTGAGGACTGGAACTATGCTGGCGACCCAATCCGGATGTTGTTCCTCACGAATGAAGTCGCTGGCTATTAGTTTGTTGACTTCGGCTTCGATCGCATCCATAATGCCTGGGCGGAAGCGTCGCTGTTGTTGCTTGACTGGCTTTGCATCCGGCCGAATGTTGAGTTTGTGAAGAGCAATATCGGAATTTAACCCTGGCATGTCTTCATAGCTCCAGGTGAACACATCAATATATTCTTTGACAAGTTCTAGTAGTGACTCTCGCTCTTCGTCTGTTAGGCTTTTACTGACGAAGATTGGTTTTGGAGAAGATTCGCTGCCGAGATCCACTTGTATGACCTCATCTTCAGTCGGAGGTTCTCTCTGTTCGAACCGCTTTTCCTATTGTGTATCCAACTGTTGGGCCCACGGCTCTAACTCGAGGATTTTAAGGATGTCTTCGTCTTCTTCATAAGCGTCGGAGAATGCCATGTTGACTGTCAGGACTTGTCTGAATACGTCTTCGATGCTGGTATTTGAATCAGAAGTTGGTGACTCGGTTGAATGTGAATGCCAGTCGCATTCCTTATTTGAACTTTCAAGGGTCGTTGTGGGCGTAACGTACCCTAATCCACATCGGATATTGCTGTAGTAGTCCCGTGGTTTGCCAGCCGGGACTGGTGGCTTCAAAGGTAATCGTCGCCCAGTACCGTAGTTTAAGCCTGGTGTAGTTGCCAGATCATACCCCTATTTTTGCATGAGATATTTGGATTGGGGGCTATAAAGATACAGAGGCAGTCTCCCGTCATCTGATTCAAGATCAATTTCTTCTATGGTGAAGGGCTGCGGATCGTCCTTCCGGCCAAAGATGATTGGATGGTCCCCTCCCTCGATTATGCGGTAAGCGCCTTCCACTGGAGTAAGCTGGTTTATAGTGTACATATTTGTCACCTGTGTGTGTAGGTGAGTGCCTATACCGTGTTCCATAGCATACATTGTACAAAGCTTATTAAGCTCGAGGTAGTTCAAAGATAGTCCTTTATTGATGAAGTAAGGTATCTTTTCTAGCGGGATTACATCATCTGCGGAGGGAACATCAGTGTGGGCAGCCACGTACTTGGCTAGCTCCGGTTCCTCTTCGGCTACCCCCTGTATAAATGAAGACTGAGAGGACGACCTGGACAGCTTGATTGTTAGAGGCTCAGCTGGTGGAGCAGAGCGCAGAGTTGTTGGCAGACTAGCGACCCCCAGTTTGGTACTCGATGCTGGACGGGGAGTGGCTGGTTCGCTAGAAGTCCCAGACCTTGCATCGGGGTGACGACTCTTCTTGGGAAGATGTATCGTCATTGGTTTGTCGGAGGGATTGAGCTTCTCCGTTTGTGGCTGGCCGACTCTTGGCAGTCTGATTGTAAGTGGCTCCGTTGTGGGTCTTGGCACTTGTCCAGTCCTTGTTAGCTGGATTATCATTTGCTCTTCTTGTACCGAAAGGCTGATTGCGTCCTTACACCGAGTGGCTGTAAGGGGTGCGGACTTGCCAGGTTTGCAAGCTTGGAGATGGATCGTTAGAGGTTTTTCTGATCCCGTGGCTGTCTCGGTACGAGCTTGCATATCTCCTTTACTAAGGTGCCTCCTCGACTTTTCGTACAGACAGGAGTCTGAGTAGTAGGATTCGACCCCCTTGAAGGGATCGATGTCGACAAATTCTGTCCTCACGAAGCCGTGTTTGTCGACATACTTGAAGCACTGGTGTAGAGTGGAAGGCACGATCATGTAATCATGTATCCAAGGGCGACCCAAGAGGATGTTGTAAGAAGTGTCTGCATCTATGACGTAACAGGTGACTTCTGACTGGAGATCGCCAATTTGGTACTTCATACGAATCTTCCCAATTGGGTAGCTTCTGCCCGAATTAAAACCGCTGATGGCGGTGCTTGTAGGCGTCAGGCGATGCATAGGGATACGGAGATAATGTAACAGACCCTTCGGGATAATGCTTATAGAAGAGCCAGGATCAATGTGCATCCGATCCACCTTTACGTCGTCGATGTATCCAATGTAGTATAACGGGCGATCGTACAGGTTGGTTTTGATGAGCATGTCCTGCGGAGTGAAGACAATGTTAGGCATCGTTCCCGTGCAAGCGCTGTCTTGGAGATCTGCAGACGGGCTCTCTCCCGTGAGGTTAACCTGAGCCAGGTAGGCGTCGGCATTCTGGAGTGCATCGCTCAAAGCCGTGTGAACATCCTTCGAGAGTCTCAGAAGCTCGTATAATGACAGTTTGGCCGGTGTGTTGGCCAATTGTGCCAAGATGTCGAAGTTGTAGGGCCTCTCCAGCCCCTGAGGTGCCTCTTTTCGGAGGGATTTATCAAAATGAGTCTCCTTCGGCCTAGGCTTGTCGGTCGTCGGAGGCTGAGAAGGTCCCGGCGCATTAGTTGTAGTGGGCTGATGATCTTCAGCCGAGTTATCAGCCACAGGTTGGGATTGTGCCCCAGACCGAGTAACGACGGCTGTGACTTCTTCGATATCTGCCGAGATTGTGCGGTATGATCTGCCTTTTCCACTCTTGCTCTTGCGAATGGAAGATGGTGTGGACTGAGTCACTTTAGATACTAAGTCTGGATGGACCCACATGACCTTCCCTCGTGATGTGGTGAAGGGCACTAGACCAGCAGCCTGATCTCGGGAATGTGGAAGATTAGCAATCTCCATTATCGCCAGAGGGATGGGGACTACACCGTCTTGAGCTTCTGTTGGAGGGAAGCTGCCAAATTGTACCGATACCATATTGGCTGCCACGGTTACCTCTTCGAAATCGATGGCCAGAGCGTTCAAATCGATGAGATTTTGGATGTACCGTTTTAGATGGTAGCAGTCGTGTGTAGCATGGTGGACGTAGCGGTAGTAATGGCAGTACTTTGGGTTCTCCATTTCTGCCGGTCGAGGTTCTCGTCTTGGTGGAGGGAGCTAAATTCTGTCTCCTTGTATGAGCATGTCCAAGATGGGCTTGACGTGGCCGTCTTCGAAGGAGTAGGTCATTTGTGGCTATTGCTTGTTCGCCGGCTTTGACTCGGGTTTCTGGGCTGTGTCGGCCACCATAGCCTGCTTGTCCTTGTTGTCCCGATTGTTGGAGGAGCTACTCCCATTGTTGTTGTTGGTGTTGGGATGCCTGCTCTTGTCTTCTCCCTCTGAAATGTGCAATCCCAGTTGGCGAGCCTTCTTCAATCGTTCTTCGGCGTTAGTGACATTGATGATAAATGTCTTCCAGTCCTTGAATTGACTTTCGCCCATCCAGAGGCTGATTGTTGGAAGCAGCCTCTTTTGGCAAATTTTAATTAAGGAGTAATCCGGGTTACCAGACGGTAGCTTCATCGCGGTTTGGCGAAACAGCTCAATATTGTTCCTTGTCAGCTCTTTCCTCCCCTGAACGACGTCCATGAGGGTGGACATCGTGATGTCCTGTCCTACTTTGTAGAATCTCTCCAAGAACATGCGCTTGAAGCTGGCGAAGGAGTGGATGCAATTGTCCGGCAAGTTGCGATACCAGTCGAAGGTGACTCCTTCCAATGCCCTGATGAATAATCGTGTAAGGATGGCATCATCATGGGGCAGATGATCGGTGGTGACCTTGAAGTAAGTGATGTACTGACTGGCGGAGGTCTTGCCATCATATGGATTGATATTGAACGGCTTATATCTTGGTGGAAAGGGGACGTCCCTCCATGCAGCAGGATATGGTTGCCGTATTCTGAGGTCTTGAGAGGTTTCTCTAGCGTGAAACATGGCTCGAAGTTCCTGGACCTCTCTTCTTGCTTCCCTGGCCTCATCCACAGCAGTGGGGGCCGTCACTTCAGGAGGATTGTTGCCCGGGTTCGGTGCCGCTGAGTTCGAGTCCGCATTGACCGCGGGACCCGCACTTGTTTGGCCAGGCATCCCTTCCTGGAGATTTGGAAGGGCCGCTTTGATCTCGTCTACAGACTTGACCAAGGCATGCAATATGGCCTCTAGAGTGTCGATGCGTTGGCGATCACTGGAACCACCTTGGTTGCTGTCCGTCATGAACACCGTCTTTACATGAGGAGAGATGGAAGGAACGGTGGAGAACGAGCCCTCCGAATCATACCCCTGTAGTGAGAAGTCATCGGGGTATGTGGGAATGTTCTCCTTTGGTTCGGACTCAGAAGGGATAGTACCCCCAGCTTCAGAGTTTACTTCATCTTGGGAGTCATGGACGTCCTCGGGAACGTCGGCCCTTGCTGTATCTGATGGGAGAGTTGTTTCCTCTGGCTCATCTCCTTGGAACATCGAATTATCGTGGATGTTCTGAGGAGTGCTACCCCCAGTCCCAGCAACCCTCAGTGTTGTGGATGATGAATCTCCCATTGTAGCAGATTTTGTCTTTGAACGGGTACCTTTGAAAGCTCCGGTGGTGGGCACCCGTTTAGATGATAGTCTTTTAGTGATAGTAGTTGAAATCTTCGGACTGGGAGCATTGGTCTTCTTTTTTCTTCCATCGACAGGGATTTTCTGAGTAGAGTTACAGGAGACGACGGGAGGTGCCTCATCTTCTGAACATGTTTGTTGCAGTCTTTGGAAGACGGACTGCCGGTCTTCTCGTACTGTCGCGTTGTTGCAACAACAGTTGACGATGATTTGGGTGCAGTGACGTCCGTGGGAGGACTCTTTGCACCCCGAGGCACCTTCTCTTTCCTTGCGTTTGTGGAGGATGGCCTCACGTAAGTCAGATGGGTCCGGATTGACCATGTTTGCTTCCTGGATTTTGGTAGACTTTTGTGAACCTCTCTGTCCGTTTGCCGCTGGGGGCAGGACTCGAGTGGTTCTGTACAACTTCCCATCCGAGGCCCGCATAACAGTATGCGGGACGCTCGGATGGTCAGAGATCAGATCAGCGGATCGAGCTTGCCAAGCTCGCGCTGCCCTAGACTTCTTCACTCTAGTACGTAAGGGCACATAGTAGAAAGAGTCTAAATGATGCTGGAGAGAGTCAGACATATCTTCTTGAGAGCACAAGAGATCAGGACCATAGGAGAGGCGGTCGAAGACAGAGCCACGTGGAATAGGCGTTATGCGACTGGAATCAATAGTCTCCATGCGGCTGGCAGTCGTAGCCGTATGAGCTTTCTTCATGCTGCTGTAAGTCTCGGCCGCATGGGTATTCTTCATGCGGCTGGAAACCCTGGCCGCGTGAGTATAATGTATTTGGCTAGTAGTCTCAGCCGCATGGTCATCATTCATGCGGCTGGCAATCTTGGCCGCATGAGTCTTCATCTTGCGGCTAGTGCCCTTGTTCAATTTTTTCCTGGAGCACATAGGATCGCTCTTTGTCCCTACAAGTCCAGCATCGTAGTGCTTTCCTCTGCCGAACTTGGGGACAACAGAGTCCTCTATGGCTCGAAGTGGGGCCGCACGAGAGTCGCCTTCGCCATCTTGGGCAGCAGAGAGTACTCCGTCTAGAGCTTGGGGAGGAGCAAATAACTTTGGCCTCCACTCGCTACGAGCTTTCTTTGTGCGGGTGCACTTCTGGACCGCGCCAGCACTTCCCTCAGAGAGCATTTCTCCAAACGCCTGTTGGTCGAAGCGGACGACCATCTTCTGTTGCATGGAGCCAAGTTTGGATGCATCCGATTGTGTCACCAACTCCTCAGCCATGAAGAAGTTTGTGCCCAGCAGAGTCACCATCGTGTTTGCCATAAAATATAAAAGAACAGAACAATTATCGGAGGACTGGACTTTTACTTCACAATACAAACTCGCTCGTACAAAGAAAGCCTAGGGACGAAAATATAGGTACAGCAATCTAAGTACAATTATTTATTTTAGATTCTGGGGGGTGACGGTAGAGGCTCGGGAAAGCGACGACAGCTCTGCCTCACTCCTTGGACGATCGGCTGCAGCCTTGGCTCTGTAGAAGAACTGCTTGGCGTTGTTGAAGAAATGCTCTCCTTTCAGGCTCTGTATACTCTCTCTCTGGCTCTCTGGCTCTCTGGCTCTCTATGTCTCTCTTTTTTTATCTGAGAATCTCCTCTCTCTCCGTATATCTCTGTGTATGTGTCTCTCTGTATATCCTCGTAAGGGAATGGCACCTTGCTATTTATAAGAGTGGGGGGCATCATTAGGGTTTGCAATGATTGCCCATTCTTAAAAGTCGGCGGCTAAGGATCACTGGATCTGGGCCGTTCATCGAGATTTGAGTAATAAATATGATTACATCAAATCTTTTGTGGGTAATTAATGATGATTGACATAAATCCTCCTGATTTGTCATGCCAACCTCGGATTTCTTGACACGTGTCATTAATTTGCTTATTTACAAATGATCTGATTTGATCCCAATATTTTATTTGGATTTGTTGAGGGATTTCAATCAATTTGATGCCACGTGCCCCGCTATCATGCCACGTGTCTTAACCGCGAGCCATTGCAGAAATCTGAGCCGCAGGAGGGTCGTTCCTCATTGAGCCGCATAAGGCTGGCCACGTGTCAAGGCTGCTTGAGAGTGGCCCCCTGAACATTTGGACCGCATGGTAATGATTTGAGCCGCATGAGTGTGGATGACCGCATGATGGGTGCCTTCTTCGTGAACCGCATGAAGATAGTCTTCGTGGGCCGCGTGGGGATAGTCTTCGTGAGCCGCATGGGACTAGTCTTCGTGAGCCGCATGGGGCTAGTCTTCGTGAGCCACATGGGACAGCTTCGGCCTGAGCCGCAGGGGATGGTCTCTACTTGAGCCGCATGCAATTGTCCACGTGTCAAGGCCGTATGACAGTTTCTGGATCTCGGGGGATCGTGTCAGAGATTTTCTTCGTTTCCCTAGGAGTCTGTCATTATGACAGAGTCATGATTGTATTTTCGTGTCAGGGCTGTCATGTGTCAAAGCTGTCAGCCATCAAATTATTTAATACAGTAAAGGACAAAATGGAAGAGCTGTTTGCAGGCCACATGGCTCCTCTCCGAGCCACATAGAACTTGTTTGAGCCGCATAGATCCTTGATCCGCATGGATCTTTGAGCCGCATGAACTCTCTGAGCCGCATGGGACACCCTGGCCGCATGGATCTTTCTTTATTCTTTTCTATGCTTCTACATTGTCGAATGTATTTTCTTTCTGTTTTCAATCAATGTAGCCGCAACGGCATCCAATGTAATTATGACTTGTACTTCGTTGCAAGCTATGAATGAAAAGCATTTCTATCTTCCTATACTGCTTCTTGTATTCTGATGTGAATTGTAAAGTTTCAACTTGGCCTATTAATATGAAAGCAAACGTAACGTTCTTGCCTTGTACGAGTGCAATTCCAGACTCGTACGACATCACGCCTTAGCGAGGACGATCGAATCGGCAAAGTAACACCGGAGACGAACGATTTGTCGACTCGGGGTGTGACAAATTGGTATCGGAGCTCAGTTATGTTTTCTCAGATTTTTGAAAGATGTTTCATTGTTGGAATGTCCGTTGCGATGACTCGATTGAATTGCTTGTCGACATGCTGCATGAAATAAAAGTTCCATATAGGTAAGCCTGTAGATATTTTTAAAAAATACTAACGGGTTTACTCTATTTTGTAGGAATGACTAAGAAAAAAAACAATCCCGGCACAACAACCCTAACTGTAGATAGTACGTCGAGCACAAAAAGCACTGGGCCTAGCGAGACGACTATGGAGAAGATGCTACAGTTGATGGAACTGCAGCAGCAGCAGCTTCAGATACAATTCAAAGCCTAATTTGATGCGCAACAGAAACAAATGAACGCCCTGACTCAGATAGTGAGCAGAATGGCGGGCAATACCAAGACGATGGACGAAGGACCCGAGGAGAAGCAAGGCGACCAAGAAGAAAACGAGGAAGAAAAAGCACAACCGCAAATGATAAATTCTTCTTCCTTGTTCAAGGCAAAGGAGTTTCGCAAGATGAATCCACCAAAGTTCAACAGCCGAGCGGAGCCTGATGTGATCGTGGGATGGCTCGCGGAGATGGAGGACCTGTTCAATCTGCTTAGCATTGAAGGGTCCCAGAGGGTAACTTGTGTGGCGTTACAGCTGCAACTGAGGGCGTATGACTGGTGGACAGCTAAGAAGCAGGAAATCTACGAAGCCGATACAGACGCCACGATTTCCTAGAAAATATTCAAGGAAGCTTTCCTCGAACAGTACGTTCCTCGTACCGTCCGTCAACAAAAAAAGACGAGTTCATGACACTGTGACAGGGAAATATGTCTGTCGATAATTATGATTCGAGCTTCTCAAAGCTGGCAAAGTTTGCCGGCGCCTTCCTGTCCAACAAAGAAGCCTGGTGTGAATGCTTCCAATATGGCCTAAATGACGAACTGCGAAGGGACGTCATGAATCAAAGGTGCCAAACATACCGTGAATCCTATAATGTCGCTCTTGATAGTGAGCGCATCTTTGGCCGTATGTCGAGTAGAGGCATCCGTAACCACTTCAACAAGCGTCCTAACGACGCCGGCGTCGGAGGATCGGGAATAACAAAATGTCCGAACAGATTCGATGACCGAGGCCATGGCAGTCAACATTGCACTAGGTACGGTAGGCGTGGGCACCGAACCGTCGATTGCGTGACGAGATCTTGCTACAAGTGTGGCGAGGTAGGCCATATAGTTACATATTGCCCGTATAAAGGTCCGAATCAACACAACCCACCAAGGAACGTTCCGAATCCGCATAAAGCGTCGATACTGCAAGGCGTAATGCGGTGCCCGTCAACCAGCACAACCAATTCCACGGAACTCAAGGCCGAGTTTATGCCTTAACTCGGGACGAGACGTTTGCGTCCGATACTGTTGTAACAGGTATATTACTCTAGAAAAATATACCTGCTCGAGTACTATTCGATTCGGGGCGACGCATAGCTTTATATCTGCTGATTTTACGAAAGAAAATAAAATAACCATGCAATCACTAGATATAAATATTAGCGTTAGCACTCCGTCGGGAGTCGATATGCCTGCGAACTTTATTTGTAGGGACGACCACATTTGTATCGGAGGAAGATATCTATCCTTGGATGCCGTCGTACTAGACATCAAAGATTATGACATAATCTTGGGCATGGATTTGTTGGGCTCTTATCGTGCAACGATCGAGTGCGCGGAGAAAAGAGTGGTATTTCGTCTTCCTGGCGAGACAGAGTTCTCATATTCGTGCGGTACGGTCTTGAAGACGGCAATGATGGTATCGGCAATATCGGCGAGGCGTATGCTGCGTTCCAGCTGCACGGGATACTTGGCATCTGTTCGAGACACGCGGAAGGATAATAAAAACACAATACAGACCGATGTTGTGGCAGATTTTCTCAACGTTTTTCCTAACGAGATGCCCGGGATGCCGTCAGATCGGGAGATAGAATTCAGCATCGATACCTTTCCGGATACACGGCCGATATCAAAGGCGCCTTACTGAATGGCTCCAGCAGAACTGAAGGAGCTGAAGGTGCAATTACAAGAGTTGCTAGACCACGGATTTATTCGCCCTAGCATCTCTCCGTGGGGAGCTCCCGAATTGTTCGTAAAGAAGAAGGATGGGTCGATGCGGCTATGCATCAACTATCGGGAACTCAACAAGGCGACCGTACGGAACAAGTATCCTTTGCCACGAATCGACGACTTTTTTGACCAACTGCAAGGCGCGTCGGTATTTTCAAAAATCGATCTTCGTTCAAGCTATCATCAATTGAAGATCAAGTCCGACGACGTATCGAAGTCTGCCTTCCGTACTCGATATGGTCATTACGAATTCCTAGTCATACCGTTCGGTTTGACGAATGCCCCAGCCGCGTTCATGGATCTGATGAACCGAGTCTTCCGACCTCAAATCGATAAATTTGTAGTCATGTTCATCGACGATATCCTAGTCTACTCAAAGAATCGAGAAGAGCATACGAAACATTTGAAGACGGTACTTCAAATTCTGCGTAAAAACAAATTATACGCCAAGCAGAGTAAGTGCGAGTTCTGGATGGGTAGCGTGACATTCCTCGGACATGTGATCTCTGCCGAAGGTGTCGCGGTGGACCCAAAGAAGATTGATGCGGTGGTAGATTGGAAACTACCTACCTCTGCTAGCGATATTCGAAGTTTTTTGGGCTTAGCGGGCTACTACCGTAGATTCGTGCGAAGCTTTTCAAAACTAGCGTCGCCTCTGACTCGCCTCATCCAGAAAGGGGTAGTATTCGAATGGAGTGACGACTGTGAATTCAGCTTTTAAGAGTTGAAGCAATGGCTCGTCTCAGCTCCAATCCTTGCACTTCCAGACGGTCCAGAAGGATTTCAGATATTCAACAACGCATCGGGAACTGGCCTCGAGTGTGTACTCATGCAGAGAGACAAAGTCATCTCTTACGCTTCTTGGCAGTTGAAGCAGCACGAGAAAAACTACACGACGCACGACCTAGAATTAGAGGCAATCGTGTTTGCGTTGAAGTTATGGCGGTACTACCTCTATGGTATGGCGTACAGAATCTACATAGATCATAAAAGCCTAAAATACTTGTTTACGCAACGAGAACTCAACCTACAACAGCGACGATGGCTCGAACTCATAAAAGATTACGAGCTAACGATCGAGTATACGCCGGGCAAGGGAAACGTGGTGGCCGACGCACTTAGTAGAATGTTTATAGGAACACTGGCCATAAACAAGGAGATACTGCAAGACCTTGAAGCGATGGGTATCGACGGAATTGAGTATCGACACCTGTACCTAGCTCAGCTGAAGTTAGGATCGAGCCTGCTTAGCAAGATAAAGGCCACACAGGAGGACGACTCATTCCTGAAGAAGATGTACGAGCTGATTCTAATAGGAAGGACGACTGACTTTGCGGAAGATAGGGACGGGATGATGCGACTAAAGGGAAGGCTCTGTATTCCTGAAACTGCCGAACTCAGGAAAGAAATTCTGACGGAGGCACATTATGCGAAGTACTCGTTACATCCTGGAAGCACCAAGATGTACAAGGACTTGCGCACAAACTTCTGGTGGCACGGCATGAAGAAAGACGTGGCTACCTTCATATCGTAGTACATGGCATGCCAGCAAGTAAAGACAAAATACCAAAGGCCAGGCGGAGAGCTGCAGAACATCGCCATTCTCGAGTGGAAGTGGGACAACATCTCGATGGATTTTATTGTGGGATTTCCGAAGACGCCGCAGGGGAATGATACGATTTGGGTCATTGTTGATAGATTGACCAAGTTGGCTCACTTCATCGCAATTAAAGTAGGATGGAGCGTCGATCGGTTAGCACAAATCTACGTCGATGAGATTGTTCGACTGTACGGGATACCGGCCTCAATAATTTCAGACAGAGACGGGCGATTCCTATCGCATTTCTGGACGAGCCTCCAAGCGGCGATGAGGACCAAACTAAACTTTAGTTCGGCATACCATCCCCAAATAGACGGTCAGACGGAGGGGGTAAATCAAATCCTAGAAGATATGCTGCATCTGTGTGCGATCGACCTAAAGACTAGTTGGGATACGCATTTGCCGCTTGCGGAGTTTGCGTATAACAATAATTATCAATCGAGCATTCAGATGTCCCCATACGAAGTGCTCTACGGAAGGAAGTGTCGTTCGCCGATATGCTGGGATGAAGTCGGAGAGCGACAAGTGCTTGGACCGGAACTGGTGGAGCAGGACGTCGAAAAGGTCCGCTTGATTCGAGATAGACTCCGCATCGCACAAAGCCGACAAAAGAGCTACGCAGATCTTCGTCGACGACCGCTAGAGTTCTTGGTCGGGGATCATGTGTTTCTGAAAGTAATGCCCATGCGAGGTGTGATGCGGTTCAGCGTTAAAGGCAAGTTGAGCCCGAGATTTGTAGGCCCTTTTGAGATCATTGAGCGAGTTACGACGGTTGCTTATCGGATCGTACTACCTCCTACCTTAGCTGATGTGCACGATGTTTTTCACGTTTCATAACTTCGAAAAAACGTGCACGATCCAAGTCATATGGTTAGCATCGATCAGCTGGAGCTACGTACTGAATTGTCTTACTCGGAGGAGCCTATCCAAATTTTAGATCGCAAGAAGAAGGTGCTACGAAATCGGTCGATGTCCTTGGTCCACGTGCTTTGGCGGAACTATACAGTCGAGGAGTCGACGTGGGAGATGGAAGCGGAGATGAAAAAGAAGTACCCTGCGTTGTTTGTCTAAATTAAGGTCAGACCCTTGTTCTTAAGTTTCGGGACGAAACTTTTACTTAGTGGTATATTATGTAGCGCCCCGCTTTCGATAGGCGACGGAACTTCATAATATGCTTGCGCTGATTCAGATCGGCCAGGAACTTAGATGGCCATCTGACTCGATCGCTAAGCCTGGTAAACGATAACGTCTTGCGGCATCGATTCAAATCGATTTGGACGGAAGTTACGAGAATCGATCCAACTAATGGAACGACTTCTGTTGGAATAAGTCCTAGATGTAGCGGGCTACGTCTCGGCGAGTGAGCTCTCTACAAGAGTCCCTTCGACGGGACCGGACCACTGTATGGTTTTCTTGGAGCTTTGTCGCTGGGCTTGATTGAAGTGCTTTTGCGTCGTTTTCATGGATGTAATTACAAATTTTGATACAAGGGGAAAAGAAGGAAATCTAACAAAGTATTGGTACCATTGCAGGAGCTCGCGTAACTAAGGATTGACGTTGCGTAGCGCTTCGACGACCGGCACGAAGCAAAGTAATCGGTGGGTGATTCGGCCCCTTCTTTTCTACTCTGTCTCGCAAACTTATTCCTTGTCTCAAATTCATTCAAATCGAACGATGCCAAGTTAATTGCATGCCAATCCACTAAGTCCAAGAACTCGAGAAAAATGTATCGATTTAGAGTAATTCACTCTGAAAATACAAGTCTATCACATAAACCAGAAAGTTTAAGGTTCTAGTAAAAAGATAGACTATTTTACGTGCTACAAATTATTATGAAACGTTGATCGTGGGTTATGATGCTTCGGACAATTTGGTGCCTACGGGACGCTAAATCGGGAGTACGACTTGGGAAAAAATGAATCGTTGCATAAGTTGGGGGAAATGATAATGTCGTTCAATACTGTCCATGCTATACAAAACTGTTGCATATGTTAAACTGTTCACACATTGGCATGGTCATGGACAGCTTGTGCACAAGTTGATATTTTTCCTCGAATCGATATCTGGGGCATCGGAATCGAATCGACCTAGGGGGAATGAATAATCGTGCTTCGGCACTGATGTATTGCGGGACCGTCAGTCAGGCTTGCAACCTAGACTGAGCGGGCCGAAATACCGGTGAGATAGTCCCACGTGATGTGTAACATCAATGACCGCATATAAGATAGTAGCATGCTCACCTATTGTCTTATACAGGTGTAAATATTATCTCTGTTTTCATGCAGGGACGAGCACGGCCGTGGTAAAAATACGATAAAACTGCTATATTTTACTGTATGCTTTATTACGCAAAGATGGCTATCGAATATGAACTGAATTCATTTATTTCTAATAGAAAGACAACTCTAAAGTATGCCTACCCTAACAATCAGAGTCGGTTTAGACGAGTGGGTTCGTCTCGTCCACTTAGTAAGTGTGCTAATCCCATTCCCCCAATTTCCCCAGGTGCGACGGGCACGCCCAACTAAACTGGAGCTGAAGTACGGAGAGGCATTTTGATGCTCTTCCTATGCAGAAGTATTTTAAAGCCAATTCAAGTCGACGGCTTATGTATATAGGGGCGAATGTATGGGACGGCAAGCGTAGTTCAAGCAACTTGTCAAATGTATTTTCTTTCTGTTTTCAATCAATGTAGCCGCAACGGCATCCAATGTAATTACGACTTGCACTTCGTTGCAAGCTATGAATGAAAAGCATTTCTATCTTCCTGTATTGTGTCTTGTATTCTGATATGAATTGTGAAGTTTCAACTTGGCGTATTAATATAAAAGCAAAGGTAACGTTCTTGCCTTGTACGAGTGCAATTCCAGACTCGTACAGAATCACGCCTTAGCGAGGACGATCGAATCGGCAAAGTAACACCGGAGACGAACGGTTTGTTGACTCGGGGCGTGACATAGAGGGTCAGATACATTTACGATAGCAAATCAGGCTGTTCAAGTCTACTGTACAAGCTACCCAAGGCGTCGTAGAGATCGATTTGACTGGTGGGCAGTATGCAAGATTAAATATAGAAATACATTCAACGTTAGAGACCCAGCATACCAAGAGGACCAGATCGAAAAGTCCTAATACTTGGGATAACACTCGGATACAATAGATGTTGAAGATATTATTGAAGAAAATAAAGGGGAGGAAGAGGTTGATACACAAGACTTAGCTGTCAACCAGGGGAGAAAGAGGCGTCTTGTCCCAAATATTGAGGCAGAAGAAGAAGAAGAAGAAGAAGAAGAAGAAGAAGAAGAAGAAGAAGAAGAAGAAGAAGAAGAAGAAGAAGAAGAAAAAGAAGATGAAGATGAATTTGATGGAGATGAGGATACAGATGAAATCGATGATGAAGATAAGGATGAGGAGGAGGATGATGATGAATACGAGGCCGAGGATGAGAACGAAGACGATGATTAGGTTAAATATTATTGTATATTAAAAACACTTCCAATTACGTGAATTAAGTTTGACCTCATAAAAGCAATTACGTGAATTCATGTTTTTTTTTCGTTCGATTATTTGCTTATTGCAGATGGCATTCCTAGTCTTTTTTGTCGCAGCGGCACTCGTCTTCCTACTGGTGGTATGTATATTTTAGTTTAGAATTTTATATTTATTTACACTTTTATATTGTTAATTATATTTATGTGTTCCATTTACAGGTCATGATAGCTGGCCATGGTCGTGGTTCTGGTGGTGGTCGTGGTGCTGGTGCTGGCGGTGGTGGTGGTCGTGGTCGTAGTGGTGCTGGTGGTCGTGGTCGCATTCAATCTTCCCGGGATGTGACCCCATCCAGCGAGCCCGACCCGAAGAGTACCCCGGGCACAGACACATCCCGCCGTCGATCGACTACTTTATCGAGGCATGAGTCTGGATCTGCTAGCAGATCCGTTCCACTATCGGACCCACCAGCGGATCCACCAGTGGATCCCCCAGTTACTGTACAGTGGACCCCAGAGTACCCCCATACTCGGTTCCATCCGGTTACTGGGGAGTACATGCTCGGACCCGCGGATCCTTCGACGGTACCAGAGAGGCCGAGAGGCGAGTTCCGACGAGAGCTATGGCCCGCGAGGACCTCGTAAGTAAATTTAAGATAATTTATTAAATTTCTTTCATTTATTCAAGTTAATAATCCAGTCGTTTCTTCTTTGTAGATTTTTTTCGTTTAATGTTGCCAGGGCTCTTGGAGAAATTATCAGGGCTAACTTCCATGGTCCCTACCTCAACTTTTCATCGGTGCCCCCGAACTTGAAGTACGTCTGGCTCGACGAGTTGAGGGTATATATCTATATCTTCTAGTTAATTATTAGTTACTCTTTAATCAACCATTTTTTAAATTACGTGATAATTGAATTTGTATGTTAGACGACGTACTGGTGGCCCTCTATCGCGAGGACACGATCCGCAGGACCTACAAAAGCGCTGCCTCGAAGAAGATACGAGATATGATTCATGACCAGAAAATGGGGCAGACGAGGCCGAATTGGATCCGGCAGGACTATTATGAGGACCTCTTAGATATGATGAATACTCCTGCGTACAAGGAGAAATCAGAAAAGGCGAAGGCGAACCGACGGGCCACGGGACTTCATACGGGGGGATCAAGGCCCCACGCAGCGACGCTTGCAGATCTGGTGAGATACCGTAAATTCATTTCACTATCGAATTAGGTATTATTAATATACGGAGTTAATTAAGTTCTAAGAAAATTTCGTATGCAGACCCAACGGGCGGTGAAGGAGGGAAGGGCACCAGAATCGGTCACCATACACGACGTGTTCCAGCATACGCACAAGAGACAGAAGGACGGAAGCTTCGTCGACAAGAGGGACAAGGAGACTGATGTAAGTACTTATGTTTATGAGATTTACGTTAGAATTAAAAGTATTCGGACTATAACTTAGGTAAACTTAGGATTCACACTTAGCTTAGTGAAACATAGGATTTAGAATACAACTTAGGTAAATCTTATAAGAAAAACACATTCATTTGATAGGCTGCTATCGTGAGGCCCTTAGTCGGGCATGATTAACTGACACCGAGGATGTCGGTGAAACGACGCCCGCCCGGACGCCCTTTTCTTTGGCCGCTCGTAACGACTTGTTCGTAGATACCGTCGGAGGCTTTAAGAAAGGGCTCCTGTACGGAGTCGGCTCCCTAGGGCCGTTGTACATGGCGACTCAGAAATTTCCACCGACACCACCTCCTTCCGCGGCTCCGGCAGACGATGATGTTAGGTCGCAGCTTACGTAGTTGCATGAGGCGGTGTCGTCCTTACGGGAGCAAATTGCCATGTACTTTCTGCCTCCGTCTGCTGCTGCCGGTCCGTCTGCTGCTGGTGTCGGTCCGTCTTCTACTGGTGCCGGTCCGTCGACTACTGCTCCCGGTCCTTCTTCCGTCGGTCATCTTTCTTTCAACCCTGCTACCCGTCTGGTACCGCCTCCGACTGTGACGGTACTCCTTGATCTCATGTCGCCAGAGCAGCTACGTCGACTTTCGAGTACTGTCTTCGAAGGCTTGCCGCCGTACCTGGTGGAGCAGTATATTTGTCGGGCGCAGGAGGGATTACCACCACCGGACAATCGAACTCCTCCTCCTCCTTGAAGTATTGTATAAGAAAATTTGGAATATTTATGTAAATTTTGGAATATTTGTGGGAATTTCGGATTATGACGACGGATATTAGTTTATGATTTCAGAATATTTGTGATAATTTTATATTGGTTTGGTTTGGTCTATGTGATTCTTGGATAATTGGTGTGCATTAAATTCGTATGTGCATATTTGGTCTATGTGATTCTTGGATAATTGGTGTGCATTATATATTTGGTCTATGTGATTGTAGGATAATTGGTGTACATTATATAAAGTTTGCTTGATTTAGAGAATGTGGGCCCTGGCACTCCGTATTCAATTTCTGACACCACTAGTAGACTCGTGGCATAATTCTGGCACGTTTTCATATAAAGTTTGCTTGATTTAGAGAATGTGGGCCCTGGCATGCATTTCGGTGTAAAGCGGACCCCACAGTCCGAGTCAACGGGTCATTTTGTGATCGGTTCATCGGAATCCAATTCTAGATATACTGTTGTGTTTGTATCATCATTATGGACTCGTTTACATATAATTTGCTAGATTTTAGTGGACATTGGTTCCGGCACGCATTTTCGTGTAAGTCGGATACCAATATCCGGGTCAACGGGTCATTTTGAGATCGGCTCATCGAAATCCAATTCTGGACATACCGTTGAGTTCGTATCGTCATTATAAATTCATGGACATATAATTTGTTAGATTTAGTGCACTTTTATTTCGGCATATTTTTTGGTACAAAGTGGGTCCGACACGGACACCATTTTGATCAGAAATTACCTTTTTACCCTTGTGTCCAAATTGGACTTATGGATAGGCTATCCTAGCTAATTTGACCATTCTGGACACGTTGGTGATGGTTATTTAACCATCCGACGACATCTGTAGGTTTTTATCCTATTATTATAATCCTTCTTTTTTGTTTGTATTTTGAGATCCATCGATTCCAGTGATTTCACCATCATTAAAATTGATATGTTGATCCTGTAGATGTTTATGGAGACTAGCTTTGACCTTGTTTGACCATGGTTGACTACTTTGACTGAATAGCGAAGTAGAGTCAACATTTGACCTATGTTAGACTAGTTTTGACCTTGGTTGACCACGGTTGACTATTTTGACCAAAGTTCAACCGGAAGTCAACCATAGCCTAAAATTGACTAGAACTTGACCAAAGTTGACCAGTGGACCAAAAGTCAACTGTAAGTCAACCTTTGACCCAGTTTGACCTAGTGTGACTCAGTGTGACCTAGTTTGACTTAGTTAACTGAGTCTGACCTAGATTACGTAGCTTATACTATAGAATAAAGCCTAACACTGTTGAACCGTAATTAGCTTATATATCTTATCTTTAGGTCTGTGGCATCACTCTGAGCAACGATCCCATTTGACAGCTCAGGACCGCAGGCGAGTACATTCTCTGATAGTAGTTCCTTGTCTTGATATTTTCTGTATCTGATTCAGTTATAGTGTTTTACTTGATTCTCGTCACGATGGTACACGGACTAGTATACACCGGATCCTGGCATAGGATATTATTCTTGGACTTTCTTGGTATATTGGTACCTTTTCTGTCTTATTTCATGTACTTGTATAGACACCGATTCCTGAGAGGGAGTAGCTACCCTCTTAGGAAATCTCGTTTCATGACGTGCTATGTCCGGATCCATATACTACTCGGGGATGGAGAATTTTATAGATAGTTTGATGAATGCCCATCTTGAGTTACTACTTGTATCATAGCTGTACCCTCACCCCACGATGGGTATAGCCTGACCTGTGCTACTACTTGTTCCATAGCTTGCCATCCCGGCCGGGCCGAGTCTACGTACATGTAGCCGGTCGACTGGAAGCCTTATCTTGACCCTTACCGATCACATTATGCTATAATATTCGAGGCACATTTTACATTTATTACATCAGTTGCATATTACAGTCCAGCTTACTTTTCCTGCATGATTCACTTTGACATGATTTCCAGTTTATATATCATGTTTTACTTACAGTCTTGATATATCATCTTGTATTCCATTATGATTGTCTCTGACAACATTTGTCAATACTATGAAACTGTTGTTAGTTTATGTACTCGTTCCATCCTGACTGGATATGTTAACAATATTTTAGGAGTTGTTGTGCCCTCAGTATTAGACTACAGGATGTTCCTAGCTGGGGTGGTTCTCGGTATTCTTCACCATGAGTTGTCTCTCAGGAGTTCTAGGTCTGGTAGTTATTTAGTTTTGTTATTATTTTCCTCTGTTTTATTCTTGTCTCCTATGATCCTTGTAGATTCTAGTTATTCTAGTGATATTGTTATTATTCTTGTCTTATCTTCCTTAGTTTTTATGATGTGATACGAGCAACTTTATAGTTATGGATCTTTAGATGTTGTAGTTAGTATCGGGTACTTGACAGTGCTCTACCGCCGATACTGCGGCGTAGGCTGGGCGTGGCCCACGTATTCACACCGTATATCTGGGTGCAGGTTGTGACACATTTTTGTGGTGGCCAATACAGGTCAGTCTTTGCAATTGATGCGAAGTCGTGGTAGTACTTGAGCTTATCTGTACTACTGCGAGCCTACCATAGGATTAAGGTTGAGTCATGGAATATTTTAGGAATTTAGTACTCAGTCACATATTAGAAACTCTTGGTAGATTCTAGGGATGACCCCTAGGAATCTTATTTCAAACTTTTTGAAACTTTTTCCATGTGTTTCTGTCCGTCCTGATTTCTGAAACATCTGTCCGTTATCAACTTTATTCTTTCTTGGAATGAGTTTGTGGACCCCAGAGGGAAGGTATAAGTTTAACTTATATATCTTCTAGGTTGAGACGAGAATATGATTTGCCAGTCTCATATCAGGTTGAGATTATTTTAGATTATATTCCAATAATTTTCTTTATCTTGACCTAGATAGTACCTTTGGACATCTCCTGAGAATTTTTTTCTAAACTCTACCTTGCGATCTGTTTCCGCTAGTTTCCATCTACTTATCCTTGATTCGTTGTTGAAAATCTTAAATCTTGATGTTCGTTGTTGACTTCGATTTTGATTCTGTTTGAAGATAAGTTTCTCTGGATTGAGTTAAGATATTCTGATAAACATATTTAATGATGACAATGAGAACGATAAATGTCTACTTTATTTATGGATTTTAGAATTTATCGTAGTCATACTAGCTAGCACGATAGGGACATGGAGCCTGATTTTGGATATACTATCATAGTTATGGAATTCAAATTTTCTTGCAGCCATACCGGTTGGCGTGGTAAGGAATCTAGATGACATAATTATAGGGTGTATACCATAGTTATGGATTCCATCGTTTATTGTAGCTATGCTTACTGGCGTGGCAAAAATTTTGGCAACATGATTATTCTTGATAGACGTGTATGGTTATTAGGTCATATCTTAAATTGATTCACTTCTTTTGACCTATTGATCAAGGACAATTCCTACCATTATTCCTTGTTTTGTTGTTTCTTTTTCTCATCATATGATAATTTTTTCATCTTGTCATTACTCCTTTCATCTTGATTAAATATGTCTTGACTACACCAACCACCTGTCTTTTATCCATTCATGTCAACTACACTATGAAGTTATTTGAAATTTTGTATCTTTTCACCTTGGGAAGGTTAAGGAAGTATCGTAAATCATCTCGTTCGGAAGGCAGATTTATTATCAAGTGGTATCTTGGTAGGAATATGAGATATTAGATCTAGTATAGAATTTTAAGATAGAAGTATGATTGAGGTTGGAACTGAAACCAAGGGGTCAATATAATCAGTTTAGAAATGAGTTAATAGGGTATTTCGATTTTGAATTACTTGGAAAGCATGTTCAAGGATTTCAAATAAGAAAGACAATAGGATGTACATTAATGGTATAAAAATTTATATTTCGTGGATATAGTTTAGAAACTGGACAAGGCATTAGTAAGAGGATAGAGAATACAAAGCTTTTGAGTCAAAAAAGAAAGAAAAGAAAGAAGAGATTTTGTGAATATAATTTATTAATTGAGATGGTTGATAATTGAAAGTGTATGATGAAGAAAATATGAAGGTTGATTTGGTAATGGAAGAATAAGTTTTATAAAGCCTAGTGGTATTAGATTGAATAACACCATGAGAGTGACTTAAACAAGTTCAAGGATATTATAAACTTGAACTAGAGGTTTCAGATCAATTTAGGACAATGTAGAAGAATTCGGATTTAAGAATGATTAAGTGGATAGTATGGAGTTCTAGTGAAGGGTGTACTTCTTGATTAGGGTTTTAGAATTTAGGATCTAGCCTATAGTATCATGACAAGGTCCAATCTTTATGACGGAAGGGTAATTCTGGTAGTAGTTGTATAAGTTGGTTTTTATATTTGGACTTGTGAGATTAAAGGTGTGATTGGCCAATGATGACCAGATAAACTTGGTAGTATCAGAGAGAGATGATTAACTTGGCTTCCCTATGAAACCTTGTCTTTTGATTTTCTACCAAAGAGGAATTGGACTTATTCCATATCTCTGAATCATCCCTTGAGTTTTCAATATCGTTAAATCATAATTTTCTTGATCGCGACCGAACGAATTTGGTCATCTCTTCTATCGTACCCATATCCTGGGTCGTACTCAATTGAATTAAATTTAATTCTAACCTGGATTTCCATTCTCGGATGCTCGTGCTCAGGTTTTATTCCTGATCATGACTAGGTTTGTGATTTTCGTCGCTCTATTCTACATCGTGCCTAAGTGTTTAATCATTCCATAAAATTTTAATCACGTCCAAACTTGGATCGTATTTCATGATTTTATTAATCGTACTCCTTAATCCTTGATCGGGCATAAAAGACCTTGACCTTGATTTTGTTGTGTCTGAAATTTCATCTCAACCATGCCAAACCTTGTTTTGGTCATGGTTAGCTTTTCATCTTGATCGGACCTGTGCGACTTTCGGGTTGATTTCCATCAACCTAAGTCCTACAGATCACCCCGTACTTGAACTTCATTTATATCTTCGATTCTCCTAATCGTCTCTAAAATCGTGCCCCAATGACTTGACTTATTTCTGAAATCATACACATATAATTTTGTTCATATCATGATTCTATCGTGCCAAATCCCTCATCATGCCTGAACAATTTTGAATCGATTATCTTGATCGTGTAAAACTCGTCATTCTTGGATCGTGTCTAAAATATTGCTTAAATCTTTTATCATGTTTTAACCCCACTACCAACCTTTAATTTTGAGGACGAAATTTTTATAAGGTGTGTAGGATGTAAGCCCCCTGAATTTTCGGGATTTATTTTCAAATTTTCTAAATGAATTATTTTCGATAATTTATTTTGATTTAATTAATTTTGATCATTAAATGCTCTTTACCGTGACTTTGATTTCTAGAGCATCAGGGATGCCAGTCTCTGGAAACTTTCTTCTTGAAGTTTGTAGTAGATGAGATTATCTTCATGTGGATACATCGTGTCCCACTCAAACTTGTTCCCTTGTGCTCCATTTGCTTCGTGCAACTTTCGGGTCAATTTAGACCAATTTATTGTCTGTCGAAATTCGTGCCTTAACTTCCAACTTAATTTTCGGGCCCGACATCGGTCCAATCCAGTCGACCCAATACATGGCTCTGGCCTGTTTTGAGCCTACTACGCACGTGTCACTTGCGTGCAACCAAATTGATTTCCCTTGTGCTCCCATTTCATCCATGATTTTAATTGGTTTAAATTTGTTATTTTAATTAAATCTTGGCCCCAACTCAACCAAACTTGGCCCAACACCCAATCTAATTTGGTATATGCCCTATCATGACTGCTCGTACATACCACTATTGTATTTGTCTTTTTTCTACACAAAAATATCCTTCTCTTATACAAATATCTTATTTTCTCTCTCTATTATATATATATATATATATATATATACATATATATATATATAAAATACTCTCTCTCTTCACATTTAAATCCTCACCTCACTTTCTCTCCTAACTCACCCCCATGTACAGCCGACTACCTCACCCCTCATTTCTCTCAAATTTCTCCCTCTTCTAATTAATATCACACCCCCTCTCTCTATTATATATTAACACATTCTCTCTCTCTCTCTCACTCCCATCAACTCTCCCATCACCATCCCTCTTTCTCTCTCCCCTCTCATCCTCACCTGGTCGACAGCCAGCCCCCTATTCTTCTTCTTTCTTTATCATGTTCTTCTTCATCACCATTATCATCATCAATCGCCACCACCTCCACCCGAGCTCCTCCTCCACTCTTCTTCTTCTCCATCACCATTTTCTCTTTCACCATCACCATCTCTTATTCTTCTCCTCCTCTTTAGCCACCACCAGCGTCCCACCTAGGCCAACCGTCGTCCCCACCTGCGGTGACCCAGGGATGCACCCTCGCCTCTAGTCCACCTGGCCATCGCCGGCGCGACCGCAGCCCGCGCGCCATGCGCGCGACCAAGTACGACTGTAAGCGGCGGCGGCAGCACGTGGCAGTGCCACCATGCGTCGGCGGCCACCAAGCCTCCTCCCCAGTCCGGCGAGCCACCATGCGCGCTGCCATAGCGTAGCAGCAGCAAGCTGCACAACAGCTGCAGTACGCAGCAGCAGCTGCGGCCGGCGGCCGCGCACCCCTGTACGCCACCGCATGGCCGGCCTCCCCTCGACCTCGTGCGGCTCCGACGAACCCCCGACGAGGTTCACGTGCTGTGCACCTTTGCCTCCGGCATGTAAAACGGGCTATTCGTGCATTTTATACGAAATCCCGTCGTGACGCACGATTTCGAAATTCAGAATGTGCGCCTCGTCGCAGCAACTTTGTGCACATTTTTTAGGAAATTCGACCGTTGGATCGATAAACTCTTTGCTCCGTCACAATCTTGGTATTTACCTCTTCACTCAACTCAATTTTTGTCCGTTAATTTTGTCGTTTGATACATCAAAATCGGCCACCAAGTTGGCCGTTTAAATTGTATAATTTTTGGACAGTTTTACGGAGCCAACTTCGTCGGTTCGTATCTCCTCCATCTCAGCTCCGTCTGGAGAGCCACTGGTTCCTGTGCATAGCTGGTATAACCCTCTTCCTGTCCCTTAAGTTTCGTTTTATTATGAGCACGTTTGATTGGTTGAATTCGACGCCAAAGTTGGCCGTCCGAATTCGTAATTTCCAAGTTGTAAAATATTAATTTTGAACCTGGGACTCCGGATTCAATTTCTGACACCACCAGTAGACTCGTGGCGTCGTTCTGGCACATTTTCATATAAAGTTTGCTTGATTTGGAGGATGTGGGCCCTGACACGTATTTCGGTACAAAGTGGGTCCCACAGTCCGGGTCAACGGATCATTTTGAGATCGGCTCATCGAAATCCAATTCTGGATATACCGTTGAGTTCGTATTGTTATTCTAGACTCGTTGACATATAATTTACTAGGTTTTAGTAGATATTGGTTCCGGCACGTATTTTCGTGCAAGTCTGATACCAATATCCGGGTCAACGGGTCTTTTTGAAATCGGCTCATCGGAATCTAATTCTGGACATACCGTTGAGTTCGTATCGTCATTCTGAATTCGTGGATATATAAGGCTTAATTGCTAATTGCTGCCCTCAACTATCACACTTTTTCAAGTTGATACCCTAAACTTTTTTTCGTAACAGATTGATACCTCAACTATTTTTTTTTCAACTTAATACCTAACATTTTAAAAAACCCCAAAATGCCCTTATCCCTTCCCTCCCTCCACCCCCTCCCCCACTCCGGCCACCCCCCTGCTAGCTCCGGCCGACCCCCCCTCCTCGCTTCCGGCCGACCTCCCCCCTCCTCGCTTCCGGCCGACCTCCCCCCCCGCCTCCCGCTCCGTACCCCCTTCCCAGCCCTCCTCCTCCCGCTGTCGAGCCCTAGGGAGAGGCGGGAGCGGGCGGACGGCCGGAGCGAGAGGGAGGGGGGATGGCCTGAAGCGAGCAGGGGGGGTGGGGGGGTGGGGAGCTGCGACCGGAGCTAGCAGAGGAGGGGGGGCGAAGCTAGCACGGGGGAGGGGGGTTAGGGGTAGGGGCATTTTTGTCCAAAATAATATCCGGGTATCAAGTTGTTACAAAAAAAAGTTTAGGGTATCAACTTGAAAAAGTGTGATAGTTGAGGGTAGCAATTAGCAATTAAGCCGATATATAATTTGTTAGGTTTAGTGCACTTTTATTTTGACACATTTTTCGGTACAAAGTGGGTCCGACACGGACACCATTTTGATCCGAAATTACTTTTTTGTCCCTGTGTCCCAATTGGACTTATGGGCTATCCTAGCTAATTTGACCATTCTGGACATGTTGGTGATGGTTGTTTCACCATCCGACAACATCTGTTGGTTTTGACCCTATTATTATAATACTTCTCTTTTGTTTGTATTTTGAGATCCATCGATTCCAGTGATTTCACCATCACTAAAATTGATATGTTGACCCTGTAGATGTTTATAGAGACTAGCTTTGACCTTGTTTGACCATGGTTTACTACTTTGACTGAACGACGAAGTAGAGTCAACATTTGACCTAGGTTAGACTAGTTTTGACCTTGGTTGGCCACGGTTGACTATTTTGACCAAAGTTCAACCGAAAGTCAGCCGTAGCTTAAAATTGACTAGAACTTAATCAGAGTTGACCAGTTGACCAAAATTGAACTGTAAGTAAACCTTTGACCCAGTTTGACCTAGTGTGACTAAGTATGACCTAGTTTGACTTAGTTGACTGAGTCTGACCTAGATTACGTAGCTTATACTATAGAATAAAGCCTAACACTGATGAACCCTAATTAGCTTATATATATCTTATCTTTAGGTTCGTGGCATCACTCTGAGCAACGACCCCATTTGACAGCTCAGGACCGCAGGCGAGTACATTCTCTGATAGTAGTTCCTTGTCTTGATATTTTCTGTATCCGATTCAGTTATAGTGTTTTACTTGATTCTCGTCATGATGGTGCACGGACTAGTATACACCGGATCCTGGCATGGGATGTTATTCCTAGACTTTCTTGGTATATTGGTACATTTCCTGTCTTGTTTCCTGTACTGGTTTAGACACCGATTCCTGAGAGGGAGTTGCTACCCTTTTAGGGAGTCCCGTGTGATGACGTGCTATGTCTGGATCCATATACTACTCGGGGATGGAGAATTTTATAGATAGTGTGATCAATTCCCATCTTAAGTTACTACTTGTATCATAGCTATACCCTCATCTCACGATGGGTATAAACTGACCTGTGCTACTACTTGTTCCATAGCTTGCCATCCCGGCCGGGCCGAGTCCACGTACTTGTAGCCGGTCGGCTGGAAGCCTGATCTTGACCCTTACCGATCACATTATGCTATAATATTCGAGGCACATTTTACATTTATTACATCAGTTACATATTACAGTTCAGCTTACTTTCTCTGTATGATTCACCTTGACAAGATTTTCAGTTTATATATCCTGTTTTACTTACAGCCTTTATTTATCATCTTGTATTCCATTATGATTGTCTCTGACAGCATTTGTCAATACTATGAAACTGTTGTAAGTTTATGTACTCGCT
Source organism: Iris pallida (assembly GCA_029216955.1). Taxonomy (NCBI): domain Eukaryota; kingdom Viridiplantae; phylum Streptophyta; class Magnoliopsida; order Asparagales; family Iridaceae; genus Iris; species Iris pallida. The sequence goes on along the minus strand of JANAVB010020198.1, from coordinate 6,843,097 downwards.
CCATCCTTACTGGATATGTTGACAATATTTTAGGTGTAGTTGTGCCCTCAGTATTGGACTACAGAATATTGCTAGCTGGGGTGGTTCTCGGTATTCTTCACCGTGAGTTGTCTCTCAGGAGTTTTAGGTCTGGTAGTTATTTAGTTTTGTTATTGTTTTCCTCTGTTTTATTCTTGTCTCATATGATCCTTGTAGATTCTAGTTATTCTAGTGATATTGTTATTACTCTTGTCTTATCTTCCTTAGTTTTTGTGATGTGATACGAGTACCTTTATAGTTATGGATCTTTAGATGTTGTAGTTAGTATTGGGTACTTGACAGCGCTCTACCACCGATACTGCGGCGTAGGCTGGGTGCGGCCCACGTATTCGCACCGTATATCCGGGTGCGGGTCGTGACAGGCCCCATCTTCTTCATTCTTCCAAACCTTATCAAAATAGCAGCAGCCTTGCCCCGAAAACCCTAGCTCTTCTCCACCTACCTTCTTCCAATCCACGTGGAGATCCTCGTCCAAAATTTGGATTCGTGTGGATAATCTCGTTCTCTACAGCATACCTGATTTTCAGAAGGTATAATTCCTTCTCTCCTCCACTTTCAAATTATTAGGGTTTCTAGTTTTTGGGATAGAATGCCTAAGGGATTCAATCCTTTCAAGAGGAAGAAGACCAATGCCAGTGAAGAGGCATCGTCTTCTGATCCGCATATGGATTCCTTCTTTTCTCCGGTCCAATCGGATGACGGTGCATCGGACGAGTTTTATTTCAAAACTCCCGACCAAGCCCTACTTTGGTATGCCGATTTCATTATGCGTGCTATTTGTACCGGATCTCCGATCAAATGGACTGTCTTTCCTGACCACCGTCCTTACTTTGAGGCATTAGGGTTACATCACTTTGTTACTTTACAATTCCCTATAGCAACTAATGCCATTAGACTATTTTACTGTAATTTCATGTTAGACAGTTTTACCGCGAGAACTCGTATCGGCGGGATAGATATCAAGTTCAATGATGAATCGCTAGCGAAAATCCTTGGTCTTCCAAATGAAGGTGTACCGCTCGATGACATCACTGACTTCGATTTCTCCGATGGTACAACTCTCGTTAGTTTCAAGAATGAGCTTTGTGCGCCCGTACGTGCTCGTCCTAGAAAGTTCAAGGCCAATAACTTGAACTTGTTTAACTATGAATTACATCGCATCATCTATTCAACTCTACTTCCAAAATCTACTTCAAAAGATGATGTCACTGCACTTGAGCTTTCTGCTTTATATCACATTCTTAAGGGGATTCCTTTTTCTGCCCCTAAGACTATCGTTCAGATGATGGGTAGATGTCGCGGTAGAGATCGCAACCTCTCTTATGCGATGATCATCCCACGCATCTTTCAGAGGTTCGATATTGACTTATCCACTTGTGCTCTGGACCTTGAGCCCAAGTTCCTCAAACTCTCTCGTCGCAGCATTGCCACTGTTCCTTCACCTACTATACCTGCTCCTCCTGCACCTACTTCCACAGCACCTGGTCCTCCTGAGTCTTACCCTATGGCCTTTGAGGGTATTCACCAGCATCTATCAGATTTGCAGTCATTTTATGTTAACACTTCCAGGGAACCTGAGTTTTGTGACGTGACTCGGTTCCAAGCTATTTCCAACTCCTTCGTTGATCTGCGATTTGCACAGACGGGTCACTCTGCTAGCTCTCTACTTCGAGACCCTTCCGTTTCTGGCTACCGTATTGATGATGAGGCGGTCCACTCTCTGTTCCAGCCAGGGAACGCATACGATTGGTATCGTACTTCTGGTGCCACTCCTCATACTTCTGGAGCCGGCACTTCTGGAGCTGGTCCTTCTGGACATGCTGGCGCTGCACCCGATGATGATGAGGATGAGGATGATAATTTCTGAGATGTTACTGTTTAAGACTGTCTATTTTCTATTATGTTTACTTGGAAATGCTCCGACATTCCAAGATATTATCAGTACACTTTATTTTTGGATATGATTTGTGACTCTTCATAGACATGTTTTATGCCTCAATTTGGCATATGTTTTACTTTAGTTTATTATTCAGCTTAACATTTTATTTGTTTCAGCTTTATAGCATTATAATTTAATTGTGACAAATATAAACTGCCTGTGACAAATACCATGCCTGTGTTGTTTATATCATTTCAGTTTCTCTTATTTTTTATAAATGTTTATACCATGCCTGTGATGTTTATTCCATTTTTATTGTGTTTCTTCACTGATTGTTACTTATGCATTTATTGCGGGGGAGCTTTCTTTTGTAATTATTTTGCTAAGTGACAACGGAGGAGAAATAAGATCTAACATCTTCATGAATACAGGTTATGAACAATTTTTTCATTTTATCTCTCGGTACTTTCGGTACACTTTTGAATTGATCAAAACCAAGATGTTATATCTGTCAAGGTTTGTCAATTATCAAAATATGAGAGATTGTTGGCCCATTGGTCATGGTCAAACCTGATTTTAATAATTGATCAAACTCTGTCTCGATATAAATGCGAGTCAATTCAGATGTTTACTAACGACGTTTTGGATACTGATCAAATATGGATATCTACTCCGTTCAAGACCGAAGCTGTTTGCCACTCAGAATGTATTTCCTTCAAAACAATGTAATTTTTTATTTTATTGAGTCTAGGAATACATTGTACACCAAGTCGTACTGGCAAATAGGCTATCCGAAAACGTTTTTCAAAACTAACCTATCTTTTCAAAATGGCCTATATTTTTAAAAAAACATCTATTTTTACAAAAAGCTTCTGAAGGACTTTTTCAAAAAGCCAAAATTATTTTTTACAAAATCAACTGACCAAACCCTGACAGAACTCGACCAGAGTTCGGCCAAGTTGAACGTTATATGAACGTTTGATTTTGAACTTGGTCTCCCTTCAGTTGCGGTTGGTTACAAAGAATTCTGTCCGAATTCTACCCGAATTCTGTCAGAGTTCTGCCTTTGAAAAAACTATAAATAGAGAAGGATTTCGATCATTTCAAATCACCAATTCACTTTCAATCTCTTCTCTTCTAAAGCTTACATTTCTTCCAAAGAGTTCTAAAAAGCTTCCATTTTCAAATCCCAAGCCAGTTACAATCCTCTAGTCGATTTGCCAGTGCGGTGCGGTCTAGAAGTTTCAGAGCGATTGTAACCAGAGGCTTGATTGAAGATTGACTCTTCATAATTGAAGTTGGTCGAGTTCTTCGTATCAAAGCTCGCGTCTGTAGAAGTTGCAAGGACTTCGTATGAAAACTTGTAGGATTTTCTAATAGTGGATTCAACTGGAAGCTAGAGTTCTTCTGACTGGACTAGTCCTCACAAGAGGGAAACCAGTATAAATCTCGGTGTTTACGTTTGCCTTCTGATCACTCTTTTATTACTATCATTTATTTTGTGATTATAATTATATCTGTGATCTAACTGCTAATGAGTTTTTTAATTAGCAATATTTTGCTGCCTACTCTATTCACCCCCCTTTAGAGTATTCTGCTTTACGATTTCATTCCTACATCTGGAGAATACAGCAGCACTTTTGCAAGAACTCTTCATCTCTGGTCCTCTGATAATGATTAGAAACTCTATTTATAGAGTTCTAGAAATAACTGTTTTAGCAGTTATTCTGATGTACGCGAGGTCGAATTGCGCCACTTTAGGTTACGCCAACCTCAGGTTGAGCCAACTTTCATTCAGTTACTCGAACGTGTACTAACTATATTTAGACGCGTGGCATCATATGATTGAGATGAGCATGGTCGTGTACAGAGTAGTAGACACATTTTTGAGAGATTAGTGACATGTACGCCACGTTATCCTGCTTTAGAACGTTAGTTGCTTCAACTTTGTCAGGTTGCGCGAGCTTTGTCAATGAGTCAAATTATGCTTGATTAGGTTGCGCCTATGCGCAACTCAGTGCATAGGCACGTGGAATCATTTGGACTATGTGTTGGTCTATGAGGAGAGTTTAATCAGGTTGCGCCTAGGTACAACATACAGAGTGCGCTGAACAGCTGTCATCAGTGATAGCAAATCATCTCGAGCGCCATGCTTTACGAGATTCGAAGAGATTTTCTTCGTTTAACGTGCTGTCAGTTGTCAGTGCTGTCAGTTAATGATGAAAATTAATGTCAGACGCCACGTAGGCTTAGGTGCAATGTGATTAGGTGCAATCTGATATGTGGCACAACTGGAGTAGTGGCGCAACTTGATCTCTGGGCTTCATAACAGTGGCGCAACTTAAATTTTTGGGCGTAACTTGATTGCTGAGTAGTACAAACATGGTGCAACTTAATTTTTAGGCTCTACAGACATACGGTTCGGTTTGTGTCCTCAAACTGGACTCGTAGACATAGTTTGACGACTTTAGAGACCATAGATACTGGCACGCATTTTGGTACAAAACGGGTCTAACAGCGGACATCGTTTTGACCCAAAATTACGATTTTGCTCCTGTGTCCAGAATTGGACTTTTGGACAGGCGTTTCTTAGACATATCTTTTACACCAGAAACGTTCTTGATATTTTTTTCAGCATTCGGAGCCGTCCGTGGATTGTGAGTTTCATTGCTGACGTACTTGACTGTTGGACTTGCCATCTTAGCACCACCAGGCAAGATACCTTGCCTTATTTACTGTTTATAATTAGATGCATCTTTATTTATTTATTTACTGAATATTTATTGTCTGTTTATTTTCAGTTTACTAGTTGGAACCATTACTTGTTGTTTATAGTTTACTTTATTTTGCTTTCGGTTGTTTTTGTTTCTTGTCTTTTAATATGCATATGGACCTAGTCTTAGCGGACTACCTTCTGTTAGGGACCTTGGAAGGAAGAAGACAGTTAAATGTATGGGCTACCTAAAACCAAAAGGCCATAGTAAGTACATACTACGGTAGTCGTGTCGCGACGATCACTAGCCTCGAGCTATGTGGACTGATGGGTCACGTGGGCCGCTAGCCTCGAGTTATGCCGGCTGATAGTATTGCTACTTGATGTGTGTGTATTGTGTGTTGTGAGCTCGTCATGGAAGAGTCAACCTTTACCTGCCCATATATTGAGATGTCTTCTAAATTGCATATTAGAATGGTTAGGAGACCTTAGTAAATGCCATGTCACTCTCCGTTCTAGTCGTTACATGTGACAATGTCACATCACGAAATAATATGCTACCCCTTGTCTTTGTTTGGTTGTAGGGGTAGTCCACTTATTTTGATGATAGGATATGGGCCGTGTTATGGTTGGGACACTTTACTTTTACTTGTGACTTTATGGCATACTTTATATTCTGTTTATATGGCATGTTATTTTTTGTATCTTGTTACGTCCCTCTGAGGACTGTTGATCTCTCCAGGGGTGTGCTTTTGTGATGTTTTGCAGGTGCTCTAGCCAAGGCCATATTTTACTCTTTTTCTTCGAGATGATTGCACCTGGATCGTCTTTAGCTTCGCTCGACAAATTCCTTCATAGTTTATGTATTCTTCTCTTTTATTAGTTGGTAGTGAATTTGCCTCCGTCCAACGTCTTGTACAAAATAACAATGCATAGTTAAATTTATGATATATTTATTCTCTTATTTGTGGATGAGATTAGTTGTCATAGTTTGCTGCATTTTACAGCTTATATATACATACGAGGATTATATATATATTGGAGTATACTTCGTATGTATGCAGCTGGCATGTCTACGTTCCTAGCCCTAAGTATTTTGGGATTGGGGCGTTACAAAACAGGTGAAAAGAGGAAGAAAGAGTCTTGAAACTCTAAAGGCCCTAAAATGCTCTCAAATATTTAATTTAAAACAAGTTTTGATAAAAGAAAATATTCTTAAAATAAAGTATCAACGAAAAATTACCTTCAACAAAGTAAATGAATAATAAAAATTCCGAAAATCCGGGAAGAGGAATTTAGGATTAGGGTTAGAAATTAGGAGTTGGATTTGGGAATTAGGTTTTAGATTAGGAAATTGGTTTAGGGATTTTGGAAATTAGGGTTAGGGATTGGATAATTAGGGATTTTGGGGACTCTGGATTTGTGGAGAAAATAAAAGGAGCCTCCCCTTTATATAGGTAGGGTTTCCTGGATTGATAAGGATTGAAAATCCAAAATAATTTTTTTTCCTAAATACAAGCAATTCAGTTAATCTATGATCGATCAAAACTATTCTTGATCAGCATAGTTACTCAAAGATAGTTCAAAACAATATTCAAACTGATTACATAAAATTAAAGTACATTCATAAATTCAAATCTAGCCTTATAATAATTAGTATTTTATATCATCCAAATATCTGAACAATACTTCAAAAATATTTGGTAAAACCTTTCCTTTCAAAGTATCTATATACAATTTAAAAAAATTAATTTTATTATCTAATTAGAAAAAGATTTAAACTATAACTAAAATAAATAAAATTTTGAAAACTCGAGAAGTGGGCTTACAATCTACCCACCTTAGAATATGTTCATCCTAGAATTTCAAAGGCCACGATTAGGTATGACTAGGAGTATACTCAAGAAACAAAATTTCAATCGATACGAATAAGAATGCAAATTGATATAATCTAAAGAATGATATGATTCATGATCAAATTAGTCACGTGTAGTCACAGATAAAATCAAAATAATAAATAAAAGAAAATTGTGATTTGGTACAATCAAAATATATTATGACGATTAATTTGTTTTAAGGATGATAAAAGAATTCGATTTAGCACGATTGATTGTTTAGGCACGATCAAAATATGAAAAACTTATATGGTCAAGAATTTAGTCAAGGTCAACGTCTATGTATGCTTAAGGATTGAACCGAAATAGGATTAGCTAAACGAGAAAAGTCATGAGGCTTATATAGGCATGGTCAACGATCAAAATTTAGACTAGGTTTAACAGGATTAAAATTACTTGGGTACAAGTAGGAAGGCTAATTATGCAAGTCATCCAAACATGATTAAAATTTGGCACGAGCATGAACATGATCAAATAATCTTGATCAAAGTGGAATAACATTCTAAACATTAGCAATAATAGAGTTTGAACTATAGGCACGACTTTGACTATAGTCAAATAGTATAGTCACGACCAAAGTCATTTAAGAACGACCAAAATTCAAATTTGTTTGGCACGATTAACAAAATTTATTTAGACATGATTGTAGACTCAAAATCTAGAAAAATATGCAAATTGATACGATCGAAATATAATCAAATAGTCTAGTTGCGATCAAAAGTCGTTAAGGATGTGTCATGACCCGCACCCGCTTTTCGGACGCGAGTTCGTGAGCAAGCCAGCTACGTATCGAGCGGACTCCAGCCCGACTCGAGTACGTATAAGCTGTCAAGGTCATGGGTATCATATCTAATATAAACTATATCTCAATCCACATGAATCATATAAACAAGAATGAACAAGTATGGGTCATGGTCTGCAGCCCATTAGCATATTGTTCGATTAGACTCTAAGAATGATATGAGCCTATAAATAAGCAGAGTATATCATGGTATGGAATATAAAGCACGAGAAGATAATAAAGAAATAACACAAACAAATACCTGTATCATACATCACAATCCTCTATCATCCTGCTCTGCTAACTAACTCCATGTAGTCGCTAAACCTGAAGAGATCATCAGGTCCTCAGAGGACTAGCAAGATACATAAAAACGAGCCTTTCTAACAGTTTATTATGCATGGAGAAAAATACAGGATAAACAAGTAAAACTGAGTAATGAATAAGCACGAATCTATACACTGTCCACACGAAAGTGAACTGCTGAACAAGGACTAGAGAACTCATGTCAAGATGTCAACGGATAACCGAAACGATATACTCAAACCCTCGTCCCTAATGTGGACTCGCAGGTTTGAACTACTAACCCTCGTCCCTAGTGTGGACTCGCAGGCTAGCCTCTACTACTAACCCTCGTCCCTAGTGTGGACTCGCAGGCTAGCATCACCCTCGTCCCTAGTGTGGACTCGCAGGCGTAAACCCTATACCACTAACCCTCGTCCCTAGTGTGGACTCGCATGCTAGCATCTACTACTAACCCTCATCCCTAGTGTGGACTCGCAGGCTAGCATCACCCTCGTCCCTAGTGTGGACTCGCAGGTGTAAATCCTATACCACTAACCCTCGTCCCTAGCGTGGACTCGCTGGCTAGCATCTACTACTAACCCTCGTCCCTAGTGTGGACTCGCAGGCTAGCATCACCCTCGTCCCTAGTATGGACTCGCAGGTGTGGACCAATAACTACTAACCCTCGTCCCTATCGTGGACTCGCAGGCTAGCCTCAAGGTTCAAGACACGGAGGCACGACTCAATCAAGGCACGACCAATAAGAAACAAGGCTAACTGTGAACACTGTCTAAAGCAATGATAAAAATATACGAACAGGATATGAAAGATACATGGCAACAATATGAGAAGAACTGGAAAATAATAATAGACAGTGCATGTAAATAAAGCTGTGTAGAAAGACAAGGTATACTTGCCTGGGGGTTGCACGAAGAACCAACAATGTAACTCCAATCAATAAGTCAGAAATTCCAAGTCATCACAAATGTCTCCGAAAGCTGAAATAAACATTACTAACGT
>JANAVB010020198.1:6554485-6829485 GCA_029216955.1 Iris pallida | reverse complement strand
TATGGTGACATGGCATGTGGTGAAGAAACAAGGAGAATTGAGTAAATGACAACTATCTACGTGTTTTGAAATATCGGGTTCAACATGTGAACGGCTATGGGATAAATCTGGCACCCCACACGTGTATTGTGTGGCTGCTATTCTCTACGAAAGACACGGGGGTTAGTTCTGGGTAGTCTATATGTCTACTAAGATATTTTCTCTCCTGACTAGTACTCATGGACTCGAACAAGTTACGAAACATGGAAACATGATAATTAAGAAATATAGTATATAAAGATCCATGATACTAATTCGTGTAACAACATGTCTGCAAGAAAGAGAGCATATGTATAAACGAGAAATGGAAAGCCTACTATGAATCGAAAGCAATCAGAATATGTAATTGCCTGAGGTCCTTTGCTGTTGAAACCGACAATACAAAACCACTCAGTGATCTACAAAAGTCCAACTCGCGCAACAGTATTCGGATGCTAAAATAGACATTACAACGAGTTTGGTATAAATGAAATGTCTAAGAATGCCTACCAAAAAGTCCAATTCTGGACACAGGAGTAAAATCGTAATTTTGGGTCAAAACGATGTCCGCCGTTGGACCCTCTTTGCATCGAAAAGCGTACAAGAGCTTACGGTCTCTAAAGTTATCAAACTACATGGTACAGGTCTGGTTTGACGATATGAACCCAACCGTATGTCCCAAGTTGGATTCCGACGGACCGTGCACAAATTCGCCCGTTGGATCGGGTCGCAGGCCTGCCAAAATAGCGTTCCGGTCGACCTTCTCAGAATTGGACCAAACTTGGCATACAAGACCAAAAAAATGACACAGTCCTGTTGGCACAAGTTTTATCTCGAGATGATGAACGTGCACGAAGTTATGGGCTAGTTTACAAACAGACCGATACGGGGTATCTTGACGGATACGCTTCGATTTTGTCGTGCATGCATAACAAAATCGAGTTTCGTTGTATCCCACACGTCGACAAGAGCCATATGCGCCTTTCGATGCTTATGGGTCATGACCACGTCGCCCGGTTTGTCGGGAAGCATGCCGTATCGGGAGATTTTTTAAGTTTTTACAGTTTTGAAAATATATTTTTTGATAGTTTTGGAAATCGAATTACTCGACGCACAGTCGACGAAATCTAATTCAACAAAAAGTGGTTCAAAGCCCTATAGGTTGTCTAGGACTGCCTTCAATTACTTATTTGAAGTTTCTAATATTTGGTTCAGATACTTTCTTAAAATCAGCGTTGTGGTTGTCCATAAACTATTTATTTAAACAATTTTTCTTTGGATTTGAATCGATTTGTCTAGATTGATTCCTCTCTATTCATCCAATCTATTTATTGGGACTTCGAGAGGGTGGTATAGGCTATAAATAGGATTTTACGGATCAAAATTTCATGGAGCGGGGCGGACGAAACTTATCTGAGAAAAGGGGCTATTGCTACCTATTGCCGCTGCTCTGTTTCCAGGTGCTGTCGTGCGCGCGGCCACCGTCGCTGGCCGACGGCGACCTCCGGCCATGCACGATAGTGCAGGGAGATCGCACGGGCCGGGGGCGCATGCTAGGGTTTGAAGTTAGGGTTTTGGTTTTTGAGATAGATTCTACCTTACTTTCTCTCTCTCGATATAAAGGGGGCAGAGGTCGAGCTTGTTTGGCTTTAGTCGAGCTGGGCTTAGGGATTTCTGGTTTTTTTGTTTGTTTTTGTTTTATTTTGTTTTTTTCTTTGTTATATATTTATATATATATATATATGTCTATATATATAAAAGTCGGATAATAGATAATTATTTAGAATAATACTGTATAAATGCATGCTTTGGCCGTGCAGGACGTTCTGTCATTACATCTATTTTTTGTTCATCCAGTTTTATCTCGTTCTAAACAAGAATGTTTCTGATTTAATCAAAAAATGTTAGTAGACATTCATCGTTGCCGCTATGAAACTGTTTGTACGTTCTTCGAAGTGTTACAATCGATTTTGATTCTTAGAGTCCTCCGGGATCTCTATCATGCACCTTCCTCAAAGTGTTGTATAATTCAGTTTTCCATCGAAAAATTATGCTCCGAGACTAACAATCTCAAAGCTTGATTTCACAAGATGGAAAACTTTCGTGCTTCACTCATCAATCCTAACTTCAACAAGTTGGAGAAATTTGATGGAGAATACTGTCAAGTCTGGAAGAAGAAGATTAGCCTCAATCTCCAACTTGCCGAAGTTGACCACGTGCTAACCGAGGAAGAACCGACTGTTCCAGAAACTGGGTTTGCAGCCGTAACTACTGCTGCTACTAAAAGTTAGACCAAATGGAGAAGGAAGAATAGCCTCTGTAGACTTCTAATTCTTAATGCAATGGAGGACTCCCTAGCAAAATCATATTCTAAGAAGACAATTGAAAGAAAGATATGGGAGTCTCTGAAAAAACTGTACGAAGGTGACAAGAACATGGGCAAGATATTTATTGTTGAAAAATATCATAAATGGCCCTTTAAAGACGAGAAGACTATGCTGCCGCAGGTGAAGGAGTTCCTGAAGCTGCGACAGAAGTTGGAAGATGAGGGTGTCACTACCACATTTTAGCGTGAGGGTATTTTGGTCATTATGGTTTTTTAAATTATTTTATTATAGTTTGATTATTGTTTGTGATTTTGACTTTTGCTAGTTGAGACTATAGAGACTAGCCTAGTGTTTGACTTTGACTTTGGTGACTTAGTTAGCATGGTAGAATGGTGTGGGATCCTAATCTAACTAAAGTTGACTCAAGTTGACTTGGGTTCATGTAGAGAATGGGTCACCTTGGTAGTTGGCCTTTTTAGTTAGAAGGCTTAATCAACTAGCTAGTGCATTAGGCCCATGACCATTTCCCAAGAAACCCTAACCCTAATCCCTACATGGCCGGCCACATCACAACCCTTGAAGACCTAATCACACCCTTATATAATGTCTCTTAATGCTCACTTGCTCTTTTAGAAATCCCCCGTTAGAAATCCTAATAGTTCTTCCCCAAATCATCAAATCTCACCATTCCTCTACCAAATTGATTCCTCTCACTTGCATTGGAGGTCATTTCTGGAGTAGATGTTGAAGGGAGCTTGGTTGCAAGGTTTGGAGCTCACTTGGCCATTGCTATTGGAGGAGGACTTCTCATTTTGGGGCTTTTTGTTTGAGATCCCTCCTAATAGGTAAATGCCCCCAAATCCCATTAAATGTCTGTTTTCTCTTCATGATAGCATGTATCTAGGTGTCCCTTACCTGTAGAGCGAGTTTGGTAGGAATTCGTATCGTTTTGATATGCGTATCGGACACGTATCAGAGTCCTAGGGTTAGTGTTCGATGAAATATCTCAATAGAATTTTTATTCATGTTTTGCAAAACTAAATTCATATTTATATAGCCCTATATGTGGGGATTTAATTTGCATTTGACTGAGTTTGATTTGATGCACGTTTCGTGTCCAAACTGGACACGAACATGTTGTCTGGACACTGCACAAGGGATACTGTGCTCCCATGCTGCTGCACATCTCGTACATGCTGCACGTGCCACGTGGACTCGCGAGACTTGGTGTGGAGGAGGGGGCCATGTCTGACAGACCCTTTCCCATGTTTCGGGATACCTCGTGTCGTGTCGAACACGATAGTCGACCTGCACTGAATCGACCCCTCTGCACATGCGCGCGTAGTGCTGCTGATACGCTATTCGTGTCCTTCACGGACACGTTGTGGACGCGCGTCAGGCACTCGTGTCTCTAGACCTATCCCTGGCGAACGCGTATGCACGAGCAAGAGCACGATTGGTATCGAGCCCTGTGTCGTATCCAAATGGACACGACATCTCCCCACAAGGCGGTTCTGTGCACAGAGTTGTGTCTGTGTGTTTTTATTGATTTGGACACCTCGTGTCCATTTGTTTGGACACGAGTACCCCCTGACACGTACTAAAGTAGGGAACACTTCTGTATACCTGATTTGAGTTTTCGATTTGGTTTTATTTGATTTTTGGGGTTTGAAATGAATCACTGATACTCGAGTTAAATCCTAAGTTTTGGGATTCAAAAATATATAGAACTGTAAACTAAGTTCCTAAAACCTGGGTTCTATTTCTGAGATTAAATGTTAATTAATTGTTAAATTGCTATGTTTTTAGCATATACTATGTCTGTGACACATGTTTAAACATTTGGGTCATGTGTGTTCGAATTTGGGGCTTGATGATGGGATTTGCATGTATATGTAAACTGAGAATGGGGTTTGGGTTGCATATATATGCAAACTGAATGTCAACCTAATAAACTTAGATTCTAACCCTTTATATGTTGTTGTCCAGTTTTGATGTACTTTCTACTTTACATGCTACCCCTTCCTGATGAACCCCCTTCAGTCTCTCTCACACATAGACACACACACAGGCCTACACACACACTGAAATCAGTACATAGACACACACACACCCTCACACACACACTGAAAATAGTACACACACACAGCCCCCCTATCTCACTATACTGCTATGTTGACACAAAACACTACACTATGCCTTAACACTCTAAATTGTTCACACACACACACCTATATATATGTCACCCTATATATATATATATATATATATATATATATATATATATATATATATATATATATATATATATATATATATATATTGTGATTTAGGCAATAGCCTATGTGTAATCTATATGTGAATGATTGATGACTGCATATATGTATATATAAACATTGCTCCTTGTGTTATAGGCATTAGCCATATATGTGTGGTATACAAATATAGTAGTATATATATACTTGGTATGTTATTTATTGTTTTGTGTTGTGGTTGGACTTGTTTGCCTAGAATAGCTATTGGTTAGGCCTAGACTTGACTTGTTAGACTAGATTGGACCTAGAATAGCTTGGTTGACCTAGTTGACTGGTATAGTTGACTAGAGTTGACCAGGAGTTGACCTTAGTTTATAATGACTTGTTAGACTAGGTTTAGACCTAGAATAGCTTGGTTGACCTAGTTTGACTTTATAAGTTAACCAAGAGTTGACTTTGGCCTTGATGACCTATAAATCATGTTGAATGCATTATAATGTTCAATATTATCTTTCTGGACAGGTTGTGACCTGTGTTACTCTAAATAGGACTCATCTACTTTGTCTGGACATTTATACTCAGCAGATACTCAGGATATCAGGCGAGTACATTTTCTAATCATTTCATACTTGCTAGGACTTATATTCTTGCTCTAGATTACTTTACTTGATGCTGTCACCTTGGTAACACGGATTGGTACTATATGGATCTTTTCATGAGATGTTATCCCCCTCGGGAGCATCGGGTACATCATGTCATGTGCATTTTACTTTCATCATGTACTCCTGTGCTCTCACTATTTATGTATACTCTTGTGATTCATGTACTCTCATGTTCATAGAGCCTTCATGTATAACTTCATGTCCACTCATTTATGAGCCCCATGTGATGATCATGTACAATAACATATGTAAAACCCCTAAATATCTACTATATTTTTTTATAAATTTGGTACTGATTATTTTTTTTGGTATTTGTACGTTGCGTAGTTGTAGTGTACATCGCGCACGAAATTTCGTTATTATCGAATTTGCTCGACGAGTGCGAATATGTACGAGCGTACATATTTTTAGAAAAATATTTTTATTTATTACTTTATAGTTTTAAAATAATATATGTAATAATTATTTTAGCTATCATACCAACATTTTCAAGTCCATTATTTTATTTATTTATAAAAAGTCTTTCGTTTATAATAGTTATTAATAATAAATAATATTCTTTGTACATACGTATATATTTCCTAAATATTTTATTAGTTTATTTTTAAATAAAAATATAATTTTCGAGATTTATTAATATTAATATTTTATTATTCAAAAAGATATTTAAAAATATTTATTATTTTTGAAATTATTATTATTGGTATTTTGAAAAATATATTTGGAAGTTATTGTAGCCATTTTAAATTTTGATTTGATTTTATGGATTTAATTTAAAAGTTTAAAGGTAGAATTTATATTTAATTTGAGTCTAGATTATCTAGATTTAAAATTAGAATTTAAATTGAATTATTTAATTGGGTTTAAATCCTAATCCTTATCCAAGTAGAAATTCCCACCTCCTATATAAGGAGAGGTACTCCTCCACATAAAAATTTTACTAAACCAATTCTATCAACACCACAAACATTTTATCGTTCGTACATCGTGTTCGTGTCCCTTTTTTTTTCCTTTCCACTATTTTATTTACATATACATTCCACCCTCTTCGTGTCCACATGTCGGACACGAATTCAACAACAAACCCCGAATCCCCACTTCTCTAATCCTAACCCCACCCTCCTGGCCGTAGCAGCCACCCCGATGCCGCGACTCTCCAGCCGTCTCCTTTCCCACAACCACCTTAGCCACCGCCAACCGCAGCTGCGGAAACCCGACCCCTACTTTAGCCACCAGCCATACCGACTCCCCTCGGCCACCCGATCCGCCCCAACTACTACAGGCTCACCACTACCATCACCGTCACCACCATCGCAGCCCTCGCCAATCCATCACCAACCCGTCATCGTCACCCCCGGCACGCCACCCTACCATGGCAGACTGCGCCTACACTGCTCATCACCACCAACAACCACCCCCCGCCTTCATCGCCACCATCTTCCCGATCGATCACCAAAATCACCTACACTGCCACCTGCCACTGCGTCCACGACCGCCACACCCAAACCCCCAACACCGGCTTCACCACCATGATAATCATCACTCCAGCCACTGGCCAAAAATTGCCACCACCACCGGTTCGACCACCACCGTCGCCATCAGAAATCCAAAAATGCTACGACCACCAAAAATAATATAAGGGCAGAACCCTCACCTCCGTCGCGATGGGCCGCGCTGGCGACCTCATCCACGCGCTGCCCTGCCACCGCAGTCCTCCTCTTCCGCCATCGCGATAGCCCCCAAGCTCTCGCAGCCTCCGCCACGCCTTCTCCGACGAAACCCCTCCGCGCCGCTACTCCGTCTCGACGAATCCCCTACACCGCCTCGGTGAAACCCTAGCCGAGCTCCGTGCCACCGCAGCGATCGCCGACTCAAGCCGACCTCAGTCGCGCTCGACGAGCCTCCCAACGCTCCGACATGCCCGCCGCCGCGCGCAGGTCACCTCCCGCCGACGAGCTCCGGCCGAGACCCCCGGTAAGCCGCTCTTCCTCCGCCCTTCTCTTCTCTCCGTTCGTCTCTCTCTTCCTCTCTCAAAATTTTCCATTTATTTACTCTCTCTCTCTCTTTCCTTCATTTTATTTTTTTCACATATGCAGCATATGGAGCACCGCAGTCAACAACCTCGGTTGTTATGCGTGCACATTAAGTTTTATTATTTTATTTTATGTTGTTTATATTAAAAGTTGTGTTCATTAACATTTGTGTAGGTAATATATATACTATTGTATTATAATAATCAACAGCAATGTTATTATTATTATTATTATCATTATTATTATTATTATTATTATTATTATTTTTGTATGATATAATATATAGTGTATAAAATAATTATATTACTAATATAAATTGTTACAAGTGTTATTATAAAAATTACTGTATTAATTAGTTTTTATTAAGTAAATAGATAATTAATATTTTTTAAAATTATTTTTTACAAAACTAGGTAGCCCTACAATAATTCCTAGATTTTTATTAAATACGGTGACTAATGTAAAGTTGGTTTTCTACAAAAATTTTATTTTCTCCTAACAAGATTCCTTGACTTCCAATATATCTTTACAAAGTTGTAAAATATTTTTACCTAATGATTAGTGATATTTTTCAAATATTTCTAAAATAACTTTTAATTGGTGAAATATAGTATTTTTACCCAAGAGCATATTTTTCAACTTAGAGTTTTTGCCTAAAAACAATTTTTCTTGACTTTTAAGTAATTTCTTATAAATTATTTGGACTCATAAAATCTAGTTTTCGAGTACTATAAATATTTCCAAAATAGTATATATATTTGTCTATGCAAATTCACCTCAAATACCATCGTTGATCATGACTAATTATACACTCCTATTTTTTGTGAATTTGGACCCTTCCACCGCGACCTTTGCTATTGGACAGGACTTATTGGATCATTGTACCACACCAGACGACATACCAGGCAAGACACCTTGCCTTACTGATTACTTAAATTGCTCAATATCATGCATGTTTTTACTTATTTCTAGCAAATATAAATTGTTCTTGCAAATTATTATATTTTAGTTACATTTGTCCTATAGTTAAAGGACCACCTTTGTTTGTGCCGCATTCATTGGCCCGACACCTGTGTGCCACGATAATACGTGTCTCATATAGATTCGGACTTGCGTACCGACCGTACATCGGTGCATACAGGTCGTGCGTTAGGATATGACTGCTAATAGTTATGGATGTCTAGAAGACTTAGCGGTTATTAGGAATATCGTGGTGTGGATTCAGCACGAGTAGTACATGGGGAGGGAGAAGACAGTTATTAGGCGCAGGGGCTTTCACACAATTACTTTTCTCTAGCTGCCATTTGTGACTCAACCGCGAGCTAGTGTGCCGTGCATTTATTTATTTTTATCTAGATGCCACTAGTACCTCGGTTGAAACACCAATGTGCCGTGCATTTACTTTCCTCTAGCTGCTGTTACTGACTCACCTAAGAGCTAGTGGCCGTGCATTTATTTTTCTCTAGATGCCCCTTAGCTCTCACTCGAGTGCTAATGGACCGTGCATTTACTTTTCTCTAGACGCCACTAGTGACTTGGTTGAAACGCTAATGCGCCGTGTTTCTAGTCTCGAGAGCCCTTGTATGGAACGTTGTCTTTAAAATGCATTTTCACATAGAATGGTTAAGGACCTTTATCTGTTTAGTCATATATACTTTTCTGTTGAGATTTTATTATTCAGTTCAGGGCATAATATTATGTGTCTTGTTACGTCCCTCTGAGGACCTGGTTATCTCGCCAGGTGTGTGCTCTTATCTTTCGCAGGTATTCTAGCTCTAGCCGTGATCATCGCTATTTCTTCGAGGATGATTGCACTTGGATCGTCTTCGCTTCGTTCGCCAAAATTATTTTATTTTCCATGTATTTTCCTTTTATTTGTTGGTAGTGGATTTGTCTCCGCACAACATATTGTATCAAGACAATTCATTATCATTATATGATATCTTTTATTCATTTATTTTTTGTATGAGATTAGTCGTTATGGTTTCTACTGTATATTACAGCTTATGTATCCATACGAGGCCATGTACTTCGTATGAATATAGCTGGCATGTCTACGTTCCTAGTCCTACGTATTTTGGGACTGGGGCGTTATAACATAACCTGTCTAGATCCTTGTGTATTGACTGGGGTACGGAGGAGTAGAAGCAGTCATGTGAACAACTCCAAAGTAGCGTAGTCATGTACAAACTCAGTAGTGTAATCATGTATAAATTTAAGTCGTTCACATGTCTTTCTTGTACTCTAAATCACTAGTCATTTGTAGTTCTTTACTTATAATAGATATTTCTTGTACAGTTATCTTTCTTTTTTCATGTACATTTCTTTCAGCGCTTCATGTATCTTACTCTATTGTATGCTTTATATTTCTGTCATAATATGAACTGTTGAGATTGTGTGCTCGTTTCTGTCCTGACTGGACCTGTTGAAATATTACAGATGACATCGAAGAGTTTTGTCCTACGTACTATGGAGCAGCCCTAGATGACACATGCGAGCTGGACTCCCAGGAGGACCCAGTCCTTGCAGAAGATATTACCCCAGTAGTCTAGGCTAGTTAGCTAGACTAGTTATCTTACTTTTTTGTCTTGTCTCATTTGGGTACATTGATGTATATATTTGGGATCTTGTTGTTATTCTGGATGTTTTGTGGAGATGTTATCTTAGACACCTAGACTTCTTCTCCTGTTTGTATTTCATTTGGTAATTTTTATATCACATCTATCTATCTTACTGTACTTCTACCTTAGTTGTGATTGAGTTGTACATTTCTGTATTGTCCTCTGTTTGGAGAGTATATTTTTTTTGTTAGATGTATGTGACCTAGGACAACGTTCTATCGCCGATACTATGGCGTAGGCTGGACGTACCCACTTCTCGTACCCTTACACTAGGTGCGTATCGTGACACATTTTTAGTGGCGGTCCATGCAGGTCTAGGATTTTGTAGTGGTATTCGAACTAGAGTATCACTGTAGCCTGCAGTAGGATATAGGATAAGGTTTTGGAGGTACTCAATCACATTTAGGAAAAACTCTTATCCAATACTTGCCATCTAAATTCTTGCTGATTAAATGCTTTCTTTTGAAAATAAACTGTCCTCCTTTGATTTTTTTGCTTCATTCTCAGTAATTGCTTCTTGTTTGATCCATCTTCAGGATGGTCATGGAGACACGATCTCATCGCTCCGGCCCGAGGGATACTATTGAGAGGTCGACCACCTCCTGTTCTGTTCAGCAGGGCCCCGAGACCACAACTCCTGTTATGGCAGCTCAGGTTGGCATTTCTGCCACATTTGGAAGTGAACCTCCGCATGTACAGAGACCTTCCTCCGTCATTCCTGACTTCTTCCAGCAGCAGTCGCCTTTGGGATCGGTTGACGCAGCACAGTTGTTCGCCTTCTTTCAGAAGACGATGGAGGCCCCAGCAGCAGCAGTTCGCTCATTTTCAGCAGGACATAGAAAATGCCCTTCAGCTTGCCCTAACGATGGTGGAGAGAGTCATTGCGCAACCCTAGGTAGGCCAGATATAGCAGTATCAGTCGAGGACACCAGGGATCCAGGAGTTCCAGAAGATGTATCTGCGGGACTTCCACGGCATAGAGGGGATTCTGTATACGGATGACTGGATAGAGCACATCGAGAAGATCTTCCTGCTGGCGGAGATTCCAGCCCGACTGCAGATTGAGACGGCAGGTAGCCAGATGCAGGACCTAGCTCGCACTTGGTACCAGACGGACCCTAGAATGGGTACCGAGGGTCAGACTTGGGCAGCTTTCAAGAAACTGTTCAAGGAGAAGTTTTCCCTGACACAACAGTCGTCGCTCTGGAGACGCAGTTCGAGAGTCTGGTTCAGGGGAACCAAATCATGGAGGAGTATGCTGGAGAGTTCTGCCATCTGGGAAGATTCGTCGAGGGACTCAGTGAGACCGCGAAGGCCCGGAGGTTTCGAAAGGGGTTAGTCAAGGAGGTCAAGTCCTTGACCAAGAGCGACATGGATGCTACGTTTGAGGAGGTCCTGTCGGGGGCCATGGCAGCAGAGGATGATCTTGAGCTGGAGCTTAAGAGATGATATGATGCACACGGAGCCGGGAGCAGCGGAGGTAAGGCCAAGAGGCCTCACTTTCAGCAGAAGTACCAGCAAAGGCAGTTCCAGCCACAACAGTTCTAGGGGCAGGGCCGAGCACCTTTCCAGCAGGTGCAGAAGTAGCAGTCGAGGTTTCAGCCATAGACACTCAGGCAGCAGCCCGTTAGTTGTACCTTCTGCAAGAAGCCGGGTCATGGATAAAATAACTGCAGGAAGAGGTTAGGCAAGTACCTACTCTGTGGTTCAGCGGAGCACCAGCTGAAGGAGTGTCCCACATTTTCGGGATGAGCAGTTTAGGGAGCAGGAGCCAAGGCTCCGGTAGGACAGGCGAAGGAACCGTTGCAGACTCAACAGCAGAGGTTCATCCAGCACCAGCAGCAGGCCAGGGGAGGTCAGCAAGGGCGAGCTTTCGCCATGGCAGCTGAGGACGCAAAGGCTATCGAAGAGCTGATCGCAGGTTCTATTCTTCTCGACTCTATTCCAGCTTTTGTATTGTTCGATTCTGGGACTTTCCACAGCTTTATGTCTGTATCTTTTGCTATTAGACACCATCTTATTTCTGAGTCGTTGCCTAGGACTTGCAAGATCACGATCGGAGGTGGCATCATCCTCATTAGTGATATTTGCAATGGTCGAAGAGTTGATTTGGGAGGCCGAGAACTGGATGTGAGTCTGCTCATGATGCCACTACCGAACTACGATATCGTGTACGGTATGGATTGGTTGAGCAGGCACCATGCCAATACAGATTGTCGCAGGGGTAGAGTTCTTTTTAGAGCGCCAGGAGAGCCAGAGTTCAAGTTCACCCGACGGCATGCGGAGCAGAGCAGCGGAGTTTTCTGCGGAGTATCAGTTGAGGAGCAGGCAGTGCCACGCCCTTTGATAGCAGAGTTCATGGACGTCTTTTCAGAGGATTTTCCAGGACTACCAACGGACAGAGACGTAGAGTTCTCTATAGACTTTGTGCCAGGTACAGAGCCGATATCTCAGTGCGTCTATAGGGTAAACAATAGTGAGTTGGTAGAGTTGAAGAAGCAGGTGGATGAGCTTCAGGACAAGGGCTTTATCCAACCGAGTTCTTCACCATAGGGTGCACCGGTACTCTTTGTACCGAAGAAGGATGGGTTGGTATGGATGTGTATCGACTACCGGGCACTCAACAACCTTACGATCAAAAACAAGTACCCGTTGTCGAGGATCGACGATCTCTTCGATCAGCTGAGTGGGGCAAGGATATTTTCTAAGATTGATCTGAGGTCAGGCTACCATAAGCTGAAGGTGAAGAAGGAGGATATCCCGAAGACAGCATTCAAGATGCGGTATGGCCAGTTTGAGTTCATGGTGATGCTGTTTGGGTTGACTAATGTCCCGACGGTATTAATGAACCTGATGAACAATATGTTCCATCAGTACTTGGACAAGTTCGTGGTGGTGTTCATCGATGATATCTTGGTGTACTCGAAGACCGAAGAGGAGCAGGAGGAGCACTTGAGAGTGGTTATGGAGACTCTCAGGAGCGAGGAGCTTTATAGTAAGCTCTCGAAGTGTGAGTTCTTTCTGGACCGAGTTGACTTCTTGGGTCATGTTGTGACTGGAGATGGGATCTCAGTTGACCCGAAGAAGATCACGGCAGTTGAGACTTGGGCATCACCGAGTTCAGTAGCGGATATCAGGAGCTTCTTGGGATTGGCAAGCTACTACAGGAGATTCGTGCAGGATTTCTCTCGGATTGCAGAGCCATTGACTAGGTTGACCCGAAAGGACGTAGAGTTTATCTGGTCAAAGGAGTGTCAGGTCGCTTTTGATGAGTTAAAGAAGCGGCTGATGACAGCCCCGATTCTGATATTGCTATCAGGATCAGGCGGGTTTACTATCTACAGTGACACCTCAGGGAAGGGTTTGGGTTGTGTCTTGCAGCAGCATGGAAAGGTGATTGCCTATGCTTCCAGGCAATTACGTCCCCATGAGAAGAACTATCCTACCCATGACTTGGAGTTGGCAACAGTCATATTTGTTTTGAAGTTGTAGAAACACTATTTATACGGAGAGCAGGTGGAGGTCTTTACAGATCATAATAGCTTGAAGTATGTGTTTACACAGAAGGAGCTCAATATGAGGCAACGCAGGTGGTTGGAGTTGATGAAAGACTTTAATATTTCCTTGCAGTATCACCCAGGGAAGGCCAACGTAGTTGCCGATGCCTTGAGTAGGTATCGAATAGCTATGTGGTTGACAGTGGATCATCACTTGCTAGCAGATTTGGAGAGCCTGGAGATCGAGGTGATTGTGTCAGGAGTTGAGATGCAGATGTGGGGCCTTCAGATTCAGTCAGACTTGATGGAGCGGATCAAGTCAACTCAGTTCGACGATGTTGCTTTGCGGTGTATCCGGGAGCAGGTTCGAGTAGGACTGGTAGATGATGAGTTTGTTCTTGCAGAGGATAGCGCATTGAGGCACAGTTCCAGACTGTGTGTGCCCAACAGAGAGCTTGGGGAGCAGATGATGCATGAGGCCTACCGTTCTCAGTACTCTATACATCCAGGTGCCAACAAGATGTATAGGGATCTGAGGGAGCATGTTTGATGGTGTGAGATGAAGCGGAAAGTAGCTCGCTTCGTAGCCAGATGTTTGGTCTGTCAGCAGATAAAGGCAGAGAGGCAGAGGCTAGGAGGTTTGTTGCAGCCATTGTCTATTCTAGAGTGGAAGTGGGAGCACATTATGATGGACTTTATTTCAGGATTGTTGTGTACACCAGGAGAAAAAAACATAATTTGGGTCATCGTAGACAGGTTGACCAAATCAGCTCACTTTTTGCCATTTAAAGTGGATATGTCTACTGAGAGGCTAGCAGAGATGTATATGCGAAAGATTATCAGGATACATAGAGTTCCGGTGAGCCTTGTTTTGGATCAGAATAGTCGCTTTACTTCCTATTTCTGGCGGAGTTTACAGACTAGTTTGGGTACTCAGCTCAAGTTTAGTACTGCATACCACCCTCAGACGGACGGACAGTTAGAGAGGACTATTCAGACACACGAGAACATGCTGCTCACTTGTGTCATAGATTTTGGAGGATCTTAGGAGGATCACCTGCACTTAGTGGAGTTTGCATACAACAACAGTTTTCAGGCCGACATTAAGATGTTACCATTCGAGGCACTGTACGGGGGTAGATGTCGTACACCCTTGTCTTGTGATAACGTTGGAGAGTGAGCTTTATTGGGACCTGAGATGGTTGTGAATGCAGACGAGAAGGTGAATCTCATCAGAGATCGACTTCGCATGGCGCAGGACCGACATCGGCACTGGGCCGATAGCCACCGTAGACCTTTGGAGTTTGAGGTACAGCTTAGAGATAGGATCAGAATTAGGAGTTGTTTGTTGTGATTTTATTTGATCATGTTTGATTGTTTAGTAATTTGAGACCTTGTTTGTGCTAGGTTGGAGACTTAGTTTTCTTAAGGATCTCTCCGACACGTGGTACGATACGTTTTGGTGGTGGTAGAAAGCTTAGCCTGTGCTTCACCGGACCTTTCGTAATCAGCGGAAGAGTCAGTGATGTGTCTTACAGGCTAGACTTGCCACCTGGATTAGTGGGAGTCCATAACGTATTCTACGTGTCGCAGTTGAGACGGTATGTGGTAGATCCTAGCCATGTACTCGATCACTCAAAGATTGAGGTGGGACCTACTCTTACTTATCCAGAGCAGCCTGTGAAGATTCTGGATAGACAAGAGAAGGTTCTGAGGAACCAAGTGATACCCTTGGTTCGCGTCGTATGGAGGCATCATTCTCCAGGAGAGTCTACCTGGGAACGGGAGGATGAGATGCCCGAGCGATATCCTTATCTTTTTGGACCTTGAGGTATGATTGTCTATCCTTCTCATCAGTTCAGTTTCGCCTTTCAATTTCGAGAACAAAATTCTTTTAAGGAGGGTAGATTTGTCACTACCATATTTTAGCTTGAGGGTATTTTGGTCATTATGATTTTTTAAATTATTTTATTATAGTTTGTTTGTTGGTTGTGATTTTGACTTTTGCTAGTTGAGACTATAGAGACTAGCCTAGTGTTTGACTTTGACTTTGGTGACTTAATTAGCATGGTAGAATGGTGTGGGATCCTAATCTAACTAAAGTTGACTCAAGTTGACTTGGGTTCATGTAGAGAATGGGTCTCCTTGGTAGTTGGCCTTTTTAGTCAGAAGGCTTAATCAACTAGCTAGTGCATTAGGCCCATGACCATTTCCCAAGAAACCCTAACCCTAATCCCTACATGGCCGGCCATATCACAACCCTTGAAGACCTAATCACACCCCTATATAATGTCTCTTAATGCTCACTTGCCTCTTTTAGAAATCCCCCTTTAGAAACCCTAACAGTTCTTCCCCAAATCATCAAATCTCACCATTCCTCTACCAAATTGATCCCACTCACTTGCATTGGAGGTCATTTCTGGAGTAGATGTTGAAGGGAGCTTGGTTGCAAGCTTTGGAGCTCACTTGGCCATTGCTATTGGAGGAGGACTTCTCATTTTGGGGCTTTTTGTTTGAGGTCTCTTCCAATAGGTAAATGCCCCCAAATCCTATTAAATGTCTATTTTCTCTTCATGATAGCATGTATCTAGGTGTCCCTTAGCTGTAGAGCGAGTTTGGTAGGAATTCGTATCATTTTGATATACGTATCGGACAGGTATTAGTATCCTAGGGTTAGTCTTCGATGAAATATCTTAATAGAATTTTTATTCATGTTTTGCAAAACTAATTTCATATTTATATAGCCCTATATGTGGGGATTTAATTTACATTTGACTGATTTTGTTTTGATGCACGTTTCGTGTCCAAACTGGACACGAACATGCTGTCTAGACACTGCACAGGGGATACTGTGCTCCCATGCTGCTGCACATCTCGTACACGCTGCACGTGTCACGTGGACTCGCGAGACTTGGTATGGAGGAGGGGGCCATGTCTAACAGATCCCTTCCCATGTTTTGGGACACCTCGGGTCGTGTCAGACATGATAGTCGACCTGTACTGAATCGACCACTCTGCACACGTGCGGCACGCAGTGCTGCTGATACGCTGTTCGTGTCCTTTGTGGACACGTTGTAGATGCATTTCAGGCACTCGTGTCTCTGGCCCTATCCCTGGCAAATGCGTATGCACGAGCGCGTTTTGTATCGAGCCCTGTGTCGTGTCCAAATGGACATGACATCTCCCCACGAGGCGGTTCTGTGCACAGAGTTGTGTCTGTGTGTTTTTGTTGATTTGGACACCTCGTGTCCATTTGTTTGGACACGAGTACCCCCTGACATGTACTAATGTGGGGAACACTTCTGTATACCTGATTTGAGTTTTTGATTTGATTTCATTTGATTTTTGGGGTTTGAAATGAATTACTGATACTCGAGTTAAAACCTGAGTTTTGGGATTCAAAAATATATAGAACTGTAAACTGAGTTCCTATAACCTGGGTTCTATTTCTGAGATTAAATGTTAATTAATTGTTAAATTGCTATGTTTTTAGCATATACTATGTCTCTGATACATGTTCATGTTTAAACATTTGGGTTATGTGTGTTCGAATTTGGGGCTTGATGATGGTATTTACATATATAGGTAAACTGGGAATGTGGTTTGGGTTGCATATATATGAAAACTGAATTTCAACCTAATAAACTGAGATTCTAACCCTTTACATGTTGTTGTCCAGTTTGGATGTACACCCTACTTTACATGCTGCCCCTTCCTGATGAACCCCCTTCACTCTCTCTCACACATAGACACACACACAGACCTACACACACTGAAATCAGTACATAGACACACACCCTCACACACACTGAAAACAATACACATACATAGCCCCCCCATCTCACTATACTGCTATGTTGACACAAAACATTACACTATGCCTTGACACTCTAAATTGTTCACACACACCCACCTATATATATATATATATATATATATATATATGTCACCATATATATATATATATATATATATATATATATATATATATATATATATATATATAAAATATATATATATATATATATATTTATATATATATATATATATATATATATATATATATATATATATATATATATATATATATATATATATATATATATCATTGTCATCATTTACATTAATATATATATATATATATATATATATATATATATATATATATATATATATAAAATATATATATATATATATATATATATATATATATATATATATATATATATATATATATATATATTTTATATCTCATTGTATATATATATATCTCATTGTATATATATATATATATATATCTATCTCATCCTCGGGTTGGAGCCCCTTGCCGGACACCACACCCCCCCTGCCCCCCCCCCCCCCCCCCCCCTCCCCCCGGGTTACCCCCCACCCCCGGACCCCCCCCCCCCCCCCCCCCCCCACGGGCCCCCCCCAAAAAAAAATATATATATATCTCTATCTCATCGTCATCATTTACATTAATATTTTTTTACATTAATATATATATATATATATATATATATATATATATATATATATATATATATATATATATATATATATATATATATATATATATATATATTGTGATTATTGTGATTCAGGCAATAGCCTATGTGTAATCTATATGTGAATGATTGATGAATGCATATATGTATATATAACATTGCTCCTTGTGTTATAGGCATTAGCCATATATGTGTGGTATATAAATATAGTAGTAGTAGTATATATATATATATATACTTGGTATGTTATATGTTGTTTTGTGTTGTGGTTGGACTTGTTTGCCTAGAATAGCTATTGGTTAGGCCTAGACATGACTTGTTAGACTAGATTGGACCTATAATAGCTTGGTTGACCTAGTTGACTGGTATAGTTGACTAGAGTTGACCAAGAGTTGACTTTAGTTTAGAATGACTTGTTAGACTAGGTTTAGACCTATAATAGCTTGGTTGACCTAGTTTGACTTTATAAGTTGACCAAGAGTTGACTTTGGCCTAGATGACCTAGAAGTCATGTAGAATGCATCGTAATATTCAATATTACCTTTCTGGACATGTGACCTGTGTTGCTCTAAATAGGACTCATCTACTCTGTCTGGACATCTATACTCATCAGATACTCAGGATATCAGGCGAGTATATTCTCTGATCATTTCATACTTGCTAGGACTTATATTCATGCTCTAGATTACTTTACTTGATGCTATCACGTTGGTAACACGGATTGGTACTATATGGATCTTTTTATGAGATGTTATCCCCCTCGGAAGCATCAGGTATATCATGTCATATGCGTTTTACTTTCATCATGTACTCCTGTGCTCTCACTATTCATGTATACTCTTGTGATTCATGTACTCTCATGTTCACAGAGCATCATGTATAACTTTATATGTATTCATTTATGAGCCCCATATGATGATCATTTATAATAACATAACCTATCTAGATCCTTGTGTATTGATTGGGGTACGGGGGAGTAGAAGCAGTCATGTGAACAACTCCAAAGTAGTGTAGTCATGTACAAACTCAGTAGTGTAATCATGTATAAATTCAAGTCGTTCACATGTCTTTCTTGTACTCTACATCACTAGTCATTTTTAGTTCTTTACTTATAGTAGATATTTCCAGTACGGTTATCTTTCTCTTTTCATGTACATTTTTTTCAGCACTTCATGTATCTTACTCTATTGCATACTTTATATTCCTGTCATAATATGAACTGTTGAGATTGTGTGCTCGTTTCGGTCTTGACTGAATCTGTTGAAATATTACAGATGATACCGAGGAGTTTTGTCCTACATACTATGGAGCAGCCCTAGATGACACCTGCAAGCTGGACTCCCAGGAGGACCCAGTCATTGCAGAGGATATTACCCCAGTAATCTAGGCTAGTTAACTAGACTAGTTATCTTACTTTATTGTCTTGTCTCATTTGGATACATTGATGTATATATTTAGAATCTTATTTTTATTCTGGATGTTTTGTGGAGATGTTATCTTAGACACCTAGACTTCTTCTCCTGTTTGTATTTCATTTGGTAATTTTTATATCATATCTATCTATCTTACTGTACTTCTACCTTAGTTGTGATTGAGCTGTACATTTCCGTATTATCCTCCGTTTGGAGATTATATATACTGTACAGGTACCTTATAATTGTTAGAAGTATATGACCTAGGACAGCGTTTTACCGTCGACACTGCGACGTAGGCTGGACGTTCCCACTTCTCGTACCCTTAAACTAGGTGCGGGTCGTGACAAGGGGATAGCCCTCACCAACAAGTTTGTTGTTGGAGGGATCGTCTCCAAGCTCCCCGCTGGTTGGAGCAAGTTTTACGCAAACATGTATAGGAAGAAACTGAGATTAGTTTGGAAGATCTCCTGCAAGTATCTATGTTGAGGACCAGATGAGGGCTCAACTGAATGTGAACGGTCTGTCCAAACGGATGGCTAACGCCAATTTGGTTCACACTTTCACACCAAGGAATCCAAGTAAAACAAGCGGCTTTCCACAACAAGAAGAAAGACCCCAATATTCTGAAAGTAAAGGGGACTTCTTTCAAGCATCAGAAGCGAAAGTCCCATTTGGCTTGCTTTAAGTGTGGCAACAAGGGCCACTTCAAGAATGAATGCAGAGCCAAGTCCAAGCAATCAAAGGTCAAGCAATCAGAGCAAGATGAGCCTAGTAAGATTTCAATGATCATTGACGTTATTACAATAATTGCTCAGGTCACTGCGGTGGGGGCTGACTCTGACGGTGGGTAGACACTAGTGCCACCTGCCATGTCTGCTCAAGTAAGGAATGATTCACCACATACACACCAACTTCTGAAGTTGTTATGGTGGCAAACCAGGCACAAGCTGAAGTGCAAGAGATCGGGACAGTGGTGTTAAAGCTAACTTCAGGGAAGTCTTTGACACTTCAAGGTGTGAAGCATGTACCTGCTATCACAAAGAACCTGATCTTTGGAGGCCTACTCTGTAACACAGGCCTAAGGATGGACATCAATGCTGGCCGAATGGTGATATCCATAAAGAGAACATACTTTAAAAAAATGTTTTATACCGAAGAAATATTTAAAATTAAGCTTGTAAATCAGTCTAATGTTATTAATGCAATCACTCATTCTGATTATACTCTTGAGTTGTGGCATAATTGACTAGGACATGTTCATTGTAAAAGAATAAATAAAATGTCTAGTCTAGGACTTATCTCCAAATGTGGGGGTAAGGTAGAGAAATGTGAAGTATGTGCTCAGTGAAGATCACAAGGAAACCCTTTCCTTGGGTTAATCGAAGCACAAATCTTCTGGAGTTGGTACACTCTGATATCTGTGACTTTAAACAATTCTCTACAAAGGTCGAGATGAAGTATTTCATAAACTTCATTGATGACTTCTCAAAATACGTATTCCTCTACTTGCTCAAGACTAAAGATGAAGCATTCGAGAAGTTCAAAGAGTTCAGGGCCGAGGCTGAACGACAAACTGGACAACAACTCAAGAGAATAAGAAGTGATCGGGGCAAAGAGTATCGGTCTCATGAATTTGTATCATTCTACAAAAAATATGGAATTATCGTTGTACTACTCCGTACTCTCCTCAATCTAACGGAGAAGCGGAAAGGAAGAACAAAATGTTGACATAAATGATAAATTTAATACTGTTGACTACGGGTCTTCCAAAATGCTACTAGAGAGAAGCTGTATTGATGGCCACTTTTATTCTGAATAGAATGCCACATGCAACTTCAGACGTTACTCCTCATAAACTCTGGTTCAAAGTCAGACCTAACTTGAATGTCATTCGAGTGTGGGGGTGTCTGGCACATGTGAAGCTCCCAGATCTGAAGATTAATTTAGAAGCTCGGGACAAGGATTACGAAGACGATCTTCTTGGGTTATGCCGAGAAGAGTGATGCTCGAAGATTTCTTGATATTAACTCAAATCATATCATTGAATCTCGCGATACAGAATATTTTGAAGATAAATTTGCAAGGCACAAGAACATTGTTATTCCGGATATTTCGGAGAACAATGAGGGTGTGCAGGAAATTAAAGTTTTTAATGAGAACATAGTCCAAGAAGAAGTTGTTTTCGAAACAACTGTTAAACCAGAACTCGCTGAGCCGTCAACTAAGCGAGTGAGGAGGCCGAAGGACTTCAGAAATGACTTTGTCACCTATCATGTGGAAGTAAATCTGCTTACCTATGATGAGACGATGAAGACCAGAGACGCTATTTTCTGAAAGGAGGCGATAGATAATAAAATTGATTTAATCATCTCTAATAACACTTGGGTGTTGGTTGATCTTCCTGGAGAAGCAAAAACCATCTGATGCAAATGGATCTTCACGAAGAAGATGAAAGCAAATAAAACTATTGACAAGTTCAAGGCTAGGCTAGTAGCTAAAGGGTTTTCTCAGAAGCAGGAGATCGACTACTTTGACACGTATGCTCATAGCCCGGATGACCATCATCAGAATGTTAATTGCTCTCGCAACAATACATAAGTTGGTGATACATCACATGGATGTAAAAACAACTTTCCTAAATGGCGAGCTGACCGAAGAGATTTACATGCAACAGCCAGAGAGATTTGTCGTCAAGGGTCTTGAAGACAATGTCTACAAGTTGGTGAAATCCTTGTATGGTCTTAAACAGGCTCCCAAGATGTGGCATAAAAAGATTGACAAGGTTATAAGGTCAAATGGCTATAGGGTCAGCGAGACGGACAAGTATTTTTACACAAAGTTCATTGATGGAAGAAGTGTAATCGTTTGTCTGTACATAGATGGCATGCTTATTCTAGGTACGGATATGGGTTGTGTCACGGAGACAAAGAAGTTTATCTCAACTAAGTTTATTATGAAGGACTTAGAGGAAGTGATGTGATCGTAGGGATCAAGATCATCCGGACAGAAACTGGACTGGCATTGTCACAGTCTTATTATATTGAGAAGATGATCACACGTTATGGGTATCGGGATCTTCCAGTGATCGATACGCCTTACAGGTGTGATATGAATCTGAAGTCTAATTCGAGGAAAAGCGTCAAGCAGTTGGAGTATGCAAGCGTCATCGGAAATTTGATGTATTCTACGACTGCCACAAGGCCTGACATAGCTTTCATCGTGGGATGCTGAGTCGTTTCACGAGCAACCCAGGCATTGAGCACTGGAAAGCTGTAAAACGGATAATGAGATATCTAAAGAAGACTCAGACATATGCACTGCACTACAACGGAGATCCGTCGGTAGTAGAAGGCTTCAGTGATGCCAGCTGGTGCTCAGAGTTGGAGAGCGAGAGATCCACAGGTAGATTTAATTTCATAAAGGGTGGAGCTGCTATATCATGGAAGTCGAAGAAGCAGACTATCCTCTCTTGTTCCTCCATGGAATCTGAGTTCTTTGTACTTGATACCGCAACAGAAGAAGCAGAATGGCTTCGGGAGCTCATGTATGATCTTGTTGTGGTTGGGACGCAAATACCGACAATTTCGATATACTACAACAACCAGGCGACTGCGGCGGTGGCATCAAATAATATCTTCAACAGAAAGAAGAGAACTGTGCGGTTAAAGCACAGGACAATGCACGATCTCTTCAAGAGAGGTCATTGTAGCGATTGATGTTCGGAGTCAGGAGAACCTGGAAGATCCGTTCATAAAGGGCCTCAAGCGCCAGCTGGTCGATGACACAACTTGTAAAATAGGCTTGAAGACATTCTGATATTATGTTATTGTAATCCTACCATAAAGTTTTATGCTATTAGTTCAAAGAGAAATCTACTAATCATCTAGCTTTTGGTTCAAGGGAGGACCACTAACTGGAAAAATATTAAGAACATTGGATACATGTCCTTTGTGGCATGGAAAGGTTACGAACCTACAACCATTGTTGTCTACTAGATGTTTTCTGCAAAAAACGGATCCTGTGATGAGGATGGCTTAAACGCCTTAATAAGTTCTCAGACAGAGTGAATGCCTGATGTGCTTTATAGAAAGCATGGTAGCACAGCAGTACAAGGAGTGTAACTCCATGCTACAGTGGGGTGACTCCACTATGAGGTTCCAAGGTAGGGGTAATGCCTCGGCTTTGCAAGCCAAGTCACAGCGGTGTAGCACCGTAAATAGTATGACACTACGATCAGGTTCCCAGGTAGGGGTAAAGCCTCGGCTTTAAGTCATGTCATAGCGGTGTAGCACCGCAAGGGAAGTGCAAGGCTTCATGCCATGTCTCTTTAATAAAGAACTCACATATAGTGTAAGGACAGAGATAGCAGGCTGTCTCTTGAGGGTAAACTTGTAGACGTCCAAAATTATACACTGAAACCAGGCTGGCACATGGCCTTTAATGTGCAGCTAGAAGCACATATGACTACAATATATGAGTTGAAATAATTGCAGCTATATCGCAGAATTTAAGGCTTCGTTCTTGTATTATAGTCTGTTATTTGACCCTTGCGGGAAGATTCAAGTCGTCAATGACATCTATCCTAATGCATGATGGACAGTTACTGTGGGGAACACTCAAATCCATATATCGAGATATGTGGGGGATTGTTCGAGCTTTTCCTTAAACATATAGAGAGAGCTTGCTCTCAACACATGCCTAGTATTAGTCCCACATTGGAAAAGCCTCATAAAGTGTATCTCAATATATACTTGGTATGTATTGTTGAGATATTCATATGGGGTGGTGACCTTAAGGAGGAACCATGCGAGTTATTTTACTAGAAGGTAAGGATAAGACTCCATGTTAAAGTATTAATGCTTTTTGCTCTTGGAATTTATTCCATTGGAGCTAAGTCCCGTAGGGGCTTAGTGACTCGGACTCGGGCTCATGGGCTCATGAGGCATAATGTGGCATTTAGTTGGCACACTTTGCACTTACCACGTCAGCATCGTCGCTAGGCTCATAGTGCACTTAAGTTGCGCTCGTTGCACGAGTGCGCAGCCGATCACGCGCCCGTTCGCGTGGCCCGATAGTGCTGCAAGATGGCACGCATAATTGGCACGGCCAAATGGTGCTGCCAGTTGGTGCGACCTGATGGTACTGCTTGTTGGCACGTAGTGTGCGTGTGCGCAGTTGGCACAGCGGTGCACGATTACGCACGGTGTGAGCTGCTAGTGCGCACTGTGCGCTATTTGGCTTAAATCGTGTACGTGCACGATTTGAGCGGTTACGAAACATTTAGAACGATTTTTTCCATGTTCCGAACGTTTTGCATACTGGGCGGCTACTGTGCGCGTCTATTTAAGTCGCTCTCTTCTCTCTCATTCTCTCTAGTGGACAGAATACAAATTTCTTACGAATTTCCAGAGAGTAGAGAAGAGATTACTGTGCGCCATTTGAGTCCGTTCGAGAAGTCAAAAGAGCAAAGTGTTTCAAATTCCTCACAAATTTCCAGAGAGTAGAGAAGAGATTAATGTGCGCCATTTGAGTCCGTTCGAGGAGTCAGAAGAGCAAAGTGTTTTAAAGTTCTCTATCGAACTTGCTGGTTCCTGGAAGCTGTTCGTATGGGGCGAATTAAACTTTGAGCGCCGGTGATTATTTACCCCAGCAGGACATTATGTCATTACATCTATTTTCTGTTCATCCACTTTTATCTCGTTCTAAACGAGAATGTTTCTGATCTAATCAAAAAATGTTAATGGACATTCATCGCTTCCACTACGAAACCGTTTGTACCTTCTTCGAAGTGTTAAAATCGATTTCAATTCTCAGAATCCTTCGGGATCTCTATCATGCACCTTTCTCGAAGTGTTGCATAATTCAGTTTTCTATCAAAAAATTATGCCCCGGGACTAACATAAGCTTCTTGCCGGACCACCCCTCCAGATCCACCCAGCGCGTCCCATCTTCGTCCTGTGCTGACGCAGCATCGCCAGCCACTGGAGCATCTCTAGCATCCGCGCTGGAGGCCAGCGCCAGATCTGGCTTCACCGCCTCCACCGGCCTAGCTGCCCGTCCCCCTCTGTGCCACCTCCTCTCGCGCCATCGCGCGAGCCCTCCACCCGTGCCAACGAGCCCTTGCTGTGCCACCCTCGGTGAGCACCCTTTTGCCTCTCTTTCTCTCGTTTCCTCTCTCTCACTTCGGTTTCGTAGGGATTTGAAATATCCCTTTTGGGAAGGATGAGAAGAAAATAGGTTATTTAATAGGTTTTACAGAGAGAGCGACCCCCTTTTTCATACCTAAATATAGGTAATTATTATTACTTTTTTTAATGTTATGTTTAGGGTTTTGAGCTTGCCTGCTTGGGACAGATTTGGCAGCCCTATTAACGAATTTTAAAAAAGGAGGAATGGTATGGATTTAACCTTGGGTTGGGTTTGGATTAATAGGTTGTATGTAAAAGTTAGATAATTTAATATCTGGTATTTGGTAAAATATTTTAGTTAGAGTTTGGTTTGGGACTTAAGGTGAATAGAAGCAGTTGATGCCCCCTTTTGATTTTAAAAGGATTAGTGGATATTATTATTATTATTAGGTATTGATGATTATTAGAGATTAGATCTTTATTTAAATCTTATTGGTGCAGGATTAAGGTTTGTATGGGATGAGCTGATTTTGGGCTTAAAGCCCATATGTGATTTTTTTTGCATACCAAAATGTATATATTATGTATTATCATTATATTTGTAAATTTGTTGTATGTAGTATAGATATAAATATTACCACCTATATTTCTCAATAGGTATTAGAACATATATATAGTAAATAATTTCCAAAAATATTTGAATTATATATATATATATATGATTAACTAAATTATGTAATATTTGGGATCTAATATATATTTAGAATATGTTCTAGAACTCTTATATATTCTTCAAATCGTTTATAAATAACTGTCTAGGTTTTGTACAATTTATCTAAAAATATTGTGATTAATAAAATATACTTACTAATATTATAAATTTTTTTCAAAATAGTTATACGTACTTAGTTATTCTTTTCCCCTTTCAATCATAAGTCGTGACTTTGTGTCACGATCCGCACCCTAGAGTAAGGGCACGAGACGTGGGTACGTCCAGCCTACACCGCAGTGTCGACGGTAGAACGCTGTCCTAGGTCAATCATCTAACAATATAAAGGTACCTGTACAGTTTATACTCTCCGAATGGAGGTAACATCACAACATACAGTCTCAATCACATCTAAGGTAGAAGATGAAAGACAGATAGATAGATAGATAGTAACTCAAAAAGAACAGTAGCATAGATGAAATAAGTCTAAGTGGCTAGGATACATAACATCCAGAAAGACAACTCATAATACAATAAGTCTAAGAGTCTATACATCTCCACATCTCAAAATACAACTCAGAATGTGAGACAAAATATAATGTAGAAAAGACTGTCTAGCTAACTGGTCTAGACTACTGGAGCAACATCCTCAGCTGCAGGTGGATCCTGCTGAGGGTCCTCAACACAAGTGTCATCTAGTCCTGCTCCATAATATGTAGTCACCCATGCCTCGTCCTCATCCTCTGTAATATTTTCAACAGGTCCAGTCAGGACAGGAACGAGCACAATACATCTCACACAGTTCATATCAGGTTAGGAAATACGATACAAGCAATAGAGTAAGATACATGAAATGCTGAAAGAAAATATACGCTGTAAAAGAGATAGCTGTAAAGGAAATATCTACTGTATATAGAGAACTGTAAGTGACTAGTGATATAGAGTACAAGATAGGCATATGAATGGCTAAAATTTATACATGATTATACTACTGAGTTTGCACATGATTACACTACTTTGGAATTATTCACATGTCTACTTCTACTCCCCCGTTTCCCCAATCAATACACAAGGATCTAAATAAGTTACGTTATTATACATGATTACTTCACATGAGGCTCATAAATGAGTATACGTGAAGTTATACATGAGGGCTCAGTGAATCATGAGAGTACATGATCACATGAGTACACATGAATGATGGAAGCATAGGAGTACATGATGATAGTGAAACACACGTAACATGAAGTACCCGATGCTCCCGAGAGGGATAACATCTCATGTAAAGATCCATATAGTACCAATTCGTGTTACCAATGTGACAGCATCAAGTAAAGTAATCTAGAGCGAGAAGTAAAGCCTGAACAAGTATGAAACGGTCAGAGAATGTACTCGCCTGCTGTATGAATGTCTGTAGAGAATATGCTGTCTGAGGAGAGGTGTCTGGCTCCTGATCAGAGCAACACAAGTCACAATATATTCTAAATAGTAAAAATGAAGTCTACTATGCATACTACATGATTCTAGGTCAATCTGGTCAAAAATCAACTCTTGGTCAACTCTGGTCAACTCTAAAGTCAAACTAGTCAAAGTTAGGTCAACACTAGTCAAACTAGTTAGGGTTTTAGTCAAACTAGTTAAACTAGTTGTTTTAGGTCATTCCTAGTCAATTCTAGGTTAATTAGGTCAATGTTGACCTAAGGTTGACTTTGGTCAACCCTTAGTCAACAAGGGTCAACTAGTAGTTGTTTAGGTCATTAGGTTAGCCCCAAAGCCATAGGCTAGTATCTTGGCCATAGGCTATTGTCATAGGTTTCCATATAACATATACTTAGTAAGTTATTATATATATAACTATATATATAGATATTCCCAAGTGTATCTACTACCTATATATTATATCAATATAGGCATAACTATATACAATACAATCACCCACATATATATATATATATATATATATATATATATATATATATATATATATATATATATATATATATATATATATATATTTTATATATATATATATATATATAAAAAAAAAAAAAAAAAAAAAAAAAATATATATATATATATATATATATTATATATATATATATATATATATATATATATATATATATATATATATATATATATAACACTATGTATAATCTAATACAATATATGCATATATATATATATATATATATATATATATATATATATATATATATATATATATATAATATATATATATATATATATATATATATATATATATATATATATATATAAACATATATGTGATTCATATATATATAGAGAGGGAAGTGAGAGAGAGACTTAGAGTGAGGAAGATATAGAAAACAGTGAGAGAGAGAGACTGAACAGGAAGAAAGGGAAGGGGGTTCCAGTTTTCCTGGAACAGGAATGGTCCCTAAACACACACACACAGTTACATATATACATATATATGTATATATATACACAACTACATATATTTTTTTTTATATACACACACACAGAGTTACATATACACAACTACATATATACACAACTACATATATACACAACTATACATCCTCAAACCTCACCTATACACACACATACATATATACTACGTATTCATATACTAAAAACACACTAATACATGTATCAATCATATTAAAATTAGATTTGAAATTCACTTTTGCAAAACTGGGAATAACCCAAATTCTGGAAAATAATGGACTGTGCACAGGAAACAGGGTAAACCCGATTTCACACGAAAAACCGATCTAATGCTCGAATCCATTGGTTGGTAACTGAGTCCCACAGTGTACCCTAGTGTCCTAGGTGGCTGACACGATACCACGACACGGTTGAAGTGTCCAAACTCACAAAAAACCCACTCGGGTAAACTGATACACACACACGCGTACACAGCGTCGTGCACGCGTTCCTCACGCTCGTGGACACACCACGAGACACGACACGTCTCGTGGTCATGCACACGT
The DNA here is from genome assembly GCA_029216955.1 of Iris pallida. Lineage (NCBI taxonomy): Eukaryota > Viridiplantae > Streptophyta > Magnoliopsida > Asparagales > Iridaceae > Iris > Iris pallida. The sequence goes on along the minus strand of JANAVB010020198.1, from coordinate 6,800,331 downwards.
GTAGCCCACATATAGGGCTACACGATCCATACACTGACACGTGTCCACGACACTCCTGGACACCATACGAAACCCATATCAGTCATGAAAAATACGACTGATACACACGTTTCGACCGCGTCGTGCACGCGGTTGCACGTCTCGTGCTCGCAACACAGGATACGACACACCTCGTGCTCGTGTCCTCGTGTACGCCACATGATGGGCTACACGCTCGTGTCACCACGAGGTGCCAAGGTGTCGTATCCGTGCGACACAATACGCGCGAAGTCAGCCCCCGCGCGCGTGTGTGCTGACAGCGCGTGTCCAGTGCGAGTGAGATTTCTCACTCAACACGACACGACACGACACCAAACTTTGGGGGCATGCTCGCAGACATTGCCCCCGTGTCCAAGTCAAATTTCACGTGTCCTAGTGCTCTGTGCAGTGAGCACGAAGGGTATAGTAGCAGGGCATGCGCGCGCGTGCTCGTACAGTGAGTTCGTGTCCATTTTGGACACGGACACAGCACGAAAACGTGCTCAGTCATGGTGTTTCATGATCAGCAAGTCTAGGGCTACATGATCATGCAATTTGTTTTACATTTTAACAAAATCAAATCCTTTGTGGCATTTCACCAAACAAGGGTTTATAGGCTAGGATACGTGTCCGATACGGATACCAAACCAACTCTAATTTCACCAAACTTGACCCACAGTTAGGGTAGTCCTATATGCATGCATTTATGAAGAAAAAATAGAGTTGTAACTAGGTTTGAGGGCATTTACCTATTTGTGCAATTCTAAGGAAAAATTAATAAGGAGGGGGTGTGCTTCCTTCCACTTGGTGATGCCCAAAGCTTCCAAATTCTAGATTGCTAGCCTCCCTTAGCACCCTTGATGTTGTAGGGTCCCAATGCAAAAGACTAGAGTGAATTTAGATCAAAAATGGCCAAGTTGTGGGTGTTTGAAGAAAATGGGATTTTCTAGGATTAAAATTCATGTAAAATGATCATGAATGATGCAATGGGATTATATAGGATGGAGTGGCTGCTAGGGGGGTGCCCTTGGCCGGCCATGGCATGGGGGGTGTCCTTGCCCTTTCCTTCATGGCTAAGGCAAGACTTTGGTGCTAAAGTTGGGATACTTTTGAGGGTTTCAAGCAAAATATCCATAAAGTGCATTCTAAGATATTTCCATTACTTTAACCCTTGACTAAATTATCCATCCTAAAGCTTCTAGGTTAGTAGCTAACCCCCAGATTAGGGTAAGATAGGTTAGTGACTAATCATGGTACTTAACATGAATTAAATAATATTAAAATCACATAATCTCAAATAAAGTCTAGAAAATTACCAAAATACCCTTTTGGCAAAAATCACTAATTTGATGTTCTAAGCCTATGGCTAGGCTCACATGGTCATGGCAACTTCTAGGTTAAGGAAAACTAGGGTTTACACTAAGGTTTTGCTAGTAAGTCACAAAGTCATAAGTCATGACTTAGAAAATGGTTTTAATTACACTAATAATCACCAAAAATCCTATCATGCCTAAAACACCATTAATAAACAATAAAAATAATAAATTTTCAAAAATCCCCAATTTTAGAAAACAGGGTGTTACACTTTGATAATTGTTTCATATTTCTTTATTCGATTATCGTTTCGAAGTTTGATTTTGGGCTTCTATGTATCAAAGTAGGCCTTTTGGACTATTATGGACTCAATGGAACCGTCTGTGCCATCGTTTGGGACCATCTTATAGAGCATAATATCGTTACCTATTTCGTGTCGACACGTTCGTGTCGCGCACGTCGATTCCAACCAAATTAAGGCGAGTACATTCTCTGATAGTTTTTATTATCTTGATAGTCTCTATGATATCAGTTTGGAGTGTTATGCTTGATACCTGTCACTTGAGTACACAGATTGGTATAGCTTGGATCCTATCATGAGATGTTATTCCTGGTTATCCTGGTATACTGGTACATGACTCATTCTTGATTATTGTTCTTGTACTTGTATGGACACCGATTCCTAAGGGGATTTGCTACCCTCTTAGAGATCCCGTGTCGTAACGTGCCATGGTTGGATCCATTATAATAGTTGGGGGATGGAAAGATATTAGTAGATTATGTGATCATACCCTAACTTGTTTACTTACTTGTGCATAGCTTACCCTCGCCACATGTAGGGTGTAGCCTGACCTTACTTGTACTTATGCATATGTATGGCCGGCCTGATCTCCAGGTTTTCCTGTGCTTGTTCTTGTGCATAGTCGGTCATATGGATAGCCTGATCCTAGTTCCAAGCCGATCACATAATAAACTAATATCTCAAGGCACTGTCTAGTAGTAGTACATGTTCTATTCCAGATTATTTTTTACTGTTATACTGTACTCTTGATTACTTACAGTACATTATTACCATGACATGCTCACATGATTTCCCTGCTTTTTTACTGTTCAGTTCTATTTATCCATCATGTATTTCATTGCTTTTCGTTATTTATAGATTTTTCAATTTAACGGAACTGTTGTTATTTTATGTACTTCGCTCCAATCCTGACTGGATAACCATACTTTAGGAGTTGTTATGCCCCACATACTTGGACTGCAGGACGATGCTAGCTGAGACGAATTCTCGATGTTCCATCGACCGTGAGTTGACTCCTGAGAGCTCTAGGCCATTACTTCCTTATTTAGATTGTATTTTGTTATCGGAATTTTCTCCGATACATTCTTTTCTTGTATGATCATTATAGACTCTAGTTAATTTAGTGTATTGTTATATTTCATATTTCATATCTTCCTTAGCTGTTGTGATTTGAGTACATATAGTTATTAAAGATCATTTAGATATTGAGATTTTACTGGGTATTTAACAACGCTCTACCGTCGATACTACGGCGTAGGCTGGGCGTGGCCCACGTACTTGTTCCCGATATTCGAGTGTGGGTCATGACAGGAGTACTAAGGTTGTTTGGATGGCAAAAACGAACAAAAGATAGCAAGGGTGCTAAGGTTAAGGTAGCATGAGTGCTAAGGTTATTCGGCTGGCGGGAACGAACAAAAGGTAGCATGAGTGCTAAGGTTGTTCGGCTGGCAGAAACGAACAAAAGGTAGCATGGGTGCTAAAGTTGTTCGGCTAGTAAGAATGGACAAATGTAGCAAGTGTGCTAAGGTTATTCGGCTAACAGAAATGAGCTAAGGTAGAGATTGTTGGATTGTATCTCGTTCCGGTTGAGTGCTCAAAAGGGGGTAACAATGGAATTAGTAATTTAGTCCCACATCGAGTAGACGATGAGATCATGAGGTATAGATAATTAGAATTGGTTAAGGCCTTACATGGGAATTCTCTTTTAACGAAGCTATGTTTTCAAACAAAAAGAAAAATTCCTCATAGATAATGATGATAGTCACTCAGGTAGAATGAGAATGTTAACGCACCTTTATTTCTCATTCTTTAACAGTTTTCTTTCTGATGTTCTAGATTCTTACTCCATAAGGGATTGTCCCAACTGATATCAAATTAATCCGATAAGGCAATTTACCTGCAAGTTTTTTAACTTAACAACTTTACTATTACTTTATAATAATGTTTTAAAAATCAGACCGGAGATCGACCCAGTTAGGACACTGGATTGGGTCAAACCGGTCCAACCAGTGTGTTATTCTGGATTGAACTAGTTATATAGGCTTACAATTTTACATTGAATATATTACATATATAGTGCACAGCTAAGTATATACTACTTAGAAGTTCTTCACGGTTACCATAATTGAATTAGTCAAGAAGCAAATATATTAACTTTAATTGCATGTAAAGTACAAAATAAAAGTCAAAAGTCAGGTCAAAATCGGTTCAAATTCAAAAATCCTAGAGTGCGTAACTCATGAGTTACTACTTTTTAAAACTCGTCAATGAAAAAACGTTGGATTAAATGCATCTCATCCCTTGATTTTTTAGGGTCCTAAACAGAAAAAATCAATTGCCTAAATAGAAAAACAAATCCACATGTCATAACCATATTACGAGTTCTTATTTTGTTTAGTTGGTCATTTGAGAGCCTTTGTTTCCACTGCAAGCATCAATAAAGATATTATTTTTATTATATTGGTTGTGATTCAATTTGTATACTTATTTCTACTGCAAAAATCTTATGTTGAGATCAATTATGTTCATTATTATTTGTCTTGTACAAGTACAATTTAGACTTGAACGATATCACGTCAAGTGAAGACTTTTTGGTTCTGCAGACTATGATAGCTATTATTTGTTGGGATATTTTAGCAAATGCCTCCGTTTAAAATATAGAAACTAGCATATACCCTCACTATTTTAAAAAACTAACACATGCCCTCATTCCTTTGTAAATCAGCCAAAATTTTGGTTAAATAGTGGGGATATATCTTAAAATTTTATTTGTTCCATACAAAGGAATGTGGACATTTGATAGTTTTTTTTTAAAAGTGAGGGTATATGCTAGTTTCTATATTTTGAATAAGAACATTTGCTAAAATATCTGTTATTTGTTTATCGACATATTTTCTCAAAATGGCACCATATATTTTTGCCACTATTATAGTGTATTTTTGTAGTGACAATTCTTCTAAATTTGTTGTTGTTTGAGCATAGGCTTACATCTTTTTTTTTTTGATTGAATAAAGGTATATACCTCTTATAAAAATATATATATATTTTGGCATGATAATCATTTAATTTCTCCCATATAAATTGAAACATATACCCTTGAAAAATATTTTTTGAAATTGATAAGCTTGTCATGGACATTTATAATATATCTGTATTATTTTTGCTCAAACAAGTTTAAAATCCAAATATAATAAATCAAATAAGTTTAACTTTATAATAAATTTCGGTTGTCCTATCTAGGGGTGCATCTTGGACGGGTTGGGTAGGACTTAAGGTCAACCTCATCCCAACCCGATGAATCATATGTCTAGCCCGAGTCCAAGTCCGCCAGGTTAAACATATGAAGCCCAAGAACAAATACGAAAGATTTTGGGTTGTGCTCGGATTGGGTTGGGTCAATCGGGTTTATCGAGCTCTAATATAATATTTAAACAAAACTAATATTAAACACTTAATTAAATAGAAATCAAGCCATGATCATTACGAAATACAAAATGAAATAAGATTTATGATAAGAAATATAAGAGTTTGGGTGGAGAAAATTTGGATTTAAACTTTATATTTAAGAAGTACGAAACAATATACATATAAATATACATAAATTATATGTAAGTCGGGTTTCGGGTTCCTTGGATAACACGACACATGAACTCGAGCCCAATTCAATTTTTGATCGGGTTCAAATATTTTAACCGAACCCGAGCCCTAACCCGAGTATCTTCAACCCTAACCCAACCCATTAACGGGTTTACCCGATCGTGCTCGGGTTTATCCCGTTTGAGTTGCACCCTAATCCTATTCGACATGTCGTTCCTTTTTTAATAAGAGTATCTCCAACCCTAATGTGAGTTTTAAAAAAAATGGTTACCACATTGGAATAACAAATTTTTATTTCAAAAGCCCTTCTCTAATGCAAATGTGGAATAAATTATGAAGTTGACATGGCAATGTGTCACGACCCGCTCCCGAATAATCGGACACGAGTCGGACACGCCCAGCCTACGTTGGAAGGCTCAACGTAGTAAGCTGTACCAAGCTAAGGAAACTAACAAGTCAAGATAAGAATGAATATAAACCACGGCATCTATAATATCGAATCCCAGAATCAAAGTACATGTCTAAGAGTTATTTCATTTTCCAGCAAATGAAAAGTAACTGAAGTCTCTAATACAAAGTCTAAATGAAACTACAAGGGAAAGTACTAGGCTTCCTCAGCCTCTAAGTCCAGAGCAACACCAGCTAGCTCATAGGTACCTCCAGGCTCCTGTCCGTAATAAGTGTCACAGATAGCCTCCATCTCACCTGCAACATATCCTAGTCAGGAGCGGAGCTAAGTATATCCAGGGAAATAAACAAGAACATCATGGTATAGAAATGAATACAGGAAAAATATAAAGTACAGAAAATAAGAACATGAATACTGAGAAGTAAATACAAGGAATACAGGGAACATGAAATGAAGCCTGAACATGAAATATACAATGAACCTGACGTGTGCAATATATCGAAATACATCCAGAGTGTGTGATCGGCTTGGGTAGAACATGGAACATGAAATGGTACGACTTAGGGCCCGCGTGCACGATGCGAGGCTTAAGCTATTCACATGAATTATAACTCGGGTTTGATCACACATCTGTAGTATTTTTTCTCCAAGACACAAGTAAACTCAAGGAACAAGATACAAGACAATCTCGTAAAATATTGTGTCAACAATAAGGTACAAGCATGAGTATAGAAAAGCACAAGACATAAAGTAATGGACAAGTCTGAGGAGTGTACTTGTCTTGCTCCGGGTGATCAAGTGTGGAATGTAAAACTGGATGTCCACCTGTTTTAGAATTTAAGTACAAGTTGATTTAAAAACTAATCAATATCCAATTAAAGTCAAATTCTATAGTTGAATTATCTACTAACTGTAACTTAACATGCCAAGGCTTAAACTTCTAGAACATACTTTACCTAGAAGGGAAATGGTACTAGAGAAATAGTGAATGTTTATGAAGGCAAGGTAAATAACAACTTCAGAAACGTGAACTAAACTAACCTTCTGAATATTACTAATTACCAATAGAAATATTTCTATAATTTCTATAGTTTAATCTAGCAAGTGTCCTAATCCTGATATGTACATAAACATGCTTAGCTACTACAAATATTTAGCTTAAAAGAATCAGGAAAAATTTGACAGTTCTTAAAGTTCACTCTTAAACAGACTGAATACAAATCAGTCCTGATTAAGGCTGATGCAAATAAGTCCTTAACCTGAGCACTGATACAAATTAGTCCTGATTAAGGCTGATGCAAATTAGTGCTACCTACAATATATCCTAACCTCAAAAGGATTATAGTTCAAACCAAAACCTCAATCTCACTATCAGTTTGAAACTTGAAGTATCTGCACACACCCAAGAGTAATTAACTTGTCCCATACTCGTTTGGCAGTACCAGTAGGGCAATACTCAGGTTCAATAAGGCATTATTTTAGTCGAAGTCAACCAAGTCCCCTAGGTAATCAATGAATTTCAAAGTTCACTCCTACAGTCTACACTCCCAGGAAACCTACTGCTCACTGTAACCTTACTGTTCTCTGAACAAACTGGTAGTTTATCTGCTTAACATGTTAGAACCAACCACTTGCTAACTAACATTTGAAGTTAAGATAGAGATAATGGAAATAACCAATGTGGGATGGGTAATGTAAAGTGAATTAAAGACTGATAACTAGCATAGGCTTCCCATTTCCTGATACTCAGTCCCCTCTTCAAGATAGCTTGCTACCTCTACTGACATCTAAAACAAATATCAGTACAATGTTCCAGAAGGTCCAACAGTTAAAAGTTCAAGGAACCAAATTAAAATTAATCCTCTACTTAAAGTGAAAATCTGATTTCACTCAGTCAAACATCTGAAACATATAATTCATTGCAAGAGGATGAATCTAAAATGAGATTAGAAAGAGGACTCCTTGTGACAGTAGTATCTCTCTCTCTCTCTCCTACTCGAACTTAACTGCTCAGGAAATTTTGATATAAGACTTGGTTTTAAATCTCAATATCAAACCCCTTTTATAGATACCTCTATTCCAGAACGAAATATAGTCCATTCTCTTGACTGGGTTCAGAGTACTAGCCATGATACAAAACTGCACATATACATCTACTCTGAACAACACCCCAACAGATCAACAAGTAACACATCTCAAGATGAATCAACTAATAGAGATTTCAAATTAGATCAGAAAATTACCTCAACAGAATTTCCTTCAGAGACAACCACAGGAGTTAAGGAGTATCCGTGTCCTGCCCCAAAACGATTGAATCCTGATTCGACCAAGGGTTCTGATACTCTGTTCAATGATTGATGAGGACAAACAATAGGACCAAAACCAGCTGAATTCTCTAATCCGTTCTACAAACTCGACACAACAATTTGAAGAACAAAATCAAGAAACATTCAATCTGAATTTACCTAATCAAGCAGTGATTCTTCACCTTATTCAATTGATTTGAATCGATCAAGAACAGATCATAGAATCGAGGAAGAATCTCGAGTGAAATTGACTGTTCTCCAAAATAAGATTCATACATCTCAAATTAGATCAACGAAATAACAGAAGAGCAAATGGACATCAGAAATTCTAATGACTTACTTGATCTAATTCAAATGGAGCTGAAATGAAGATGTCGAAGGAGGATTCGTTCGTCGTTGCTGTTACGAAGAGGGATCTTCAAAAATTCTTGGTTCTTAGTATTCATCACCGAAGAAATATAGATGATCATTGATCTAGATCCAGAGAATAGAGTACTGTCTCAGATCCTACGAAGATCGATCTAGATCTTGATTCAATCATAAATTCGATGCAACAACAAATCGAGAAATCAATCGAACAGGTCCTCGACAGGAGTCTCACCTCGGTTTTCTGTCAGTGGCCTCAAGAACAATAGAGAGTCAAAATCTTCGAGAACAACAAAGCTTCATCAACCGCCGGAAAAAGTGACGTACTCGCCGCAACCTTCATCGTTGGAGAACTCCTGGAACCACCGCTGGAAGAGCGACACTCAACTTCTTCTCGACACCATGAAGACCCATGCCATGGCTCTGCATTTTGAAATTAGGGCTCAAGAGGATTCTAGAAGAGATGGAAATTTGGGAAGAATGAGCTTGTAACCGAATATAACAGAAAGGGTGCTCTCGATGAGTTTTTATAGAGTATGAGAACAAAGTGGTAGCATTTTTGAATTCTTACTGAATTTAAGAAATACTGGCTACCTCGGCTCAAGGCCCATTTTAATCCTATAGGCCCAGCCGGCCAGAAAAGCACAAACAAAAGTTGGTTTAAAGAAAAAGGAATTTTAACTTATGTAAAATCACTAATTTCCCCTTTTAAAATAATTATAAAAAATAGTCTCTTAAAATCATTGAAATGCTAATGGATCTTGGGAAGTGGAGTTACAAATCTCCCTCCCATAAAATAATTTCGTCCTCGAAATTAGAAGGCAACACAAATTAAATCTCAAAAGCAACATCACAAGAAAGGTCTAAACACAAGTCCTTTATTGAATTTAAAAATATATTCTCTAAACCAAAGTACAATCATGTAAATAAATTGGGATAGCGCTCCCGCATCTCATCCTCGTGCTCCCATGTCGACTATCCCGGAGAGTGATGCCTCAACATGACTCGGACAAGCGGTATAGTCTGATTTCGCAGTTGCTTCTCCCTCTGATCAAGGATCTCCACTGGCTGCTCCTCGTAAGTCAAGCTTGGACCCACCTCTAGCTCTGAGTAGTCCACCACATGGCTCGGATCTAGAATGTAGCGTCGAAGTTGGGACACATGAAAGACATCATGTACTCCCTCCAAGCTAGCAGGAAGCGCTAGTCGATATGCCATCTCGCTAATTCGTGCTGTCACATCGAAGGGCCCGATATATCTGGGGCTGAGCTTCCCGTCTCTGCCAAAACGAATGATACCTCTGGTCGGTGAGACCTTCAGAAACACTCTATCTCCAACTGCAAACTCTAGAGGCCGTCTGCTGCTGTCCGCCCAGTGCTTCTGCCGGTCTTATGCAACCCTGAGACGCTCTCGGATCAGTCTGATCTTCTCAGCTGAATCTACCACCATCTCTGGCCCAAGCAAAGTCCTTTCACCAACGTCGTCCCAAGTTAAAGGTGTGCGACATCTCCGCCCATACAGTGCCTCGAAAGATGTCATCTCGATGCTAGCCTGATAACTGTTGTTATAGGCAAACTCCACAAGATAAAAGTGATCCTCCCACGAACCGCCGAAGTCAAGTGCGCAAATCCGCAGTATATCCTCCAGTGTCTGAATGGTCCTCTCCGACTGCCTATCCGTCTGTGGATGATAGGCGGTGCTTAACTTCAACTGTGAACCTAAGCTCAGCTGTAGACTCCTCTAGATATGTGATGTGAAGCGGCTGTCCCTGTCTAAAATGATGCTCACCAGCACCCCGTGAATCTGCACAATCTGACGCATGTAGAGGTCTGCAAGCTTCTCGGTTGACAGCCCTACCTTGAACGAAAAGAAGTGAGCAGATTTTGCCAGTCTGTCCACGATAATCCAAATAGCATCCTTGCTACCGGACGTACGTGGTAAACCAGAGACGAAGTCCATGGTTATGTGTTCCCACTTCTATTCCGGAATAGGTAAAGGCTGGAGTAGTCCTACTGGTCTCTAGCGCTCCGCCTTGACTTGCTGGCACACAAGGCATCTAGAAATGAATCTGGCAACCTCTCGTTTCATCCCATAACACCAAACATACTCCTGCAGATCCTTATACATCTTGGTAGATCCAGGATGAATAGAATACTGCGACTGGTGGGCCTCCTACATAACCTCCTTCCACAAATCTTTGGGCACACACAACTGGTTTTCGTTCCTCAGGGATCCATCATATGTAATAGTGAAATCGTTGAGCAATCCTGCCTCTGCCTGGCCTCTGAGACATCGGAGTCCCTCATCTAGAAACGGGGCCTCCTTGATCTTCTCTATCAGTCCAGAATGTATCTGCATGTGCATCAGCTGTCCTCGAACCCCCGGAAGAACAATCTCGATCCTAAGACTCTCAAGATCCTCAAAAAGATGTGGATCCATAGGAAGAAACATAGCAACAGGATATCGACTGAGAGCATCTGCTACCACATTCTCCTTTCCAGGATGGTATTACAGATTGATGTCAAAATCCTTCATGAGTTCCAGCCATCTTCGCTGCCTCATATTCAGTTCTTTCTGAGTGAAAACATACTTCAAGATTTTGTGGTCCATGAAGATATCCACTCTCTCTCCATACGAATAGTGTTTCTACAGTTTCAAGGTAAAAAAAGACTTCTGCAAGCTCCAAGTCATGAGTAGGATAATTCTTCTCATGAGGCCTCAATTATCTAGAAGCATAAGCAATAACCCTCTTGTTTTACTCAAGCACACATCCCAAGCCTTTTCCTGATGCGTCGATGTAGATGACGAATTCTCCAGATCCGGATGGCAAAGCTAAAACTGATACTGTAGTGAGTCTTCTCTTTAATTCTTCAAATGTTGACTGGCAGGCGTCACTCCGGATGAACTCCTCGTCCTTCCGTGTAAGCTTCGTCATTGGCTCCGCTATCATGGCAAAATCTTTCACGAACTTCCGGTTGTAACCTATTAGCCCTAGGAAACTATGAATCTCTGCTACTGACTTGGGAGGTACCCATGCTTCCACAGCTTCAGTCTTCTTGGGATCTACAGAAATACCCTCTCCAGTCACCACATGCCCCAAGAACTCCACTCTGTCCAAGAAGAACTCATACTTCGAGAGCTTTTCGTACAGCTTTTTCTTTCACAGAATCTCCAACACAATCCGTAAATGCTTAATATGTTCCTCCTCGGTCATCGAATAGATCAGGATGTCATCAATGAAGATGACGGTAAACTTGTCCAGATACTTGTGAAAAACTTTATTCATCAAGTTCATAAACACTGCTAGGGCATTGGTGAGTCTGAACAGCATCACCAAAAATTTATACTGGCCATAGCGGGTATTGAAAGCTATCTTTGGAATATCCTGCTCCTGAACCTTCATCTGATGATATCCCAACCGAAGGTCAATCTTTGAGAAGACCTTCGCCCCACTCAATTGATCGAACAACTCATCTATCCATGACAACGGGTGTTTATTCTTGATGATGATGTTATTGAGTGTACAGTAATCGATACGCATCCTAACAGTCCTATCCTTCTTCAGCACGAAGAGTACCGGTGCTCCCCAGGGTGAAGCACTGGACCGAATAAAAACTTTGCCTTCCAAATCATCAATCTGGGCCTTCAACTCTGCAGCTTCCTTCAGGTTAATCTTGTAGCAATGTTGGGACTTCGACGCTGATCGGGGCACTATGTCGATGTTAAACTCCACATCTCGCTCTGGTGGCAATCCTGGCAACTCCTCGGAGAAGACGTCGAGAAACTCTACAATCAGCGGATGCGGCAACTTCTGGTCTTCTGCAACTGCTCTGAAGTAGACTCCCTCTGGTCTCTCTGCGATCCGTCTTCTGACCTCGAACGATGGAACTCCATGCGGGCTGAAAGTAACCTTCCCTTCATGGCAGTCTATTACAGCAAACTGCTCACTTAACCAGTCGATGCCGAGGACTATATCAAATTCGAACAATGGCATCACTAGAAGTCGAGCCCTAAGCTCCCTTCTAGCTATAGTGATAGGGCAATCCACCATCTCACTGACTGGCACTATCCCTCCTCTTGTCATAATCCGAAAGTTCCTCCTAGTGGGCTTAGGTGTGAAGCCGTGTCTATGCAGAAACTCATATAATATAAAGCTACACGTGGCTCCAGAATCAAACAATGTAATAGTAGGAAATGAATATAAAATGATATAACGTGTAATAACATCTGGAGCTGCCTCCTCTTCCTTCTCAACTGCGGCCATGACGTAAGCACGTCCCTGCTGTGGTCCTCCTCTCTGCTGCTGCTGATGCTGTACAAATCTATGCTACTGAGGTGGTAGAGCTGGTCCTCTCTGGGGTACAGCAGGTAGTGCTCTGGGTGGTGCAGGTGGTTGTCCTCCAGCTCCTCGGGGTCCTCCTGCTAGTCTGGCTATGGCCTGCTGGCAGTCTCTCATCTGATGAGCGTCTGATACGCAGAATAGACAAAGTCCGAGCCTCTTACGATAGACCTCAATATGGTATCCTGGTCGATGACAGTATGTGCAAGTGATCCCTTGCTGTCTCTGATGCTGAACTGCTGGAACTCTGGCTCGACGATGCTGAACTACCATCGGCTATGGTGGCCTCGTCTGAGTCTGAATCTGAGTCCTCTTCGCCGGTGCCTGATAGCTGCTACTGCCGATGTCTGTAACACCCACTTTTCTAAATGAGGATAATTTTGAACTTTTATAATTTTGATTAATCGATAATAAGATTTAACTCATGTTGTAATTTTTGGTAAATTTTTTAATCAATTTAAAACTATTTAAAATATTGAATTATGATTTTGAAGGTTAACTAGTTAATCTCTAGTTTTGCTAAGCTTAGAGACTAACCATGGGGACCTAACCATGTGATTAGAATGATTATTTACAACTTTTTAGGCTAAGGGTATTTTGGTCATTTTGTGACTTTTGAATTATTCAGAATTTTGATTAATTGGTAAATTTTAGATTATTTTAATAATATTTAAATTGATGTATTATGATTTTTGTCATTTTTTATATTTTAATATTTTGGGAAAATTTTATATTTCTAATATTGTTTTTATTGGATTTGTTTCGTCGGATTTGAGTTTCGTCTCGTTTCGACTTGTATTGTGACCCTGGTAGCTTGAACTCTAGATGGGATCCAATATTAAGTTAAGCATGGCTCACAAGACCCAACATTAAGTTAGTTAATTAAACTAATTTTTATCATATTAGAATGGTTAAGTTAGAGACTCAAAACTAGATCATTTTGACCCCAAACTTGAACCTAGTTTAGACTTAACCATATAAGACTAGAGAGGGGCAATTAGGACATTTTCCATTAGCCCTAATGGACTCTTTATGGCAGCCACCTTTAGGAGAGAATGATTCATTTCATTCATTACAATCTTGCCTCTTTTATTTTTCTTTTGTTCTTTCCCAATTTTAGAGAGCCTTCCCATTGATTTGATCTCCAAATCAAATCATTCCTTCACCAAACCTTTCCTCAATCATTCCCATTCTCCAAGGAAAGGGTGCTACCAAGGATTGGAAGATGAGTGCAAGGAGGAGTGTCCACTTTGAGGGATCTTCGTATCGGAGCCGTGTCCTAAAGGATTTCATTGGGATTCCACTCCCAATAGGTAAAACCCATCCTCTAAATCGATTTTCTTTGCATATAAATTAGTTTTGAATCCGTAGGATCTATCCTCATGCATGTGTCCCATTTAGATTCAAATTTGAGGCCATTTGGAGCTCTCTTGAGGATTTTAGATATGTGTCTTGTGTCCTACTTGATAGATCCCAAATTAGGACACCCCATGTGTATGTATGTATGATAATAGTTTAAATAGATATTTAAATTCAGTTTTATAATGGTTAGAGAGTGGATTGATCTTTGTTAGGATGGTTAGAATGAGTTTCATTTGGATACCTATGTTTGTTTGCAAGTATCTTGGCCTATATGTGTTCTTTTGTCAAATCCGTCATAATTTTCATCCACGTTTTTATTAACCAAAGTAACTTAGAAATGTCATAACTTTTAGCTTAGAACTCTGATTTATCTTCCGTTTTTTTAAAAGAACCTTATCGAAGTTAGCTTTCCAAATATATATTTCAATAAGCCAAATTCTTTCTGTAACTTTCTATAGAATTATTTGAGTGTCAACTGTACGAAAGACGAACGTGTTTTGATATTTTCGCGATTTCGGGAGCTTCCGGACACGAAAATACGATCCGTTTAAAGTTTTGGAAAGCTAACACAAAGGGCTACGACATACTTTAATCCTAGAATTTAGTGAATGCCCAATTGGTACAGTATTGGTTTTAAGTAGAAGAGTGACTATACGATATATACATTTTGTGTAACGTATGAGCCTATGTAGCATGGATATTAAATGAATATAGAGTATGTAATGCTTGATATGTTAGATGAATGAAATGATATATATATGATATATATTCTCTTTACATTAATGTATATATATGGTTGAATGCAAGCATGTAGGAATGCAATTAATATAATGCATATAAGCAATGCATGAATGAAAGAATAATATACAATGTATGCATGAAAGTATATAATGAATGCTAGATATGAATGCAAGATATATATGTAATGATAGATATGAATGCATAATGTATAAATATTGTAATGCAATATATAATGATAACATGTATGGTAATGTAGAGTATATGATGCAAACATGAATGAATGGAGGAAATACATGTATATAGGTAATATAGAATGTAATATATGAATGCAAGCATGCAAGATAATGTAATATATGAAAGGAATGAATGATAATATATAACATGATATGTAAGGTAATGCAAGGTATGAAATATATGATGTGTGCATGTTTGTATGTCTCTATGTTAATGTATGAAATGATATGAATATACAATGTATGCATATGTATAAAACATATAGGTAATGCATAGATGCATGAATGAAATGAATGTTTGTAATATGTTAATATAAATACAAGTATCTAATATGCATGAATGTAAGTATAATATAATACAAGTATACATGTATGTATCATGTAAATGTAGTATACATGATATGTATGTATGCATGTATACAAGGTAAGTATGTATGTATGTATTTCTATAAACTGAGTTAACCTATAACCGTTTACACACATGCATTCATACACCCTTTGACATCATGTATCCCATGTCACATACACCTACCTATCACTAAATTTTAGAACATTAACACATATCCTTTCACACACATGCCAAACACACACATACTCACTTACTCTTTTACCTCTCTTTCTCTCTCTATATATATATATATATATGTATGTGCCTATATATATAGCTTTTCTATATATATCTATGTATATGAATATGTGAATAGTGATATATATATATATATATATATATATATATATATATATATATATATATATATATATATAAAATATATATATATATATATATATATATATATATATATATATATATATATATATATATATTTGGGATGTACATATAGGTAGCCTATATGTTATGAGTGTACTACAATATATTAGATATATATATTATTATGTGTATATGTGTTTGTGGTTTGGCTTAGGCATGATATAGCCTATAGCCTAGGGTTCTTAGCCTATGGTGTGTCTGTTTGCCTAGTGAGAGTTTAGTTAGACTTATTTAGTCTTGATTAGGCCTAGAATAGACTAGTTAGACTAGTATAGACTTGTTTGGTTTTGGTTTGACCTAGTTTGACTAGTCTAGTTGACTAGAGTTGACCAAAGGTTGACTTTAGCCTAGATTGACCCCAAACTTCATGTAGATACATTGTAGCAGTCTATTTCCTTATTTTAGACTTGTTGTGACTTGTACTGTTCTATAGGAGACAGATACCACTCCTCGGACAGTATATTCTCTTCGGACATTCAGGATACCAGGCGAGTACATTCTCTGATCATTTTATATCATGTTTAGAATTATTTTCCTGTATTAAATTACTTTACTTGATACTGTCACGTTGGTCACACGGATTAGTACTATATGGATCCCTTCTTGAGATGTTATCCCTTCAGGGAGCGTCGGGTACTCTATGTTCTGTGCGTTTCACTTACATGGCGTATCACTATGCTTCTTTGGTTCTTTGATCACTTGTGACATATACTCTTATGATCACAGAGTCTTCTTTGAATCCTTATCCCATTTATTGGATTTCCTAGAATCTTCATTTATGGGACTACTATGTACCACCCTTCGGGGGCTTACCACCTTTTGGGGGCTTACCACCCTTCGGGGGCTTACCACCCTTCGGGGGCTGTTATATGGAATCATAACATAACCTGGTTGGATCCTTGTGTATTAATTGGGGGTACGGGAGAGTAGAGTAGACATGTGAATAATATCCAAGTAGTGTAGCATCAGAATCTTTCTATAGTGTAGCATCAGAATCTCCTATGCCATTTACATGTCTATATTATACTCTGACTCACTAGCCACTGTTAGTTCTTTACTTATGGTAGATATTTCTATTACAGTTCACTCTCTCTCTGTTTACTTACTGCATTTCCTTCAGTATCTATATCTTACTTTACTACATGATTATATTTTCTAACCTGCTATGAACTGTTGAGATGTACTGTGCTCGCTCCTGTCCTGACTGGACCTGTTGATAAATTTTACAGATAGCATGGAGGTTTCCTGCTAGCCTAGAGGAGACACAGTAGAGGTTGTATAGGTAGCTAGGGTTTTGCTCAGTTTATTTTCAGTTGTCTTGAGTTGTATTTATGGATTTCTGTATTTGAGCTTTGAGATGTATTTCTGGGTTTGGGTATCTTAGACACTTAGACTTCTATCTGCTGTATCTCTTTTGGATTTCATGTTTTATCTATCTTCTATTATGCTCTACCTTAGATGTGATTGAGTTTACATTCTGCTATGTCACCCCCATTCGGGGAGTATAAACTGCTTAGCCTTATACTGTTAGATGCATGAGACCTAGGACAGCGTTCTACCGCCGACACTGCGACGTAGGCTGGTCGTTGTTACGTTCTCGTGCCCTTACTCTAGGGTGCGGATTGTGATACATTTTTAGTGGTGGCCCATGCAGGTCGAGTTTATGTAGTGGTATTCGAACTAGAGTATCACTACAGCCTGCAGTAGGATTAGGATATATTTTTGAAGGTACTCAATCACAGTTAGGCCTCCTTGAGATATTCCTGGGATGAACCTTGAGAATCTTATTTTAACTTCGATTTGAAATCTATTTTTCTCCTGATTTGATTTACCTTTACTTTCTGTTATTGAACTTGATTTTGATGGATTATTGTTGAATTTTGAATCTTGATGTTAGTGGTTGAATTTGAGTCTGTATTTATATGATTTTGATGGATTATTGTTGAATTTTGAATTTTGATATTAGTGGTTGAATTTGAGTCTGTATTTTTATGATTTTTTTTGATGGATTATTGTTGAATTTTGAATCTTGATATTAGTTGTTAAATTTCAGTTTGTATTTATATGTATATGTACATTTTTTTTGGAATTAAGGTATAACCTGATAACATACTTGATAATAAGGACAGTGAGAAAGGTAAAAGTCTACTTTATTATGGAATTTAGAATTTATTACAGTCATATTTGCTAGCATGACAAGGACATAGAGCCTGATATAGCTATACTTATCTTAGTTATGAAATCTAGATTTTCTTGCAGCCATACCGGGTGGCGTGGTAAGAATTCTAGATAACATGATTATAGGGTGTATGCCTTATTATGGACTCTATCGTTTATTGCTTATTGGCGTAGCAGAATTCTGACAACATAATTTCAGGAAGACGCATATGATTATCAGATTGTACCTTAAATATTTTTGAACATGTTTTCTCTACTTTTGTTTCAGTCCTTCAAAAAAAAAGAATTGTTATTTGTTTGTTTTGTTTTGTTTTGTTTCTCATTATTTCACTTAGGAGTAGCTTTAGCTGTTTTTATAAACTTTGTGTAACTTCTTACTATGAATTTCTTCTTAATACAATGAATCGAAGATTTTACTAGACCTTATCTTGGATTTGATAGTTTAGCTCTGGGTTTCAAAATGGTTCCTTCTTTTAAACGGATAAGCAGAACAGATTTTATCGTTATTTTCTTCTTGCTACTATCCTTATATTAAATAATAATAATAATAAAACTGTCTTGATTTCACCAATCACCTACTTGCAATCTTGGTAGGAATCTAAATGTTGGTCTTAACGTAGAATTAAATTTTTATATTGGGACATGAGAATATATGAGTATATATATAGTGGACACAGACTCTTTGCCTAACACGTATGCATGCTACACCTTGATTACCAACCTATCTAAATATATATTAATATGTTGTTGATGTTTAAATTGTCAAAACCCCAATATTTCTGGTTCTCTGTCTTTTTTTCCAGTTTAAATTCGTAATTCAATATAAATTTCATGTTAGTAGTTTTGTTTATATCACTGCACATGTATGTTATATACAGGGTTTCAACTCTTAAGAGAATTGGTTGAGTTTTGTGTTTGAATTTGACAAATCTAAGACTGTGTGCATATTAACCCTTAATACTGGATTCCAATGTTTAGTTCAATTTGCTATTTTATTTTTTTTATTTTTTTCAAATGTAATTTTTTTAGCTATATACATTGTGGTATGTAGGGATATAAATTTTGGCTTTGTAGTCTACATGTTAGGTTGTGATAAACATTAGGTTGGTTTGATGTTCGAATTTCTCTAAAAACCTAAAACTGAATACATGTTAACATTTTTACATTGATTTCCTTGTCTGGTTCACTTTCAGATTTAATATGTAATATTGAACTGTATGCATAGATAAATGTATGGATAGTATGTTAGGGTTTTATTTCCATCATATTAGGTTGTGTTAGGAGCATTAAGTTGGTTGTGATGTTCAAGCCCCTAGATTCTGAAATTGCATTATGTTAATATTGCACTGGTTTAAATGTTAGCTCATTTTCAGATTTGTTATGTAAATGCTGAACTAAAACTGGAGTTAACCTTTCAATACTAAGCTATATCCCTGTACAAGGACACACACACCCTAACTTAGTATACACTGTCATGTAACTTAACCCTTCCCCTCTATGTTATGTTCATATATCTATATAGATACATATAGAGCTTAGGCATACATGTTATAATGTATATAGATACATAACTAAATTTCTACCTCTTTATATATATATATATATATATATATATATATATATATATATATATATAATATATATATATATATATATATATATATATATATATATGGTTAGCCATGCACGTTATGAGTAAATAGGTTGTGTGTTGTAGATTGTTTAGCCAATATGCCATGAGTAGTGTAACTGGATAGCTATTGTTTTTAAACCCAAATCCTCCTATACACTTTCATGTATATTTCACACACATACACACATGCCTACTATCTAACCATATGAATATGTCCACATACACCCATACACACACTAACCACATAACCTTTACATAATGCTAGATTTTTCCCTTCTAACACACTCTCTCTCTCTCTCTCTCTCTCTCTATATATATATATATATATATATATATATATATATATATATATATTGTGATTGGATTTACATGCAAGTGACTTTCATTCTTTAACTTTTGATTTTGATTTTTCTGAACCCTTTATAAATAATTGGTAGTTACATTTCTTTATTTTTATGATAAGTACCAGTTTTCATATAGGATGGTAGACCGCCTTACAGTCTTGATGATTGTTATTTTTTGTATTTTTTCTAGTTTAGCATCCTAGATTGCTTGTGTGTTTGATACCCTATGACCGTTTTGGTTTAGCATGACTAGTATACCTAGATGAGACTTTCACTACCACCGTGTGCCATGACCCTGTATGCCGTCCTTTTTAATGGTATGATTTGTTTAAGTTTTGAGACTTGATTGTGGGTGTTTGACCTAGAAGGAGTATGAACAATTTTAATTTTGAGGACGAAATTTTTTTAAGGGAGGTAGGGTTGTAACACCCACTTTTCTAAATGAGGATAATTTTGAACTTTTATAATTTTGATTAATCGATAATAAGATTTAACTCATGTTGTAATTTTTGGTAAATTTTTTAATCAATTTATAACTATTTAAAATGTTGAATTGTGATTTTGATGGTTAACTAGTTAATCCCTAGTTTTGCTAAGCTTAGAGACTAACCATGGGGACCTAACCATGTGATTAGAATGACTATTTACAACTTTTTAGGCTAAGGGTATTTTGGTCATTTTGTAACTTTTGAATTATTTAGGATTTTGATTAATTGGTGAATTTTAGATTATTTTAATAATATTTAATTTGATGTATTATAATTTTTTGTCATTTTTTATACTTTAATATTTTGGGAAAATTTTATATTTTTAATATTGTTTTTATTGGATTTGTTTCGTCGGGTTTGAGTTTCGTCTCGTTCCGACTTGTATTGTGACCCGGGTAGCTTGAACTCTAGATGGGACCCAATATTAAGTTAAGCATGGCTCACAAGACCCAACATTAAGTTAGTTAATTAAACTAATTTTTATCATGTTAGAATGGTTAAGTTAGAGACTCAAAACTAGATCATTTTGACCCCAAACTTGAACCTAGTCTAGACTTAACCATATGAGACTAGAGAGGGGCAATTAGGACATTTTCCATTAGCCCTAATGGACTCTTTATGGCAGCCACCTTTAGGAGAGAATGATTCATTTTATTCATTACAATCTTGCCTCTTTTATTTTTCTTTTGTTCTTCCCCAATTTTAGAGAGCCTTTCCATTGATTTGATCTCCAAATCAAATTATTTCTTCACCAAACCTTTCCTCAATCATTCCCATTCTCCAAGAGAAGGGTGCTACCAAGGATTGGAAGAGGAGTGCAAGGAGGAGTGTCCACTTTGAGGGATCTTCGTATCGGAGCCGTGTCCTAAAGGATTTTATTGGAATTCCACTCCAAATAGGTAAAACCCATCCTCTAAATCGATTTCCTTTGTTTATAAATTAGTTTTGAATCCGTAGGATCCATCCTCATGCATGTGTCCCATTCAGATTCAAATTTGAGGCCATTTGGAGCTCTCTTGAAGATTTTAGATATGTGTCTTGTGTCCTACTTGATAGATCCCAAATTAGGACACCCCATGTATATGTATATATGATAATAGTTTAAATAGATATTTAAATTCAGTTTTATAATGGTTAGAGAGTGGATTGATCTTTGTTAGGATGGTTAGAATGAGTTTCATTTGGATACCTATGTTTGTATGCAAGTATCTTGGCCTATATGTGTTCTTTTGTCAAATCTGTCATAATTTTTATCCACGTTTTATTAACCAAAGTAACTTAGAAATGTCATAACTTTTAGCTTAGAACTCCGATTGATCTCTCGTTTTTTTTAAAAGAACCGTATCGAAGTTAGCTTTCCAAATATATATTTTAATAAGCCAAATTCCTTCTGTAACTTTCTGTAGAATTATTTGAGTGTCAGCTGTATGAAAGACGAACGTGTTTCGGTATTTTCGCGATTTCGGGAGCTTCCAGACACGAAAATGCGATCCGTTTAAAGTTTCGGAAAGCTAACACAAAGGGCTACGACATACTTTAATCCTAGAATTTAGTGAATGACCAAATGGTACAGTATTGGTTTTAAGTGGAAGAGTGACTATACGATATATGCATTTTGTGTAACCTATAAGCCTATGTAGTATGGATATTAAATGAATATAGAGTATGTAATGCTTGATATGTTAGATGAATAAAATGATATATATATAATATATATTCTCTTTACATTAATGTATATATATGGTTGAATGCAAGCATGTAGGAATGCAATTAATATAATGCATATAAGCAATGCATGAATGAAAGAATGATATACAATGTATGCATGAAAGTATATAATGAATGCTAGATATGAATGCAAGATATATATGTAATGATAGATATGAATGCATAATGTATAAATATTGTAATGCAATATATAATGATAACATGTATGGTAATATAGAGTATATGATGCAAGCATGAATGAATGGAGAAAATACATGTATATAGGTAATATAGAATGTAATATATGAATGCAAGCATGCAAGATAATGTAATATATGAAAGGAATGAATGATAATATATAACATGATATCTAAGGTAATGCAAGGTATGAAATATATGATGTGTGCATGTTTGTATGTCTCTATGTTAATGTATGAAATGATATGAATATACAATGTATGCATATGTATAAAATATGTAGGTAATACATAGATGCATGAATGAAATGAATGTTTGCAATATGTTAATATAAATACAAATATCTAATATGCATGAATGTAAGTATAATATAATACAAGTATACATGTATGTATCATGTAAATGTAGTATACATAATATGTATATATGCATGTATACAAGGTAAGTATGTATGTATTTCTATAAACTGAGTTAACCTATAACCTTTTACACGCATGCATTCATACACCCTTTGACATCATGTATCCCATGTCACATACACCTACCTATCACTAAATTTTAGAACATTAACACATATCCTTTCACACATATGCCAAACACACACATACTCACTTACTCTTTTACCTCTCTTTCTCTCTCTATATATATATATGTATGTGCCTATATATATAGCTTTTCTATATATATCTATGTATATGAATATGTGAATAGTGATGCATATATATATATATATATATATATATATATATTTTGTGAATATGTGAATAGTGATGCATATATATATATATATATATATATATATATGTGGGATGTACATATAGGTAGCCTATATGTTATGAGTGTACTACAATATATTAGATATATATATTGTTATGTGTATATGTGTTTGTGGTTTGGCTTAGGCATGATATAGCCTATAGCCTAGGGTTCTTAGTCTATGGTGTGTCTGTTTGCCTAGTGAGAGTTTAGTTAGACTTGTTTAGTCTTGATTAGGCCTAGAATAGACTAGTTAGACTAGTATAGACTTGTTTTGTTTAGGTTTGACCTAGTTGACCTAGTTTGACTAGTCTAGTTGACTAGAGTTGACCAAAGGTTGACTTTAGCCTAGATTGACCCCAAACTTTATGTAGATGCATTGTAGCAGTCTATTTCCTTATTTTAGACTTGTTGTGACTTGTACTGTTCTATAGGAGACAGACACCACTCCTCGGACAGTATATTCTCTTCGGACATTCAGGATACCAGGCGAGTACATTCTCTGATCATTTCATATCCTGTTTAGAATTATTTTCCTGCATTAAATTACTTTACTTGATACTGTCACATTGGTCACACGGATTAGTACTATATGGATCCCTTCTTGAGATGTTATCCCTTCAGGGAGCATCGGGTACTCTATGTTCTGTGCGTTTCACTTACATGGCATATCACTATGCTTCTTTGGTTCTTTGATCACTTGTGACATATACTCTTATGATCACAGAGTCTTCTTTGAATCATTATCCCATTTATTGGGTTTTCCAGAATCTCCATTTATTGGACTACTATGTACCACCCTTCGGGGGCTTACCACCCTTCGGGGGCTGTTACATGGAATCATAACATAACCTGGTTGGATCCTTGTGTATGAATTGGGGGTACGGGGGAGTAGAAGTAGACATATGAATAATATCCAAGTAGTGTAGCATCAGAATCTTTCCATAGTGTAGCATCAGAATCTCCTATGCCATTTACATGTCTATATTATACTCTGACTCACTAGCCACTGTTAGTTCTTTACTTATAGTAGATATTTCTATTACAGTTCACTCTCTCTGTTTACTTACTGCATTTCCTTCAGTATCTATATCTTACTTTACTGCATGATTATATTTTCTAACCTGCTATGAACTGTTGAGATGTACTATGCTCGTTCATGTCCTGACTGGACCTGTTGATAAATTTTACAGATAGCATGGAGGTTGCCTGCTAGCCTAGAGGAGACACAGTAGAGGTTGTATAGGTAGCTAGGGTTTTGCTCAGTTTATTTTCAGTTGTCTTGAGTTATATTTATGGATTTCTGTATTTGAGCTTTGAGATGTATTTTTGGGTTTGGGTATCTTAGACACTTAGACTTTTATCTGCTTTATCTCTTTTGGATTTTATGTTTTATCTATCTTCCATTATGCTCTACCTTAGATGTGTTTGAGTTTACATTCTGCTATGTCACCCCCATTTGGGGAGTATAAACTGCTTAGCCTTATACTGTTAGATGCATGAGACCTAGGACAGCGTTCTACCGCCGACACTGCGGCGTAGGCTAGGCGTTGTTACGTTCTCGTGCCCTTACTCTAGGGTGCGGATCGTGACAATGTTCCTATCTTTCTGTCATGACCCGCACCCTAGAGTTAGGGCACGAGAACGTAACAACGCCCAGCCTACGCCGCAGTGTCGGCGGTAGAACGCTGTCCTAGGTCTCAATGCATCTAACAGTATAAGACTAAACAGTTTATACTCTCCAAATGGGGGTGACATAGCAGATACAATCTCAATCACATCTAAGGTAGAGCATGATAAGGATAGGTAAAACATGAAATCCAAAACAGATATAGGAGATAGAAGTCTAAGTGTCTAAGATACATGAACCCAGAAGTACATCTCAAAACTAGGTTAAAGATACAGTAATCCACAAAGTAAATACAACTCCAGGCAAAATGAAATAACTACCTAAACAACCTCTAATATGTCTCCCCTAGGATAGCAGGCACCTCCAGGCTATCTGTAAAATTTATCAACAGGTCCAGTCAGGACAGGAGCGAGCACAGTACATCTCAACAGATCATAGCAGGTTAGAAAACATATAACATGCAGTAAAGTAAGATACAGGTACTGAAGAATGCAGTATGTAAACAGAGAGAGAACTGTAATAGAAATATCTACTATACATAGAGAACTAGCAGTGACTAGTGAGTCAGAGTACAATATGAACATGTAAATGGCCTAGGATGATTCTGATAAGACACTAAGGAATGATTCTGATAAGAAACTACTGGTATATTATTTACATGTCCAAATTCTACTCCCCCGTACCCCCAATCAATACACAAGGATCCAGCCAGGTTATGTTATGATACTATGTACAGACCCCGAAGGTGATAGACCCCGAAGGTGATAGACCCCGAAGGTGATAGGCCCCGAAGGTGATACATAGTAGACCCATAAATGGGATAAGGATTCCAGGATGACTCTGTGATCATAAGAGTATATGTCACAAGTGATCGAAGAATCAACGAAGCATAGTGATACGCCATGTAAGTGAAACGCACAAAACATAGAGTACCCGATGCTCCCTAAGGATAACATCTCAAGAAGGGATCCATATAGTACCAATCCGTGTGACCAATGTGACAGTACAAGTAAAGTAATCTACTGCAGGAAATAATTCTAAGCAGGATATGAAATGAACAGAGAATGTACTCGCCTGATATCTGAATGTCCAAGATAAAGATACTATCTGAGGAGAGGTGTCTGGCTCCTAATTAGAACAGCACAGGTCACAACATGTCCAGAAGGGTAATATAAAGCACTACAATGTATTCTACATGAATCTAGGTCAAACTAGGCCAAAGTCAACCCTTGGTCAACTCTGGTCAACTGCACTAGTCAAACTAGGTCAAACTAGGTCATGTCCTAATCCAGCAAGTCTTACTAGACCTAACCAAGACTATCCTAGCAAGCACACATCAATACAAGACTATACAAGCCAATATACACCCAACTCTATATAGCATGCAATTATTCAATACTCAAATAGGCAAGAATTCACATTGGATATACACTAGGTAATCTATTACTTTAAGCTATATATGTTTACACATATATACACATGCATATATTGGTATTCAACATTAGGTCTATAATCATGGCATTTCAAATGGTTATATAAACTTATATATTACAACACAATATGCTAACATATATATAATATACATACATAGCTAAGTTAACTGTATTCATAAATACTTATTTAAGAGGCTATGTGTGTGTATGTGAACATGGCAAAGGGGCAAGTGAGGGTTAAATGGGCATACATAGTGTATACATATCAAAGAGTGTCAAAGTGTAAGTGAATAAAGTGTCAAGTGTGATAGTGTCAACATAGTGTAAGGGGTACATGAGGTAATATAGGATTTGTGTTAACATAGAACATTACATCTCATTAACTTGTATATTACATACATTACATCTATTATTACATTTCATTCATGCTTGCATTCATTCATCATTCATTTATTCTCTTGCACTACTATATGCACCATACATTACATACTATGGAACCTACATATTCATTACAAGCCATACTTATACATGCTTACATTAGATAGGATACTTACACCTCATACATCATTTATTTAACTATTTACTCATGCTTGCATTCTCTATTTAATTACATAATATATATACATTAACATGGGTTAAAATCAAATAGAACATTATATTACTCACAAGGGTGCACAAAATGCATATGCCGAATAGTAACTCCTACTAATAATCAATACTGTACCATCTCAGCATGAATTAAAATCTAGGATTAAAGTATGTTATAGATCTATATGTTAGCTTTTCGAAACTTCAAACGGATCGCGTTTTCATTTTCGGAAACTCCCGGAATCGCGAAAACACCGAGAACGCATTTGTCTTTCGTACAGCTGACACTCAAATAATTCTCCAGAAAGTTACAGAAAGAATTAGGCCTATTAATACATGTTTTTGGAAAGCTAACTTCAATACGCTTCTTTTAAAAAAAATGGGAGATTAAACCAAGCTTTGAGCTAGAAGTTATGACATTTCTAAGTTAGGGCTGAAATTAAAAACGTGGATAAAAATCATGACGGATTTAGATAGTTTGAGCCAAAAGAATACACAATATATATCCTAATTATCCACAACAATAATAGCAATAATAATATGAGGAACCACACTCACAAACTTGATTATATAATCATCATGAACCATTTATTACATATATAAATATAGATACACTCTCATTACAATATATATATATATATAAATCTATATATGTAACATGAACACATTCACAACACAAAGGACACTCCTATGACCTCCAAATGGACACAAAATGGACACAAATGGAGATACAACCATGGGGGTCATTCCTATGGGTTCAAAATAGACCTATATGCATGAGGAAATGAAAAGAAGAAGGGATTTATACCTCCCAGTAGATCGAATCGAAGAAAAACCTTCCCGGAGCGACACCGACACGTAGAGATTCCAAAAGGACACGAACGAGCTCCGAATCCTCCCAAACTTGGGTAGCTTCCTCCTTGGCTAGAATGGAGAAGGAAAGAAGAAGATTTGGTGGTGAAATAGAAGGATTTGGTGGAGAAATTGCTAGGGATTGCTCTCTAGGAATTTGGGGAAGAACAAGAGAGAGAAAAATAGATGGATAATGACAAATGGGAGGCTCAACCCTATCCTTATTGTGGCTGGCCATAAAGGTGGTTTTGTCCTATTAGGAAAAGTCCAAAAGCCCCCACTAACCTATTCTATGAGTATTAGGAAAGGGCTAATTGGTTGGGGCTAAATTAGTCATTCTAAAGTCTCTAATCACACTAACCTTATCCATAATAATTAGTCTAACCTCTAACTAAAATATTTCTATCATGTGGACTAAAATTAATATCATGTGGGCCATGCCTAACTAGTGTGTGGGTCCCACTAGAGTCAAACTACCCCCGGGTCCCCGTTACAAGTCAGATTGAGATAAAATTCGAACCCGACTCAAATAATCTCAAAACAATATCATAAATAATAAAATAATATCAAAATAATTCAAAGAGGTCAAATGCAAAAATATCCTTAGGCCAAAAATGACATTAAAATATCATAATCACATGGTTAGGCTCTAGGTCAAACAGTCTCTAGGGTTTCACTAGCAAAACGTCAAAACCACAAGTCATTGATTTAAATAATTTTAAAATAATTTAAAATCACCAAAAATTATATCATGAATTAAATATCATTATTAAAATAATTATAAACATGAAATTTCAAAATTACCCTCATTTGGGAAACTGGGTGCTACAACTCTACCCACCTTAGAAAAATTTCGTCCTCGAAATTTAAGATCGATAGTACTCCTTCTAGAGCCTCTAACCTACCCAATACCTAAGGTAACACTTCCTAACACTGGAATAATAAACGGACATCTAAAAAGTGTCAATCTAGGAATACCTCCAATACTGCTCTGCTGTACGGCGGTAATGGAACTTCAATAAAATATGGACTGGAACCTATATCCAAGGGACTGGACCTATTTTAAAGTGGTCTTAACTAAGGATGAAAGGGAACTGATCATAGACTATAGGTATGCTCAAACTATTATCTTCCTATTAACCATCTATTAATACATTCTATTACCATATGAACGATGCATTACTAAGACATATAGACCCCTATCTCTCATAACACATTTATACTCACCAAAAGACTAGTACATCCTATCAAGACTGATACTATAATCTCTCATAAATCTCATAAGCTATATGTTTATAGACACACATCCCCACATCCAGGACTAACCTATATATATCTACAACTGATACTAATGGGATGACGTCCCTATTTCCCAACAATCAAGGTCAAAATTTTTTTTATCTAAATCATGCAATTTGAAGGAATAATATACAAGGTCAGGGCATACCGTAGCAGTTGGAAGTCTCACCTAGGTATACTAGTCATGCTAACTGAATCGGTCATAGGGTATCAAAACACACAGGCAGTCTAGGGTGCTAAACAAAGGTTACAAAAATAACAAACTATCAAAACTGTAAGGCAGTCTACCATCCTATATGAAAACTGGTACTTATCATAAAAATAAAGAAAAGTAACTACCCATTATCTTTAAAGGGTTCAGAAGAAAAAAAAAAAGAAAAATCAGAATCAACGTTAAGGAATGAAAGCCAATTTCATGAAAATTTCCAATCACAATACGTATTAAGAATATTTAGTCTCGATACGATCTAAGTTGATCAAATTGGGGAAAATCAAGATTTAGGCAATATGGAGAACATGCTCAACAAAGTCTGAGATCGAGCATACAAGGATAGAGATTCAGGTCACAATCAAATTTAATTCAATTTAGTACAACCCAAGATATAAATATGATAAGAAAAGATAATCGAATTCGATTTGGTCGTGATTAAGGAAACTAGGATTCAATGATATTGAAAAACCTTTTTAGAGAAAAACAGAAAAAGATTTCATGCGAAGTCAGTAAATCATCCCTCTCCAATACTATCAGTTTATCATTTGCCAATCATATTTTTCTCACAAACCCAAATATAAAATCAACCTTCATATGACTACCCTCAAAAATTTCTATAACCTTCAGTCATCTAAATTTTACCATGATCACCATAGACAAAAAAGTTTTAACTTCCAAAACATTTTCCACGAAACGTACCCCTCTTTTTAGGAGTCGACACTTATTCATTTAATCGAAATTTTAAATTCCTTCACCTCGTTTTAAATTAGATCCGAAACCTCTAAATCCGATTTATGAAATCCTTGAATTTGTTTAAATCAAGTCTCATATTCACTAAACTCCAATACCACTATGTCACACAAATTTATTCTTGTTTATAAATTAACCATCATATTTTCTTCAACGTTTACCTTCAAATGTTATCCTTTTGAATTCCACAATTTCTCCCAATCATCTAAAATAATTTCTATAACGTAAAATTCTTGTGTTCTCTCTGTCTCTAGTCACCCTCTTACAATATCTAGTTCAATTTCGCATAATCATTTAATACAATAAAAAAAATTTCACTTCTTTTTTTTTAAAAAAAAATTCTACATAGCCTAAGAGTAAAAGTTTTTTCCAAAATCAATAACCAAGATTTTCCAAGTTCTCAAAACTAGGTTGACCTCGAACATCCTTATTAGTTTTGAAATACATCCATGAATTATCCATAACCAACTTTCTGTGATTGTTTCTAAATTGATAACATTTATCCCTCGATTTTATTTTAAACCTTTACCACATCTCCATTTCAAATTTTTCATATTTGACATCCAACACTCTGATTCCTACAAATCATTTTATGATAACCAATTAAATCATTTCCGAACTAGATGATTTACGTCACTTCCTCAACATTTCTCAGATAAAAAAAGAACGACATAAAGATTCAAGAGTTTTCAAGGTATAGCTGACAGAATTATATACGAGACAGGGAATTGATATAATCAGGACAGGTATATAAGACAAGAATGATGGTAATAAAAATACTGGCAGGAAAAGAATGATAAAAGAATCTGTTCTGCTTATCTGTTTTAAAAGAGGAAACCATTTTGAAATACAGAACTAAAATATAAATTCCAAGATAAAGTCTAGCAAAATCATCGATTCATTAAGAAGAATTTCATGGTAAGAAGTTACACAAGGTTTATAAAAATAGCTAAAGCTACAACCCAAGTAAACAATGAGAAACAAAACAAAACAAAACAACAATAATTCTTTTTTTTGAATGACTGAAACAAAAGTAGCAAAAACATGTTCGAAAACATTTAAGGTACAATCTGATAATCATATGCGTCCATCCAAAATCATGGTACTCTAAATCCTCGTCAAACTAGTAAGCAAGGCTACGATAATCACAGAGCCCTTGACTTATGCACATATCTCTAGAATCATGGTATTTAACATTTTCGCGGTGCCGCATGCTTGGCTGCGAAAACCTTAAATTCCCATACCCGAGAAATATATCCAGAGTCAGACTATATGTCCTCACCATGCTGGCTAATGTGACTATAGAAGACTAGGTTCCATAACATAGATGACCTAGCCCATATAATTTCATCTTGCCAAAAATTAAATTAAATCAATAATGAATACTCAAAAAATCAAATCAATTTTATTAACGAACATCAAAATTCAAAATGAATAAAATCCATCAAAATACAAACTCGAATGCAGCAGCTACCATCAAAATTCAAAATTCGAAAATCTTCCATCAAAATTAATAAATACAACTCAAATTCAACAATAACCCATTAAAATCAAATTCAACAACAAAAAATAAAAAATAAAACAAATCAAGGAAAAAGAGTTTTCAAATCGAAGTTAAATAAGATTCTCCAGGGTCGTCCTGGGAATCTCACAAGGGTTCCTATCTGTGATTGAGTACCTTCAAAATATATCATAATCCTACTGCAGGCTGTAGTGGTACTCTAGTTCGAATACCACTACACTTTAGTCTCGACCTGCATGGGCCACCACTAAAAACGTGTCACGACCCGTACCCCAGAGTTAGGGCACGAGAACGTAACAACGCCCAGCCTATGCTGCAGTGTCGGCGGTAGAACGCTGTCCTAGGTCTCAATGCATCTAACAGTACAAGACTAAACAGTTTATACTCCCCAAATGGGGGTGACGTAGCAGATACAATCTCAATCACATCTAAGGTAGAGCATGATAAGGATAGGTAAAACATGAAATCTAAAACAGATATAGGAGATAGAAGTCTAAGTGTCTAAGATACATGAACCCAGAAGTACATCTCAAAACTAGGTTAAAGATACAGTAATCCACAAAGTAAATACAACTCCAGGCAAAATGAAATAACTACCTAAACAACCTCTAATGTGTCTCCCCTAGGCTAGCAGGCACCTCCAGGCTATCTATAAAATTTATCAACAAGTCCAGTCAGGACAGGAGCGAGCACAGTACATCTCAACAGATCATAGCAGGTTAGAAAACATATAACATGCAGTAAAGTAAGATACAGGTACTGAAGAATGCAGTATGTAAATAGAGAGAGAACTGTAATAGAAATATCTACTATACATAGAGAACTAGCAGTGACTAGTGAGTCAGAGTACAATATGAACATATAAATGGCCTGGGATGATTCTGATAAGACACTAAGGAATGATTCTGATAAGAAACTACTGGTGTATTATTCACATATCCAAATTCTATTCCCCCGTACCCCCAATCAATACACAAGGATCCAGGCAGGTTATGTTATGATACTATGTACAGACCCCGAAGGTGATAGACCCCGAAGGTGATAGACCCCGAAGGTGATAGACCCCGAAGATGATACATAGTGGATCCATAAATGGGATAAGGATTCCAGGATGACTCTGTGATCATAAGAGTATATGTCACAAGTGATCGAAGAATCAACGAAGCATAGTGATACGCCACGTAAGTGAAACGCACAAAACATAGAGTACCCGATGCTCCCTAAGGATAACATCTCAAGAAGGGATCCATATAGTACCAATCCGTGTGACCAACGTGACAGTACAAGTAAAGTAATCTACTACAGGAAATAATTCTAAGCAGGATATGAAATGAACAGAGAATGTACTCGCCTGATATCTGAATGTCCAAGATAAAGATACTGTCCGATGAGAGGTGACTGGCTCCTAATTAGAACAACACAGGTCACAACATGTCCAGAAGGGTAATATAAAGCACTACAATGTATTCTACATGAATCTAGGTCAAACTAGGCCAAAGTCAACCCTTGGTCAACTCTGGTCAACTGCACTAGTCAAACTAGGTCATGTCCTAATCCAGCAAGTCTTACTAGACCTAACCAAGACTATCCTAGCAAGCACACATCAATACAAGGCTATACAAGCCAATATACACCCAACTCTATATAGCATGCAATTATTCAATACTCAAATAGGCAAGAATTCATATTGGATATACACTAGGTAATCTATTACTTTAAGCTATATATGTTTACATATATATACACATGAATATATTGGTATTCAATATTAGGTCTATAATCATGGTATTTCAAATGGTTATATAAACTTATATATTACAACACAATATGCTAACATATATATAATATACATACATAGCTAAGTTAACTGTATTCATAAATACTTATTTAAGAGGCTATGTATGTGTATGTGAACATGACAAAGGGGCAAGTGAGGGTTAAATGGGCATACATAGTGTATACATATCAAAGAGTGTCAAAGTGTAAGTGAACAAAGTTCAAGTGTGATAGTGTCAACATAGTGTAAGGGGTACATGAGGTAATATAGGATTCGTGTTAACATAGAACATTACATCTCATTAACTTGTATATTGCATACATTACATCTATTATTACATTTCATTCATGCTTGCATTCATTCATCATTCATTTATTCTCTTGCACTACTATATGCACCATACATTACATACTATGGAACCTACATATTCATTACAAGCCATACTTATACATGCTTACATTAGATAGGATACTTACACCTCATACATCATTTATTTAACTATTTACTCATGCTTGCATTCTCTATTTAATTACATAATATATATACATTAACATGGGTTAAAATCAAATAGAATATTATATTACTCACAAGGGTGCACAAAATGCATATGCCGAATAGTAACTCCTACTAATAATCAATACTGTACCATCTCAGCATAAATTAAAATCTAGGATTAAAGTATGTTATAGATCTATGTGTTAGCTTTTCGAAACTTCAAACGGATTGCGTTTTTGTTTCCGGAAACTCCCGGAATCGCGAAAACACCGAGAACGCGTTTGTCTTTCGTACAGCTGACACTCAAATAATTCTCCAGAAAGTTACAGAAAGAATTAGGCCTATTAATACATGTTTTTGGAAAGCTAATTTCAATACGCTTCTTTTAAAAAAAACAGGAGATTAAACCGAGCTTTGAGCTAGAAGTTATGACATTTCTAAGTTAGGGCTGAAATTAAAAACGTGGATAAAAATCATGACGGATTTAGATAGTTTGAGCCAAAAGAATACACAATATATATCCTAATTATCCACAAAAATAATAGCAATAATAATATGAGGAACCACACTCACAAACTTGATTATATAATCATCATGAACCATTTATTACATATATAAATATAGATACACTCTCATTACAATATATATATATATATATATATATATATATATATATATATATAAATCTATATATGTAACATGAACACATCCACAACACAAAGGACACTCCTATGACCTCCAAATGGACACAAAATGGACACAAATGGAGATACAACCATGGGGGTCATTCCTATAGGTTCAAAATAGACCTATATACATGAGAAAATGAAAAGGAGAAGGGATTTATACCTCCCAGTAGATCGAATCGAAGAAAAACCTTCCCGGAGCGACACCGACACGTAGAGATTCCAAAAGGACACGACGAGCTCCGAATCCTCCCAAACTTGGGTAGCTTCCTCTTTGGCTAGAATGGAGAAGGAAAGAAGAAGATTTGGTGGTGAAATAGAAGAATTTGGTGGAGAAATTGCTAGGGATTGCTCTCTAGGAATTTGGGGAAGAACAAGAGAGAGAAAAATAGATGGATAATGACAAATGGGAGGCTCAACCCTATCCTTATTGTGGCTGGCCATAAAGGTGGTTTTGTCCTATTAGAAAAAGTCCAAAAGCCCCCACTAACCTATTCTATGAGTATTAGGAAAGGGCTAATTGGTTGGGGCTAAATTAGTCATTCTAAAGTCTCTAATCACACTAACCTTATCCATAATAATTAGTCTAACCTCTAACTAAAATATTTCTATCATGTGGACTAAAATTAATATCATGTGGGCCATGCCTAACTAGTGTGTGGGTCCCACTAGAGTCAAACTACCCCCGGGTCCCCGTTACAAGTCAGATTGAGATGAAATTCGAACCCGATTCAAATAATCCCAAAACAATATCATAAATAATAAAATAATATCAAAATAATTCAAAGAGGTCAAATGCAAATATATCCTTAGGCCAAAAATGACATTAAAATGTCATAATCACATGGTTAGGCTCTAGGTCAAACAGTCTCTAGGGTTTCACTAGCAAAACGTCAAAACCACAAGTCATTGATTTAAATAATTTTAAAATGATTTAAAATCACCAAAAATCGTATCATGAATTAAATATCATTATTAAAATAATTATAAACATGAAATTTCAAAATTACCCTCATTTGGGAAACTGGGTGCTACACTTTCTTGGGCCTCGGGTCCATCTCCTTCTCCACAGCCTGTGCAATCTTGAGGATGCTCGCATAAGTCGTCGCCTGGCTGATCGCCACTACATGCCGCAACTCTCTGGTGAGGCCCTTTTTGAACCTCCAAGTCCTCTCCTCTGGTGTGTTGACTAGGTTCTCTGCTAACCTGCTGAGTCGGGTGAACTCCGATGTATACTCTGCCACCGACATGGTCCCCTGCTGTAGTGCCTCGAACTGCATCCGAAGCTTGTCTCGCTCTATGTCGGAGAAGAACTTCTCCTTGAACAGAGTTTTAAAGTTTGTCCAAAGAATCTGGGGCACAGCTAACTGAGTCTCCTCTCGGTACCAGTCTCTGGAAAGATCAAAAGTCGCATGCTTGCAACTTCTACCTTCAAGTCATCAGGAATCCTCGCAATCTTCAGCGTCCGCTCCATATTTTCCAGCCACTCATCCGCATATACGATCCCCACGTGGCCCCAGAAATCTATCGGACAGAGATTCTGGTAGTCTCTGGCGGTCCCCGATCTCGGTGTTGGAGGTGCTACCGGTGCTAGTGCTGCCAGCTCTCGAGTCTTGAGTGCATCTACAACTGTCACTCAGAACTGTACAGCCTGGTGGTTCTGAGCCTCCATGAACTGCCGAAACATGGCCATCACCTGGGTGTCGTCGAACATCATCGTTGGGGGCAACGGAGGAATGATAGGAGACGGTGGCGGAACCTGCTCTACCGGAATGTCTGGTGCAGACTGTCCCGTACTGCCTGCAACTCCGAGTTGATCCGCAGTCTTCCTCGTATTGACCATCCTGCAATAGAAAGAAAACTTCATTGATTGACAAAACCCTAAAACCTAAAAATAATATTATTTTTATAATATCAATGTACTTGATGTATCTGATATACCCTTATTCCTCGATTTTCCTATGCTGTGATCAAGTTTCCCTAGTTTAATCAAGTCCCCCAATAGTACACTAATACCTATGTACCATTAAGATAGACCTACATGGGCCACCACTAAAAACATGTCATGATCCGCTCCCGAATAATCGGACACGCCCAACCTACGTTGGAAGGCTCAACGTAGTAAGCTGTACCAAGCTAAGGAAACTAACAAGTCAAGATAAGAATGAATATAAACCACAACATCTATAATATCGAATCCCAGAATCAAAGTACATGTCTAAGAGTTATTTTATTTTCCAGCAAATGAAAAGTAACTGAAGTCTCTAATACAAAGTCTAAATGAAACTACAAGGGAAAGTACTAGGCTTCCTCAGCCTCTAAGTCCAGAGCAACACCAGCTAGCTCATAGGTACCTCCAGGCTCCTGCCCGTAATAAGTGTCACAGATAACCTCCATCTCACCTGCAATATATCCTAGTCTGGAGCGGAGCTAAGTATATCCAGGAAAATGAACAAGAACATCATGGTATGGAAATGAATACAGGAAAAATGTAAAGTACAGAAAATGAGAACATGAATACTGAGAAGTAAATACAAGGAATACAGGGAACATGAAATGAAGCCTGAATATGAAATATACAATGAACCTGACGTGTGCAATATATCGAAATACATCCAGATTGTGTGATCGGCTTGGGTAGAACATGGAACATAAAATGGTACGGCTTAGGGCCCGCGTGTACGATGTGAGGCTTAAGCTATTCACATGAATTGTAACTCGGGTTTGATCACACATCTGTAGTATTTTCCCTCCAAAACACAAGTAAACTCAAGGAACAAGATATAAGACAATCTCGTGAAATATCATGTTAACAAGAAGGTACAAGCATGAGTATAGAAAAAACAAGACATGAAGTAATGGACAAGTCCGAGGAGTATACTTGCCTTGCTCCTGGTGATCAAGTGTGGAATGTAAAACTGATGTCCACCTGTTTTAGAATTTAAGTACAAGTTGATTTAAAAACTAAACAAGTTCTAATTAAAGTCAAATTCTATATTGAATTGTCTTCTAAATGTAACTTAACATACCTAGGCTTAAACTCCTAGAACATACTTTACCTAGAAGGGAAATGGTACTAGAGAAATAGTGAAGGTTTATGAAGGCAAGGTAAATTACAACTTCAGAAACGAGAACTAAACTAACCTACTGAATATTAGTAATTACCAATAGAAATATTTTTATAATTTCTATAGTTTAATCTAGAAAGTGTCCTAATCCTGATATGTACATATACATGCTTAGCTACTACAAATATTTAGCTTAAAAGAATCAAGAAAAATTTGACAGTTCTTAAAGTTCACTCTTAAACTGGACTGAATACAAAACAGCCTTGATTAAGGCTGATGCAAATCAGTCCTTAACCTGAGCACTGATACAAATCAGTCCTGATTAAGGCTGATGCAAATCAGTGCTACCTACAACATATCCTAACCTCAAAAGGATTATAGTTCAAACCAAAACCTCAATCTCACTATCAGTTTGAAACTTGAAGTATCTGTACACACCCAAGAGTAATTAACCTGTCCCATACTCATTTGGTAGTACCAGTAGGGCAATACTCAGGTTCAGTAAGGCATTATTTTAGTCAAAGTCAACCAAGTCCCCTAGGTAATCAATGAATTTCAAAGTTCGCTCCTACAGTCTACACTCCCAGGAAACCTACTGCTCACTATAACCTTACTGTTCTCTGAACAAACTGGCAGTTTATCTACTTAACATGTTAGAACCAACCACTTGCTAACTAACATTTGAAGTTAAGATAGAGATAAAGGAAATAACCAATGTGGGATGGGTAATGTAAAGTGAATTAAATACTGATAACTAGCATTGGCTTCCCATTTCCTGATACTCAGCCCCATCTTCAAGATAGCTTGCTACCTCTACTGACATCTAAAACAAATATCAGTATAATGTTCCAGAAGGTCTCATAGTTAAAAGTTCAAGGAACCAAATTAAATTTAATCCTCTACTTAAAGTGAAAATATGATTTCACTCAGTCAAACATCTGAAACATATAATTCATTGCAAGAGGATGAATCTAAAATGAGATTAGAGAGAGGACTCCTTGTGACAGTAGTATCTCTCTTTCTCTCCTACTCGAACTTAACTGCTCAAGAAATTTCGATATAAGACTTGGTTTTAAATCTCAATATCAAACCCCTCCTATAGATACCTCTATTCCAGAACGAAATATAGTTCATTCTCTAGACTAGGTTCAGAGTACTAGCCATGATACAAAACCGCACATATACAACTACTCTGAACCACACCCCATCAGATCAATAAGTAACACATCTCAAGATGAATCAACTAATGGAGATTTCAAAGTAGATCAGAAAATTACCTCAACAGAATTTCCTTCAGAGACAACCTCAAGAGTTGAGGAGTATTCGTGTCCTTCCCCAAAACGATTGAATCCTAATTCGACCAAGGGTTCTGATACTCTGTTCAATGATTGATGAGGAGAAACAACAGGACAAAACCAGCTAAATTCTCCAATCCAATCTACAAACTCGACACAACAATTTGAAGAACAAAATCAAGAAACATTCAATCTGAATTTACCTAATCAAGCAGTGATTCTTCACCTTATTCAATTGATTTGAATCGATCAAGAACAGATCATAGAATCGGGGAAGAATCTCGAGTGAAATTGACTGTTCTCCAAAATAAGATTCACACATCTCAAATTAGATCAACGAATAACATAAGAGCAAATGGATATCAGAAATTCTAAGGACTTACTTGATCTAATCCAAATGGAGCTGAAATAAAGATATCGAAGGAGGATTCGTTCGTCGTTGCTGTTACGAAGAGGGATCTCCAAAAATTCTTGGTTCTCACTATTCATCACCGAAGAAATGTAGATGATCATTGATCAAGATCCAAAGAATAGAGTACTGTCTCAGATCCCATGAAGATCGGTCCAGATCTGGATCCGATCGCAAATTTGATGCAACAACAAATTAAGAAATCAATCGAACAGGTCCTCGACAGGAGTCTCACCTCGATTTGCTGTCAGTGGCCACCTACGAAGAACAATGGAGAGTTGAAATCGTCGAAAACAGCAAAGCTTCAGCAACCGTTGGAGAAAGTGATGTACTCGCCGCAACCTTCATCGTCGGAGAACTCCTGGAACCACCGCTGGAAGAGCGACACTCAACTGCTTCTCGACACCATGAAGACCCATGCCATGGCTCTGCTTTTCGGAACTAGGGCTCAAGAGGATTCTAGAAGAGATCAAAATTTTGGAAGAAAGAGCTTGTTACCGAATGTAACAGAAAGGGTGCTCTCGATGAGTTTTTATAGAGTATGAGAACAAAGTGGCGGCATTTTTGAATTCTTACTGAATTTGAGAAACACTGGCTACCTCGGCTCAAGGCCTCTTTTAAGCCTATAGGCCCAGCCGGCCAGAAAAGCCCAAACAAAAGTTGGTTTAAAGAAAAAGGAATTTTAACTTATGTAAAATCACTAATTCCCCCTTTTAAAATAATTATAAAAAATAGTCTCTTAAAATCATTGAAATGCTAATGGATCTTGGGAAGTGGAGTTACAAATCTCCCTCCCTTAAAATAATTTTGTCCTCAAAATTAGAAGGCTACACAAATTAAATCTCAAAAGCAATATCACAAGAAAGGTCTAAACACAAGTCCTTTATTGAATTTAAAAATATATTCTCTAAACCAAAGTACAATCATGCAAACAAACTGGGATAGCGCTCCCGCATCTTATCCTCACGCTCCCATGTGGACTCTTTCGGAGAGTGATGTCTCCACATGACTCGGACAAGCGGTATAGTCTGATTCTGCAGTTGCTTCTCCCTCCGATCAAGGATCTCCACTGGCTGCTCCTCGTAAGTCAAGCTCGGACCTACCTCTAGCTCTGAGTAGTCCACCACATGGCTCGAATATGGAATATAGCGTCGAAGCTGGGACACGTAAAAGACGTCGTGTACTCCCTCCAAGCTAGCAGGAAGCGCTAGTCGATATGCCACCTCGCCACTCCGTGCTGTCACATCGAAGGGCCCCATATATCTGGGGCTGAGCTTCCCGCCTCTGCCAAAACGAAAGATGCCTCTCGTCGGTGAGATCTTCAGGAACACTTTATCTCCAACTGTAAACTCTAGAGGCCGTCTACTGCTGTCCGCCCAGTGCTTCTGTCGGTCTTGTGCAACCCTGAGATGCTCCGCTTGCCTGCGTAATTTTCTGTCGCGCGTCGTGCCTCAGTGCCATGCGCGTCGTGCACCCGTACGATTTTATGCCGCGCGTCATGCCTCCGTGCCATGCGCATCGTGCATCCGCGTACTACTGGTTTTATGCGCCGTATGCCCATGCAATTTTCTGCCGTACGTCGTGCCTCCGCGCCATGCGCGTCGTACCTCCGTGCCATGTGCGTCGTGCCTCTGCGCCATGCACGTCGTGCACCCGCGCGCTGCGTATTTCACTTGCCGCGTGCTTGCATAATTTGTTGGCCGTTGCTAGGTGCCATGTTTACATGATCTGTACACCGTGGGCAATTTTGTCCGCACGCGCAGCATGCCCGTGCGCGAATGGCTATTTTTGTCCGTTTAAGCTGTTTTGTAGCTAGAATCTCATAAAACTCAAAACATGAAAGTTGTAGATCCTTGTCTTGGCTTTAAGAATATTCATGTCTTACTTTTACTGGAGTTCATATGCGACTGATAGTTTCAATCATAGTTCTCGATCTTCTTTGATTGTTTTCTATATTTGACCTAAATTGCGACGACCCGACTTGACAACTTGGTAATCTTGAGCTAGTAACTTGAACTTGAATACGATAATATGATCCCGTCTTGATAATCTTGATAGTGGCCCGTCGAGGCGCACTCCTGACATGTATTCTTAACATGACAAGTAAACCTGACATGACATGTATAATCTTGATTATTGTTGTGACAGCTATTCCTGTCTTGCTAGTGTAACTCTTGCCTTGACTCCGTGGTTGATTATGTCTGTACAAGCTACCTGCCTCGTCTTGCTTCATGTCTAGGACATAAATTCCGGGTTACCACGGTCAGGTATTCATAAAGAATCTGACTAGGTTAATGACTAGATTGATCAGGTAGTTCATATAGAGATATTTTCTAGTTACAGGCAATCCCGTTATTCCAGCCACACCTGTAGACTTGTAGCCTGTCGACAAGTAGGACATATTTTTAGCATACTGTCATGTGTTACACTTCTTGAATCATAAGTACTAAAGTACACCAGTAATATTGTAACTCTTGTAACCCCACCTGGATAACCAGGATAGTTTACAGGGCTTGTGACTGCGGGAACATCTCATTGCATCTTGTTAGTAACTAGGCCTATGACAACCCTAGTTAGCTAGTGATAGCAAGCCGTAGGACTTGATTGGCCGTGCTTGAATGATTATCTCATGATTAATACGGGAATTATATTCCACCTCTTGTTTTCTTAATACAAGCTACTATGTTCTTTAAAGCATGTCTTTTGTGTTATTTAATTATGTTCTTTTATCAGTTCTTCTATTCTGTTTATGCTGGTTTTAGTTCCTAAGTGGAACCTCGTTGTGGCACTTGCTCTTTCTGAGGTCTGACCCAGCTGGTTTTGTATGACCAGATTTTGGAGTGATACCAGAGGATCTACCTGCCTTTCCGCCAGATGGTGAACACTGGGCGTAACTATGGCAACGAGTTAGTTTTCTTATTTTGCTCTCCCACTCTAATATAACTTATTTTTTTGAGGTATTTAGCCGTCGAGCATGTGTTAGCTCGTGTTGAAACTTTATTTCTGTTTGCCTAAGGACTGTAACATGATTGACAAATCCTAGGGTTGATCATATATGACTTAACTCTTGCTAGTCTCACATTTTGTATGACTAGCTTCATGATCATCTGAATATGTAATGTTTGGGATGCCTTACTTTGTATGTCTGTTGATCTAATATCTTGTAACAATTATTTACTTGCTTGAGATTGAGACATTAGGCTTGTTCTTGACCATAAGAGACCGTTGGCTTGTAGATAAAGCATTATGCATCTAGATAGCCGTGACCGTATTACGAGGTAGATTGTACTTCAATGTACGTAGCTGGCTGTGTCTGTCCCCCGCTCTCCAATATTCTGGTTCTGGGATGTGATAAAAGTATAGCCAAAGTTGATATTCGAGGTACTCGTTCACAGGAGATCTAAGAGAAAGTCCGCAATTTGCTCTTAGGACTTTGACATACAAGAAGGAAGAAGAGATCTAATCGAGGAGTCGTCAACTTTGGTTATGGAGATTGCTACGGGTTGGTGATCAATTTCAATTGTAATATCTTTCTTTTCTTCTTAAGTGTTATAAGAGAGTTGAACCTATTAGGGCAAAAGGTTCAACATTATTTTTGTCAATCTTGTAATTTTATCTGAGTTATAAAGATTAGAATTTGTCCAGGTGATGTAGTAACCACCATATACTTGTCTTTATATATGCTTGGTGTCCGTTAGACGGGTGTGGGTTATTTCAGGTAGGTTGGCCTAAGTTTTTGCTACGATAACGTCTTAGATTCGGTATCAGAGCGCAGAGTGCGTGTCCAATTTCCAACATCTGGTCTCAGAACGAGGTTCGTTTGTTTTGGTCTGATACCAACATATAGTATCGGAGCTTTTAGGGTTATGGTAACCATATCTACGGAGCAGATGAACACTCGTATGATCACTCTTACAAGAGAAAACTAGGCAATTTGGAAGCCAATGATGGTGGATTTACTCTGGTGCAAGGACTTGCATGGTCCGTTGGAGGGCGACAGTGCGAAGCCATCGGACAAAGCTGCTGAAGACTGAAAATGACTAGATCGAAAGGCTATCGAATTCATCCGCCAATGGCTGGACGACTTAGTGTTTTACCACGTGTCCATGAATAGTTCGACAAAAGCATTATGGAAGAAGGTGCATTCATTGTACGAAAGAAAGACGACTGGTATTAAGATGTTTCTTATTTGCTAACTCGTCAACTCGAAGTATACGGAGGGTGCCTCGGTGGCACAGCATCTTAACGAAGTTCAGGGTATCATCAATCAGCTGTTTACGATAAAGATGATAATTGATGATGAGCTTCAGGCCCTACTGTTTTTCAGTTCTCTGCCGAAAAGCTGGAAGACGGTGGTGTCGTTGAGCAACTCCACATCGGATGGACTTGTCACGATGGAGGTAGTCAGAAGTAGCTTGTTGAATAAGGAGATTCAGTGTAAGCAAGTTGAATCATCTCATGATTCTGCTCTGGTGGCTTCCTAAGGAAAGAAAAGACTCAAGTCACAAGCGAGGACACAGGAGAGTTCTCGTAATCTTGTGATTGTGGACCGCAAGTACGACTGCTATCACTGTGGTAAAAGAAAAGGAACTGCATGACGCTTAAAGCTGAGAAGGCCAAAGACAAGGACGATCAGAAGGATACCACAACAATGAGAGGTATCATCATCGCAGCAACCGATGTCACGACCCACACCCGCTTTTTGGGATACGAGTGCGTGTCCAAGCCAGCCTAGGCCGTAGTATCGACGGATGCACCTATGGAAAGAAATTGGGAATTTAAAGGTGTTTGATAGGTTTTACCTATTGAGGGTGAAATCTCAATGAATAGGCTTTAAAATGAGAGATCTTCTCCCACTTGCAATGATCCTGAGCCTCTGAATCCTTGCTAGCTTCCCACTATTGGTATCTTCTACTTTAGGAGAGTCCAACGCAATTGGTTTGGTCCAAATTGGTTGAGAAATGAGGAATTGGTGAAGGTTTGGGGAAGAACACAAGTAGGGTTCTTAGTAGGTGTTAACGGAGGCAAGAACAAACATAGGAGCATACTTATGGGGGGGGATACTATGCTGTGGCTGCCATAATAGAAATTAGGGTTAGGTTTAGATGTAGATGAGTGGCTAAGGCTTCTCCACCCAATTTCAAGCTCTCCTATTAGTTCAATTTAGTCATAAGGCTTTCTTTTTACAAATATCCTAAGAAGAAAATATCCTACTTACAAATATCTAAATATTGCTAATCTTGGCACTTAGTAGGAAGGTTCTAATCATCATCTAATCCTTATGACTAATCTAGATTAGGCTAAACTTCTAGGTTAAGTCTCACATATTTAACTAGCACATATTTAATTAATACAATTTAGAATTTCACAAAATTATCAAAATGACCAAAATACTCCAAGGCTAAAAAGTCACAATTAGTCATCCTAATCACATGGTTAGGTCCCCATGGTCATGGTTAGTCTCTAGGTCATGCAGTCTCTAGGGTTGCACTAGCAAAACATCAAAATCACAAGTCATGGTTTTAAATAGCTTTAAATTGATTAAAAATTACCATAAATCATATCATAATTTTAAATAACATTATTAAATAAATAAAAATACAAAACTTCAAAATTACTCTCATTTTTAGAAACTGGGTGCTACAAGTCTACCCTCCTTAGAAGAATTTCGTCCTCGAAATTAAGATGGTCGTACTCCTTCTAGGTCAAACCCCCAACAATAAGGTCGAAGTCTCTTCCTAGCAGCACACAAGATCAACAAATAAAATATGGATAGTA
The DNA here is from genome assembly GCA_029216955.1 of Iris pallida. Lineage (NCBI taxonomy): Eukaryota > Viridiplantae > Streptophyta > Magnoliopsida > Asparagales > Iridaceae > Iris > Iris pallida. The sequence continues at coordinate 6,755,479 of JANAVB010020198.1, read as the reverse complement.
GACTTAAAATGGGTCATGTCCAAAATTTGGCTCGACATGTTTAGGTTGAAAAGGTGTCCCCAATTCGAGTTGGAAATAAAAGCGACTCCGTGGGGTAAATCAATATGGGATCTTGTGTCAGGAAAGTCGTGTGAAGCAAATGAAGCACAAGATGGTGTGTCCGAGTAGGACACGAAGGTCATGGGTGTAGGGTGTCATGTTTAGGTCATGCATGTGAAATTTGTTTTGAGAAAACAACTAGTCTTGTGCTCCTAAATTAGAAGTCACGGTAATGTGCATATGATAATCATAATTTAAGTGGGAATGGTCAAATAGCTTAAATTGAACTGGAAGTTGTGATGCAAAAGTAGTACAAGGGAACAAGTTGAGTGGGACAGACTCTGGTCATGAGTGCCAGATTGGAAAGATAAGGAAAACAATGAATCAATCAGGGCTGTTAGGCAGTATCATCTTATATGAAACTGGAAATTGGCTACAATGGTCACCATTCTAAGGTCAGAAGTACCCTATCAATTCTAAGTCCTAACACAATTCATCAATTCATTATACTTAGAAGAAATTTATATCAAAGGAAGTTACACAAAAGATTATAGTAACAACTAAAACTCATCCAAGGAATCTCTCAAGTAGTCCTAACAGTGATTGAGTATCCTCTCAAGTAAAGCCTATTCCTTAACTCTACTCGCAGGTGCGCAGCAGTACAACTAATCGTCGTACTACCACGACTTCACACATGCAAATCTTGACCTGCATGGGCCACCACTAAAAACATGTCATGACCCACACCCTGTTTAGGGGCACGAGAACGTGGGTACGTCCAGCCTACGTCGCAGTGTCGACAGTAGAACGCTGTATAGGTCATCTATAACATCTAACAACAAGATATATAAACCTGCCATCTCCGCACGGAGGTATAATATAACATCTCAACTCTATATCTCAATAACAAGTCTAGGAAAGATAGAGCACGATATAGAATCAGATAAAAGGAAGAAACTGAATATAAATAGAGTTATCACACCACACGAAATAGATGTTCAACACAAATAAATACAAGCCCTGAATATAACTAAGTCTCAACTAACAATCGAAACAATCTGATACAAACTAAAAGCTATAAGTACTAGACTAAACTAGGCACCCTCTACTGAGCCAGATGCTCCTCAGGCTCCTGAATGTCACCCTCATATGCCCCATAGAAGGTAGGGCAGTCACCATCATCATCTGTAATATTTTTAACGGGTCCAATCAGGATAGGAGCGAGCACAATACATCTCACGCAGTTCATATCATATTGGAAAATATAAAGCATGCAAAAGAGTAAGATACATGGACTGTAAAGATGTATATATGAAAATGAGAGAGATTTGATAACTGGAAATATCTATATACACGATAAATAAGAACTGTAAGTATCCTGTGATTTAGAGCATGGAGATAGTTATATAAACGGGTTAGGACAATGCAAGGGTAACTCCATTATAAGTGAGTGTACAATAGACATATACATGATTTCATAAGATTTCATATGATTTTACAAGATGGGATTTTGATCACATAACCATTTCCTACTCACCCTCCCCAATCAATACACAAGGATCCAGTCAAGTTACGTTACCTTGTACAAGAGGTTTTCATCATGTTTGCTCACGTGATCATGAGAGTACAAAATTGCACAAGAGTATACATGAATAGCGGTGTGCATAAAATACAAAATGTTCGTGAAAAATACATGACAACTGTATCTGATGCACCCTGAGGGGGATAACATCGCATGACAAGATCCATCTAGTACCAATCCGTGATAATAATGTTACAGCATCATGTAAAGTAATCTAGAGCAAGAATATAAATCCTAACAAGTATGAAATGATTAGAGAATATATTCGCATGTCACCCTGAACGACTGATATGAATAGATGTCCGAACTGGTGTCACATAGTCCTATTTAGAGTAGAACATGTTATAAAGTACTCAAATTGTAATAATGGAATCTGTAATGCAAACTACATGATTCTAAGTCAAACTAGATCAAAGTTAACTCTTGGTCAACACTCTTAGTCAACTAAGTCAAATTGGTCTATATAGTCAACTCTATAGGTCAAACTCTAATAAACTAACTCATGAATCTCAAGGCAAAACCATTTCCATACACAATTATACCACATACATACCTATGAGGTATAACCCTTTCTTTATTCCACATAACCAATATCCTACATAATCTTATCAACTAAAACCCATACTCTAAGATACCTCATATCTATAGATATAATGTATTACACTACCACCTCTACTCTAACTAATGTCCTATAGCCTATGAACACAAAATATCATAACTCAATATCCTTAACTCAGAACATATACCCACAGACCAAGCCATCCTATACTTATCCCTATATATTCTCCACTAACTGATACATATTCCTCCCACACACCCTCTGTATTCACTATCAAATTTAGATACACTTACATTATTATTTGAATTTCCATCTAACCCTCTCATATATATTATACCACAAAGTATAGGACAGAAATTGAGGTATTCAAATACCAAGAATAAAGTTAATATGTAGGTCATTACCTGGGCAGAACAACCTGGGATCAATCTTAACTAAGTATATGAAATTCTCAAGAAAAGATACTAAGGTATCTCACCTTTGACACTCAGGATATGTCTAGATGCAGTGAAGTGAAGTGCATAGAATGAGGTAAGTCTGATACTCAAGTCTGAACAAATAAGGCCTTCATTACCCAGTAATGCAATGGATAGGATATCTCAAGTAGGACAGATCAAGTGAAATACAATTTGAGTCATCACTTTCCTATTATCTGGACTGAACTAAAACCTACTCGAACTCTTCCTTAGTAGCCATCAATTGATACCAAGGAAAGAACTAGAATGTAATGGGTAGGTAAGAGGTGTTGTGGACAGATTTCTTAGGACTGAGCTAATACAACTGGTCATTTAAAGATAGGGATCGATATTTGAATACAAAGTGTTGAACAAGGTGGACTGATCAATTATATACTTGAACCTAACCAAGGTTGGACAAGGATACTAGTATCTAGACTGATATATAGTAAAATGAATGAGCATACAAAATATGGACTGGTACTAAACTGGGCCGATCATTTAACTGAACAAGTAGCCTAAGGTTGAACTAATGGTCTGCACACATGCAATAGGGTCTGAACTTAACTAATGAGAGTGGACTCTAATACAAAATGGCAAAGGGATTGAACCAAAGGGACTGAATGGAGTGGACTGAACTAAATGTTGAGATGCAGGACATATCACTAATGAACTGGGCAGTGACAAACTGGAAGTAAAACTAAACAAAAGGGACCGAATACAAGTAATGGAATTTATATATGGATAGGGAGGAACTGTCATAAAGATATGGATGAATGCTACTAATATGTATCGACCCATAGACGAATATCCCAACCAAATCTAAACTAGACTCACAGTCAACTAATCCCAAACCTGAACTGAACCTAATCAAATCTCAGGAGACCAATGTTCCAAACCCAAATTGATACTTAAACTGAGAACAAGTATCAGTTATTAAACATTTTATTCAAAACCCAATAGTACACTAACTGTAAACCTACAAATTAGGAGGGGTGTGCGTGTGTGAAAGTGTGTCAGTAAGGGTGTGTCAAAATGTGTCCACGATTTTGTATCAGCATGTGCTGAGTGTCTCTCACATGTAGACATGTCGGGGGGTATCTCGTGTCCAAACAAAGGGATACGAGGTATCCAAACAAAATTCAAACTAAGAAGCAGGACACTGGTCGAGCACTGTCTCGTGCAGCGAGGACACGGCCTCGTGGACATGACACAGTATCCCAGTGTCCTCGTGCTCATGCATACGTGTTCGCCAAGGATAGGTCTTTGTGTCTAGGGGCCTGACATAGGACCACGACGTGTCTAGGATGGACACGAGATCCGTATCAGAACCCAGTTTCAGCCCGTGCGCGTGCAATGCAAAACCAGTGCGCGTGTCCGTGCTCCCTCGACACGACACGAGATGTCCTGAAACTCGAGGGGGGTCTGTCAATGATGGCCCCCACCTCTGTGCAAGTGGCACGTGTCCACATGGCCTAGACAGGGAGAAATTGGGCTCGGGTAGCAAGGCACCCGTGCGGCTGTGTCGTGCAACATGTCCCGTCCAATTTTGGATACAAAATCAACACGAAACCCAACTCAGTCTTCATGAAATTTAAAATGCACATATAGATCTACAAATTCATGTAATTAGTTTTGCAAAATATTAACTTTTATTTCTAAGTGGCATTTCACCAAACACATGTTCAAAAATACCGATACGTGTCTGATACAGATACGAAATGAACACGAATTCCTACCAAACTTGGGCTATACCTAGGGAAAACCTAAATAGATACACTATGGAAAAAAATTAAGAATTTAAAGGTGTTTAATAGGTTTTACCTATTGAGGGTGAAACCTCAATGAATAGGCTTTAAAATGAGAGCTCTTCTTCCACTTGTAATGATGATGTAAAACCCCTAAATTTTTACTATTTTTTAAAATAAATTTGATACTGATTTTTTTTTATTTTGTATATTATACGTCGCGTAGTTGCATTCTACGTCGCGCACAAAATTTTGTTTTTCGTAATTGCTCGACGAGTGCGAATATGTGCGAGCGTACATATTTTTGAAAAATATTTTTCTATTTTTATAGTTTCGAAATAAAATAGATAATAATTATTTTTAGCGATCATACCAAAATTTCCAAGTTTATGATTTTAATTATGAAAAGCCTTTCATTTATACAGTTATAATAATAAATAATTTTCCTATAAAATGGTATATTAGAAAAGTATATTTATATAAATATTATTTGGGCATACATATATATTCGTAATTATTTATTAGTTTATTTTTTTAATAATAATGTAATTTTTCAAATTATTATTATTAGTATTTTTGGAAAATATATTTTGAAATTATTATGGCGATTTAAATCTTGATTTGATTTTATGGATTTACTTAAATAGTTAAATTAATATCTATATTTGAAATTTGATTGATTTTAAACTAAAGGATGGAATTTAATTAGATTTAAATTGATTTAGATTTGGATTTGAAATTTATTGAATTTGATTTAAAATAAATAGCGTATTATCTAACGGGGATTTAAACTACTCCTAATCCTTATCCAACTGGGGATTTTCACATCCTATAAAAGGCAGGTACACATCCATAAAATTCTATCATTCATAAATTCTACCATAATATGAGCGCATCGTGTCCGTGACCAACATCTTATTCCATAGTTTACAACTATATTGCATCTTTCCTCTTCGTGTCGACAATCCCGATACGACGTTCTACACCTAGCCTACAGCTTCCTCCGCCAGCCCAATCACCGTCCCGCCGTCATCACCGTATCGACCACCACCTCCGGCCAACCCGTACCCCTCCGACTCATCCTGTACCACCGTGGCAACCCCACGACCCTACAGCCTCAACTATCACCTCATCTTTCCGACTCCGCCACCAACACCACCGGTCGATTCTGACTCGGCCAACACCACCGCCAACAGCAGACGACCACCACCACCATAGGCATCCCTGCCACCGAACTGCAATACTGCAGTGCCGCCACACCCAACCGAACCTTCCCCTTGTCACCACATAGCCCCAATATCACAACACTGGCACCAACATCGATCCCCCAATCAACCCGACAAATCATCACCACCAAACCTCACTGCCGCTATCGGCCACCCACCGGAATTTCCCAACCCCACTATAGGCACCACCGCCATAACAACACCACCATCGCCAACAACTTTGCCACCACGGTGGCGGCACCATACAGGAGAAAAAAAAGAGGAATAATAACAATCACCGCCACTTACCTATCCACCACCGCCCGATTCGAGCCGTCACCCTGCCGTTGACCATCGATCTAACCACCGCCGGAGCTACGAGCTCGAACAGCGCTGCTGCCCCAAACCCAAGCCAGATCCCGAGATTTGACCACCGACCACTGCGACCCTCCGCCGCCTCCCCCGGCGCAGCGCACCACCGCGGCACCCGGTCGACTCCGTTCCTCAGATCGTTCCCTCCTCTCTCCGACTTTCCTCTGCGCTCGCCTCATCGAAGCGACCTCCCAGCCTTGAGCACCTCCGCCGCCGTACCGCCTCACCGCCTCCCGACAGATCCGCCGTCGAGTCGTGCCCTAGCCGCCTCATCCGGCGCAGCGTCCCACCGCCCCGCGTCCTCACCACCGCCGAGCTCTCCCGAGACTCCGCTCCTTCCTCTTCCCTTCCCCTCTCCCTCTCCGTTCGTTCTCCTCCCGAACGCCTCTCCCCTCGCCCTCTCTCTCGCTCACTCCTTCAATTCTCTCTCTCCTCCTCCTCGTTCTAATAGGAACGACAGAAAGATGCAGTTGCTAGCACTTTCCTTTGCCTTTCTGTTTTATTATTATTATTATTATTATTATTATTATTATTATTATTATTATTATAATTATTATTATTATTATTATTATTACTGTACTTCGGTTGGGATAGGCTTTATTTGTTTCCTTCTATTTTTTATATTCCGTTTTATTTTGCTTCTTTTGGTTATTATTATTATTATTATTATTATTATTATTATTAGTTACAGAATATTAATTAAAGTAGATTATCAATATTATTGGCATTTATATTTGATTTAAGAATTATTATTATTAGTATTATTACTATTCAAATTGTTATTATTGTAAGTTTAAATAAATATTTTCAACATTGGGTTAGAAGCTGTAATTGCATTGCAATATTATTTTGTGGCATTTTAAAAGTATAGCTTATTAATAAAATTTTATTTTTACAAAATATGGTTCTTAACCTTAAATAATTTTTCTAATATTATTTTGTTTCACTTAAAATATTTTTAATTTATAAGATATAGGTTCTAGCCTAAAATATTATTTGACAAAACTTAAGTTTTGCCTTAAAACAACTTTTAATTTTTCGGATATTTATTTGAAAGCACATTTTGACTAATAATTTATATTTCAAGTATTATAAATTAGTTTTCTAAAATCATATAATTATTATTCGTCAAATATTTCTTTATTCTTCCGACCGTGACTCAATCCCTCTTTCCTATTTGATCGCCAGTTCTATACTACCTTATGTCCACCCTAACTAATTTGACCCTTCTGGACCCAATGTAACTGTCCGTGCCACCACCCGAGGTCACCTTGCATAGTTGTTACACCGAAATTACAGTTCGTGCCACCTTGATCATCGTAACACACCAGGACTCCTACCAGGCAAGACACCTTGCCATTTGTTGTTTATTTATTTATCTCATATTTTATGCATTATTTATTATTTTTTTATGCAAAATAAAATGTGATACATGGAATAACCTGTTAAAACTTACTGTTCAGTTATATTTTCTGCTATGTATTATTTTTCTTATACATTAAACCTAGATTTAAGGGACCACCTTTGTGTGTTGCATTCATTGGCCTTGACACGTTGTACCACGAAGTTGTGTGTCGCATGTAGAATACGGACATGCGTGACTGGCTGGCCACCGATGCGTATAAGCCGTGCGATAGGATTAACCGCTAATAGAGGTTGCATGCTTAGTTTGACTTAGCGGTTAATAAAGGTTTTGTGTTGTTGATACAACACAGTAGGCATTGGGCGGGGAGGACAATTCCTTAGCGTATGGGCTTCGATGTACTTTCCCTTGTGACCCGGAAGCTCCGCTGGAGATACGGGATTGATGACCCATGATTACTGACGGCCACTGACGTTCTGCGGAACGTTATGCTCTTATTGATTGGGCCTCTGGTACCCCAAGGAAGGACTACGCCGATCCTATTTAGCCAGGGCCCATGTGTAAGAAGGATTATTCTTAACTACATTTCACTTAGAACGGTTAGGCTACCTTATCCGTTAGGTATGAGTACTTTTGGTTTGGGTACTTGTATCTGGCCGTAGCTTGGAACAATAACTTGTCCCGGATTAGTTCGTCACATCTTGTCCTTATTTGGTTGTAGGTGTGACTTACTACTTCGATGAGAAGGTATTAAACCTTGTTGGGGTCCGAATACCATATTGGATTCATAGCATGGAAAGATACGTCACCATGAATTAGTTTACCATCTCCTATCCTTGTTTGGTTGGGGGGATGGTAAGCTAGTTCAATAGGTGTGTATTGGACCATGTTATAATTCAATTGACTTATTTATTTGAGCAATATTTATTCAGTTTATATGGCATAATATTATGTGTCTTGTTACGTCCCTCTGAGGACCTGGTTATCTCGTCAGGTGTGTGCTCTTATCTTTCGCAGGTGTTCTAGCCGTGGCCATGACCATCACTATTTCTCCGAGGATGATTGCACTTTGATCGTCTTCGCTTCGCTCGCCAAAATCATTCTTTGTATATCATGTATTTCTTTTCATAGTTGGTGGTAGATTTGTCTCCGCCCAACTATATTTACCAATGATAATTCATAGTTGATTATATGATATCTTTTATTTATTTATTTTGTGTGGATGAGATTAGTTATGGTTCTACTATATTTTACAGCTTATGTATTCATACAAGGTTTTCATATATTGGAGTGTACTTCGTATGTATACAGCTGGCATATCTACGTTTCTAGTCCTACGTATTTTGGGACTGGGGCGTTACATGTTTTTATGGTGGCCCATGCAGGTCAAGTTAAATTGTTTGGTTATTTTATCGTACCAAGCAAGCCTGTGAATAGGATTAGAAGTCTAGGATCTCATCCACATACTTGACCTCTTTCCTCGATTCTATATTCGAACTATCGTTCGACTTATCGATTGCATCTTGCTTGATTCCTTCTATCATAATTCTCATCTTCCCTTCGTGCTTGCTAGAGGTTAGACAGGTGATCCCTACTAGTTAGACATGACTCTTTTGTCCCAAAACACCATTAGTTTAATTCTTTTAAGTTGGGTAGAATGCCTTGTGACCTAGCAATCCCTTTGTCCTTGTGACATATATTCACAAGTTTACTTAGATTTTAGGATTTAGAGGACCCTAACCCATCTAGTCAACCAAGGACTTGGACAAGAAGACTATAAGACGACTGTATAGAGACCAACACAGGATATGACTTAAAGACTTAAGGAATTGAACTGATTCTACTTTATTTCAATCTTAATCTCACGTGCCTATACTTTTACTATCTAGACTAATGATGCTAATGTAGCCTAGTTTTTGTAAGCTCAATTCTTTATCAAGCTTGTTCATGACATATGTTATTGGAGGCATCCACTAACGTATTGTCTACTCAGAACCGGTGCATGATGGTCTGATCAACCTAGTACACTTTGGTTCGCTTTTATCTATCGTACTACGTGGATGGGGACATAGCTAACTTGTCCTCTAGAGTCCCATCCGCGACTGCCTTGGCAACTCCTTTTGAATTATTTGGTCGCCTTTGAACCACGTATTCGTATTCGATAACGCCTCCTTCGAACTCTATATTGCCTTCGCCCTTCACCTGTTTTAAACAGACGAAAGCGCTAGTACTTAAAATTTTCCTCTAGCTATCCTATCACCTATGACCATTATCACTCAAAGTTGCTATATCTTCATCTTAAACTACTCGTCCTTCTTCTCGGCCCTATATTTACTATCATGACCTTCTAATCGCTTAATTTAGGCGTGCACCTAATCACTCTCTTAATCGTGTCCCCAACCTACTCTCAAGGAACCATGTCTTTAAGTTCTCAAAATTATTTCTCTTGATACCGTACTATTCTTTATCGCATGTTAACTTGATTAAACGTTAACCATAATCATTTTCCTTCTGGCGTAGTTAGCCATATCCATGATTTTTTTTGTCATTATTTAAAATCACGATTTTCTAATGCATGTTTGCATTGAACGTCGTTTCTTTGCCTCGTCCAGTGGCTTGATCGTATTCATTACCGACATACCCATGTCACCCACCCATATTATTCTTAATTTTGAGGACGAAATTCTTTTAAGTTAGGTAGGATGTAAAACCCCTAAATTTCTACTATTTTTTAAAATAAATTTGATACTGATTTTTATTTTGTTTTGTATATTGTACGTCGCATAGTTGCATTCTACGTCGCGCGAAAAATTTTATTTTTCGTAATTGCTCGACGAGTGCGAATATGTGCGAGCGTACATATTTTTGAAAAATATTTTTCTATTTTTATATTTTCGAAATAAAATAGATAATAATTATTTTAGCTATCGTACCAAAATCTCCAAGTTTATGATTTTAATTATGAAAAGACTTTCATTTATACAGTTATAATAATAAATAATTTTCCTATAAAATGGTATATTAGAAAAGATATTTATGTAAATATTATTTGGGCATACATATATATTCGTAATTATTTATTAGTTTATTTTTTAATAATAATATAATTTTTGAAATTATTATTATTAGTATTTTTGGAAAATATATTTTGAAATTATTGTGGCAATTTAAATCTTGATTTGATTTTATGGATTTATTTAAATAGTTAAATTAATATCTATATTTGAAATTTGATTGATTTTAAACTAAAGGATGGAATTTAATTATATTTAAATTGATTTAGATTTGGATTTGAAATTTATTGAATTTGATTTAAAATAAATAGTGTATTATCTAACGGGGATTTAAACTACTCCTAATCCTTATCCAACTGAGATTCTCACATCCTATAAAAGGCAGGTACTCATCCATAAAATTCTATCATTCAAAATTCTACCATAATATAAGTGCATCATGTCCGTGACCAACATCTTATTCCAAAGTTTACAACTATATTGCATCTTTCCTCTTCGTGTCGACAATCCCGACACGACGTTCTACCCCTAGCCTACAGCTTCCTCCGCCAGCCCAATCACCGTCTCGCCGTCATCACCGTATCGACCACCACCTCCGGCCAACCCATACCCCTCCGACTCATCCCGTATCACCGCGGCAACCCCACGACCCTACAGCCTCAGCCATCATCTCATCTTCCTAACTCCGCCACCAACACTACCGGTCGATTCTGACTCGGCCAACACCACCGCCAACAGCAGACGACCACTACCACCATAGGCATCCCCGCCACCGAACTGCAATACCGCGACGCCACCACACCCGACCGAACCTTCCCCTTGTCACCACACAGCCCCAATATCACACCACCAGCACCAACATCGATCCCCCAATCAACCCGACAAATCATCACCATCAAACCTCACTGCCGCTATTGGCCACCCGCCGGAATATCCCAACCCCACCATAGGCACCACCGCTATAACAACACCACCATCGCCAACAACTTCGCCACCACGGTGGCGGCACCATACAAGAGAAAAAAAGAGAGTAATAATAACAATCACCGCCACCGCCACTGCCACTTACCTATCCACCACCGCCCGATTCGAGCCGTCGCCCCGCCGTCGACCATCGATCTCACCACCACCGGAGCCGCGAGCTCGAACAGCGCTGATGCACTAAACCCGTGCCATATCCCAAGATTTGACAGCCGACCACTGCGACCCTCCGCCGCCTCCTCCGGTGCAGCGCCCCACCGCGGCGCCCGGTCGGCTCCGTTCCTCCGATCATTCCCTCCTCTCTCCGACTTTCCTCCGCGCTCGCCTCGCCAGAGCGACCTTCCAGCCTTGAGCACCTCCGTCGTCGCAACGCCTCACCGCCTCCCGACAGATCCGCCGCCGAGTCGTGCCCTAGCCGCCTCCTCCGGCACAGCGTCCCACCGCCCCGCGTCCTCACCACCGCCGAGACTCCGCTCCTTTCGCTTCCCTTTCCCCTCTCCCTTTCCGCTCGTACTCCTCCCGAACGCCTCTCCCCTCGCCCTCTCTCTCGCTCACTCCCTCAATTCTCTCTCTCTCCTCCTCGTTCTAATAGGAACGGCAGAAAGCTGCAGTTGCTGGCACTTTCCTTTGCCATTCTATTATTATTATTATTATTATTATTATTATTATTATTATTATTATTATTATTATTATTATTACTGTAGTTCTGTTGGGATAGGCTTTATTTGTTTCCTTCTATTTTTTATATTCCGTTTTATTTTGCTTCTTTTGGTGGTCGTCATTATTATTATTATTATTATTATTATTATTATTATTATCATTATTATTATTATTATTATTATTATTATTATTATTATTATTATTATTATTATTATTATTATCTTTTTTAGTTACAGAATATTGATTAAAGTAGATTATCAATATTATTGGCATTTATATTTGATTTAAGAATTATTATTATTAGTATTATCATATTGTTATTATTGTAAGTATAAATAAATGTTTTCAACATTGGGTTAGAAGCCCTAATTGTATTGCTATATTATTTTGTGGCATTTTAAAAGTATTGCTTATTAATAAAATTTTATTTTTGCGAAATATGGTTCTTAACCTTAAATAATTTTTCTAATATTATTTTGTTTCGCTTAAAATATTTTTGATTTATAAGATATAGGTTCTGGCCTAAAATATTATTTGACAAAACTTACAGTTTTGCCTTAAAACGACTTTTAATTTTTCGGATATTTATTTGAAAGCACATTTTGACTAATAATTTATATTTCAAGTATTATAAATTAGTTTTCTAAAATCATATAATTATTATTCGTCAAAATTTTCTTTATTCTTTCGACCGTGACTCAACCCCCTCTTTCCGATTCGATCGCCAAAACTATACTACCTTATGTCCACCCTAACTAATTTGACCCTTCTGGACCCAATGGAACTGTCCGTGCCACTACCCGAGGTAACCTTGCATAGTTGTTACACCGAAGTCGCAGTTCGTGCTACCTTGATCATCGCAACACACCAGGCCTCCTACCAGGCAAGACACCTTGCCATTTACTGTTTATTTATTTAGCTCATATTTTATGCATTATTCATTATTTTCTTTATGCAAAATAAAATATGATACATGGCATAACCTATTAGAACTTACTGTTTAGTTATATTTTCTACTATGTATTATTTTTTTTACACATTAAACCTAGATTTAAGGGACCACCTTTGTGTGTTGCATTCATTGGCCTTGACACGTTGTACCACGAAGTTGTGTGTCGCTTGTAGAACACGGACATGCGTGACTGGCTGGCCACCGATACGTATAAGTCGTGCGATAGGATTAATTGCTAATAGAGGTTGTATGCTTAGTTTGACTTAGCGGTTAATAGAGGTTTTGTGTTATGGATACAACACAGTAGGCATTAGGCGGGGAGGACAATTCCTTAGCGTATGGGCTTCGATGCACTTTTCCTTGTGACCCGGAAGCTCCGCTGGAGATACGGGGTTGATGACCCATGATTACTGACGGCTACTGGCGTTCTGCAGAACGTTATGTTCTTATTGATTGGGCCTCTGGTGCCCCAAGAGGGGACTACGCCGATCCTATTTAGCCAGGGCCCATGCGTAAGAAGGATTGTTCTTAACTACATTTCACTTAGAACGGTTAGGCTACCTTATCCGTTATGTATGAGTACTTTTGGTTTGCGTACTTGTATCTGACCGTGACTTGGAATAATAACTTGTCGCGGATTAGTTCGTCATATCTTGTCCTTGTTTGGTTGTAGGTGTGACTTACTACTTCGATGAGAAGGTATTGAACCTTGTTGGGGTCCGGATATCATATTGGATTCATAGCATGGAAAGATACGTCACCGTAAATTAGTTTACCATCTCCTATCCTTGTTTGGTTGGTGAGATGGTAAGCTAGTTCAATAGGTGTGTATTGGACCATGTTATAATTTATTGACTTATTTATTTGAGCAATATTTATTCAGTTTATATGGCATAATATTATGTGTCTTATTACGTCCCTCTGAGGACCTGGTTATCTCGCCAGGTGTGTGCTCTTATCTTTCGCAGGTATTCTAGCCGTAGCCATGACCATCACTATTTCTCCGAGGATGATTGCACTTTGATCATCTTCGCTTCGCTCGCCAAAATCATTCTTTGTATATCATGTATTTCTTTTCATAGTTGGTAGTGGATTTATCTCCGCCCAACTATATGTACCAATGACAATTCATAGTTGATTATATGATATCTTTTATTTATTTATTTTGTGTGGATGAGATTAGTTATGGTTCTACTGTATTTTACAGCTTATGTATTCATACGAGGTTTCCATATATTGGATTGTATTTCGTATGTATACAGCTAGCATATCTACGTTCCTAGTCCTACGTATTTTGGGACTGGGGCGTTACAGATCACGAGCCCCCGAATCCTTGCTAGCTGCCCACTATTGGTATCTTCTACTGTAGGGGAGTCCAACGCAATTGGTTTGGTCCAAATTGGTGGAGAAATGAGGAATTGGTGAAGGTTTGGGGAAGAACACAAGTAGGATTCTTAGTAGGTGTTAAAGGAGACAAGAACAAACATAGGAGCATACTTATAGGGGGATACTATGTTGTGGCTGCCATAACAGAAATTAGGGTTAGGTTTAGATGTAGATGAGTGGCTAAGGCTTCTCCACCCAATTTCAAGCTCTCCTATTGGTTCAATTTAGTCATAAGGCTTTCTTTTTACAAATATCCTAAGAAGAAAATATCCTACTTACAAATATCTAGATATTACTAATCTTGGTACTTAGTAGGAAGGTTCTAATCATCATCTAATCCTCATGACTAATCTAGATTAGGCTAAACTTTTAGGTTAAGTCTCACATAATTAACTAGCACATATTTAATTAATACAATTTACAATTTCACAAAATTATCAAAATGACCAAAATACTCCTAGGCTAAAAGTCACAATTAGTCATCCTAATCACATGGTTAGGTCCCCATGGTCATGGTTAGTCTCTTGGTCATGCAGTCTCTAGGGTTGTACTAGCAAAACATCAAAATCACAAGTCATAATTTTAAATAGTTTTAAATTGATTAAAAATCACCATAAATCATATCATGATTTTAAATAACATTATTAAATAAACAAAAATACAAAAGTTCAAAATTACCCTCATTTTTAGAAACTGGGTGCTACAAGTCTACCCTCCTTAGAAGAATTTCGTTCTCGAAATTAAGATGCTCGTACTCCTTCTAGGTCAAATCCCCAACAATAAGATCGAAGCCTCTTCCTAGCAGCACACAAGATCAACAAATAAAATATGGGTAGTAGGCTTAAAATGGGTCATGTCCAAAATTTGGCTCGACAGGTTTAGGTTGAAAAGGTGTCCCCAATTCGAGTCGGAAATAAAAGCGACTCCGTGGGGTAAATCAATATGGGATCTTGTGTCAGAAAAGTCGTGTGAAGCAAATAAAGCACAAGATGGTGTGTCTGAGTGGGACACGAAGGTCATGGGTGTAGGGTGTCTTGTTTATGTCATGCATGTGAAATTGGTTTTGAGAAAACAACTAGTCTTGTGCTCATAAATTAAAAGTTACGGTAATGTGCATATGATAATCATAATTTAAGTGGGAATGGTCGAATGACTTAAATTGAACTGGAAGTTGTGATACAAAAGTAGTACAAGGGAACAAGTTGAGTGGGACAGACTCTGGTCATGAGTGCCAGACTAGGAAGATAAAAAAATAATGAATCAATCAGGGCTGTTAGGCAGTATCATCTTATATGAAACTGGAAATTGGCTACAATGGTCACCATTCTAAGGTCAGAAGTACACTATCAATTCTAAGTCAAAAAGTCCTAACACAAATCATCAATTCATTATATTTAGAAAAAAATTATATCAAAGGAGGTTACACAAAGGATTATACTAACAACTAAAACTACTCCTACTCCTAAGTTAATTGAAGAAGAACAAACAACAATTTTTTTTTTGAAAAAGACTGAAGTAAAAAGGTAGAATGATATTTTATAAACCTTCTTGAGATAAAATCTGATAATCATATGCGTCTGTCCAAAATCATGATACTCAGAATCTTTGTCATACTAGTAAGCAAGGCTACGATATTCACAGAGTCCTCGACTAAGGTACATACCTCTAGAATCATGGTATTTAAAATTTTTGCATTGCCGCATGCTTGGCCGCAAAAATCTTAAATTCCCACACCCGAAAAATATATCCAAAATCAGACTGTATGTCCTCACCATGCTTGCTAATATGACTGTAGAAGATTCTAGATTCCATAACTAAGTCGACCTAGCCCATACGATTCATCATGGTAGAATATTTCAAATTAACCTTGATTACCAAGAATCAAATTCATCAACAAACAAGGAAGATAAACAGAAGCTGTTGGAATCGAATTTCGAGATATTCATGATGAGATTCTCAAGGGTCATCCAAGGAATCTCTCAAGTAGTCCTAACAGTGATTGAGTATCCTCTCAACTAAAGCCTATTCCTTAACTCTACTCGCAGGTGCGCAGCAGTACAACTAATCGTCGTACTACCACGACTTCACACAATGCGAATCTCGACCTGCATGGGCCACCACTAAAAACGTGTTACGACCCGCAACCTGTTTAGGGGCACGAGAATGTGGGTATGTCCAGCCTACGCCGTAGTGTCGGTGGTAGAACGATGTATAGGTCATCTATAACATCTAACATCTAACAACAAGATATATAAACATGCCATATCCGCACGGAGGTATAATATAACATCTCAACTCTATATCTCAATCACAAGTCTAAGGAAGATAGAGCACGATATGGAATCAGATAAAAAAAATGAATATAAATAGAGTTATCACACCACACGAAATAGACGTTCAACACAAATAAATACAAGCCCTGAATATAACTAAGTCTCAACTAACAATCAGAACAATCCGATACAAACTAAAAGCTATAAGTACTAGACTAAACTAGGCACCCTCTACTGAGCCAGATTCTCCTCAGGCTCCTGAATGTCGCCCTCATATACCCCATAGAAGGTAGGGCAGTCACCATCATCATCTGTAATATTTTCAACAGGTCCAGTCAGGACAAGAGCGAGCACAATATATCTCACGCAGTTCATATCATGTTAGGAAATATAAAGCATGAAAAAGAGTAAGATACATGGACTGTAAAGAAATATATATGAAAACGCGAGAGATTTGATAACTGGAAATATCTATATACATGATAAATAAGAACTTTAAGTAACCTGTGATTTAGAGCATGAGATGGTTATATAAACGGGTTAGGACAATGCAAGGGTAACTCCATCATACGTGAGTGTACAATGGACATATACATGATTTCATAAGATTTCACAAGATGGGATTTTGATCACATAACTATTTCCTACTCACCCTCCCCAATCAATACACAAGGATCCAGTCAAGTTACGTTACCTTGTACAAGAGGTTTTTATCACGTTTGCTCATGTGATCATGAGATTACAAGATGGCACAAGAGTATACATGAATAGCGGTGTACATGAAATACAAGATGTTCGTGAAAAGCACATGACAACTGTATCTGATGCAACCCGAGGGGGATAACATCGCATGACAAGATCCATATAGTACTAATCCGTGATAATAATGTGACAGCATCATATAAAGTAATCTAGAGCAAGAATATAAATCCTAACAAGTATGAAATGATCAGAGAATGTACTCGTCTGTCACCCTGAACGACAGATATGAATAGATGTCCGAACTAGTGTCACATAGTCCTATTTCGAGTAGAACAGGTTATAAAGTACTCAAATTGTAATAATGGAATCTGTAATACAAACTACATGATTCAAAGTCAACTCTTGGTCAACTCTCTTAGTCAACTAAGTCAAATTGGTCTATATGGTCAACTCTATAGGTCAAACTCTAATAAACTAACTCATGAATCTTAAGGCAAAACCATTTCCATACACAATTATACCACATACATACCTATGAGGTATAACCCTTTCTTTATTCCACATAAACAATATCCTGCATAATCTTATCAACCAAAACCCATACTCTAAGATACCTCATATCTATAGGTATAATGCATTACACTACCACCTCTACTCTAACTCATGTCCTATAGCCTATGAACACAAAATACATAACTCAATATCCTTAACTCAGAACATATACCCACAGACCAAGCCATCCTATACTTATCCCTATATATTCTCCACTAACTGATACATATTCCTCCCACACACCCTCTGTATTCACTATCAAATTTAGATACACTTAGATTATTATTTCAATTTCCATCTAACCCTCTCATATATATCATACCACAAAGGAAAGGACAGAGATTGAGGTATTCAAATGCCATGAATGAAGTTAATATGTAGGTCATTACCTGGGCAGAACAACCTGAGATCAATCTTAACTAAGTATATGAAATTATCAAGAAAATATACTAAGGTATCTCACCTTTGATACTCAGGATATGTCTAGATGCAGTGAAGTGCATAGAATGAGGTAAGTCTGATACTCAAGTCTGAACAAATAAGGCCTTCATTACCCAGTAATACAATGGATAGGATATCTCAAGCAGGACAGATCAAGTGAAATACAATTCGAGTCATCACTTTTCTATTATCTGGACTGAACTAAAACCTACTCGAACTCTTCCTTAGTAGCCATCAATTGATACCAAGGAAAGAACCAGAATATAATGTGTAGGTAAGAGGTGTTGTGGACAGATTTCTTAGGACTGAGCTAATACAACTGGTCATTTAAATATAGGGATAGATATTTGAATACAAAGTGTTGAACAAGGTGGACTGATCAATTATATACTTAAACCTAACCAAGGTTGGACAAGGATACCAGTATCTAGACTGATACATAGTAAAATGAATGAGCATACAAAATATGGACTGGTACTAAACTGGGCCAATCATTTGACTGAACAAGTAGCCTAAGGTTGAACTAATGGTCTGCACACATGCAATAGGTTCTGAACTTAACTAATGAGAGTGGACTCTAATGCAAAATGGCAAAGGGATTGAACCTAAGGGACTGAATGGAGTGGACTGAACTAAATGTTGAGATGCATGACATATCACTAATGAACTTGGCAGTAACAAACTAGAAGTAAAACTAAACAAAAGGGACTGAATACAAGTAATGGAATTTATATATGGATAGGGAGGAACTGTCATGAAGATATGGATGAATGCTACTCATATGTATCGACCTATAGACGAATATCCAACCAAATCTAAACTAGACTCACAGTCAACTAATCCCAAACCTGAACTGAACCTAATCAAATCTCAGGAGACCAATGTTCCAAACCTAAATTGATACTTAAACTGAGAACAAGTATCAGTTATTAAACATTTCATTCAAAACCCAATAATACACGAACTGTAAACCTACAAATTGGGAGGGGTGTGCGTGTGTGAAAGTGTGTCAGCAAGGGTGTGTCAAAATGTGTCCACGATTTTGTGTCAATGTGTTTTGAGTGTCTCTCACATGTAACGTGTCGGGGGGTGTCTCATATCCAAACAAGGGGACACGAGGTGTCCAAACAAAATTTGAACTAAGAACAGGACACTGGTCGAGCACTGTCTCGTGCAGCGAGGACACAATCTCGTGGACATGACACAGTATCCCAGTGTCCTCGTGCTCGTACATACGTGTTCGCCAAGGATAGGTCTTCTTGTGTAGGGGCCTGACACAGGACCACAACGTGTCTAGGATGGACACAAGGTCCATATCAGAACCCAGTTTCAGCCCATACGCGCACAGTACAAAACCACTACGCGTGTCCGTGCTTCCTCGACATGACATGAGGTATCCTCAAACTCGAGGGGTGGTCTGTCAGTGATGGCCTCTACCTCAAGTGGCACGTGTCCACGTGGCCTACACAGGAAGAAATTGGGCTCAGGTAGCAGGGCACCCGTGCGGCTGTGTCGTACAGCGTGTCCAGTCCATTTGGACACAAAATCGATACGAAACCCAACTCAGTCTTCAAAAAATTTAATATACACATATAGATCTACAAATTCATGTAATTAGTTTTACAAAACATTAACTTTTATTTCTAAGTGGCATTTCACCAAACACATGCTCAAAAACACCGATACGTGTTTGATACGAACACAAAATAGACACGAATTTCTACCAAACTTGGGCTACACCTAGAAAAACCCTAAATGGATGCACCTATGGAAAGAAATTGGGAATTTAAAGGTGTTTGATAGGTTTTACCTATTGAGGGTGAAACCTCAATGAATAGGCTTTGAAATGAGAGCTCTTCTCCCACTTGCAATGATCCCGAGCCCCCGAATTCTTACTAGCTGCCCACTATTGGTATCCTCTACTGTAGGGGAGTCCAACGCAATTGGTTTGGTCCAAATTGGTGGAGAAATGAGAAATTGGTGAAGGTTTGGGGAAGAACACAAGTAGGGTTCTTAGTAGGTGTTAAAGAAGGCAAGAACAAACATAGGAGCTTACTTATAGGGGGGATATGTCACGACCCGATCCCAAATTATTGGGTCGAACTGGATCATGCCCAGCCTGCACCGTTGTGAGACGGCGGCAGTAAGCTGTTCTATATGCAGGTATTCACAACAACATCTATACATTTGTCACAACTCAATATACGAAAATTTTAAAATTTTTATTCAACCATTGAAAAGTATAACTGGAAATGAAAGAACTGAAATAAACTCCTGAATTCAAAATTAACAAAACTCCAAAACAACAAAACTAGAAAACTGGAAATGACTAGCTAAGTGGTCGGCTCGTCGGCCTCAGGTCCTGCGTCCTCCAAGGGGGACTCCGACAACACCACCGGGTACAAAACTGGGTCATAGTAGCTATTGTACAATAGCTCAGCATCCTCAATGTCACCTAAAAATGTTGTCTCCACTCAGGAGGGAGCAAGTACGAATATGTATCTCATATTTCAAGTAATAATAGAAAAGTGCAGGCTAAACAGTTGAAACAATATTTTTTAGTAGTTCTACGATTAAAAACAATGTGATTTAAATGTGTAATCGTCTATGACCGGCTTGGGTTATACAATAGCGTCCTAGCGACGCGATACGGCTTATCCCCGTGTGTAAGAGGGGTAAGCTCGCACAATCCTACAATATAGGGAGGTATTGGCCATAAACGTTACACTATTCCCCCAATCCCCATAATCAATATCAATCAATATCTGAACCTTAGGAGAGGGTTCCGTGTAGCAATGTGGTTTAAACATGCAGCTAGACAATTACTAAATAAAATACAAGAAAACATAACCGTAACTTGCCTCTGTTAATTGACTGGATCGAGAATGTTGGTACCGAGGAGGATGTCAGATTCGTCTCCGAGATCCTACAGTTGAGAACCTTGGCTTAGAACCATAATGAAACCATTCTAGGTGTGCTAGTTACAATCTCTAGAAGTAGACCCTAGTCAGGTTTTAAGTTTATTAATTAATCTACCGGAAATCGTCTAACGTCGCAATCTACGTTTGTTATTATTTTAATTAAATAAGTCGGTTACTGATTAATTGGAAAAATGGCAATTACCGGTTAATTTGGCAAAATTTTGTATTTTTTCATAATATATATAAAACTAGATTTTTCTTAAATGAGAAGATGTGAATTTGTTTAAACAATACAAACTTGTAATTTTACTAATTATTTAATGTGAAAAAATGTTATAATTTTTTATATCCAAAATAATGTCTTTTTAATATTTTACGAGTTTATCGACAAACCAACATCCCAGAAAATAAATAAAATCTATTCTACGCAATACAGGGTCGCAGCAAAGAAAATAGAAAACTGGGCTTATGCCCTTACAACCTTTACATAAATTGAATTTAAAAATAATAATAAAACTCAGGTGAATACTGAACGCCGGGAAGCGGTCCATTCAGCAGGTCGAGGCCCTGCACCATAAATGCTAAAAAGTAGTACCAGTTCCAAATATAATATAATATAAATTTAAAGAGTCTCAGATTTGGTCCAAAATATCACTTCGCATTCTAGCTAATGCCTCAACGTCCGGAGTGGCCGGTTACGTTTGCATTTCGCTAGGGCCCATAGACCGAATTTGGTCATCGCCCGAAAAAAAGGTAATCGAAAACCAAAACAACAAATCTTTTGCAAAAGCCGGTTTTGGAAATTAGAATTTTATAGAAATCCCTTTTTAAATTATTCTCTGAATATTCGGGCAGCATCCCCACTGTAATTGGGACAACCCAATACTTGGAGAAATGTCAAAAACACCAATAACTGTCCCAATCCAGAGACTCCAATTATCCAACTACAAATATTCCAACCCAGGAATAATATTAAATCCGAAATCGAAATCGGAACAGAAGTACTATTAAACTCGAAATCTAAACTCGGAAATTTCGAAAACCCACAGAACCAAAACCAACAGAAGAACTTATCAAAAACCAATATTCCAAACCACAGCACAAAACGTCAAGCCAGCACCATTCCGAGATGGACTTCGAAAAATCCGAAGTTATCTAAGCCGAATCCCTTAACGGGATCGGGGACCGAATCATCATCGACATACTGAGAATGGACACGGGGAACACGAGATATACCTTGGGTTGCTCAGCTAGAGCTCTCAGATGCAATAATAGAGATAGAAAACCACGTTCCCGCAGACTCGGAAAGTCCCAACTTGCGGACAGCAGCGAAAAAGCATCGGAACAGCGCTGGACAGCGCTGTTGAACAGCGGGGCGCACGCGGCTGAGCCGGGCGCGGACAGGGACGGGGTCTGGCCGAAATCGTCAGAAAAAAATCGGCGGGCACCGGGCTTGGACATGGCGGGGAACGGCCGAAAGGGGCGCTGGATGGACACGGGGCGGCCGGAGGCGCGCGGCCTGGGCTTGGCCGGAGCGGGGTCGGGGCTTGGCTGCCGGAGGAGGCGGCACGGCTGGACGCAGCCGGAGCGGGGTCGGGCGCTGGGGTCGAGGGCCGACGAGGGTCGCGGCTGGGCGCCGGAGGAGGCGGGGCCGCGGGCTGGGCCGGGGTAGCCGGAGGCCGGCGGGAGACGAGGCCGCGGTGACGGGCGCTCGGGCACGGACGGAAAGCTAGGGCACGGGTGAGCTCGGCAAAGCTCGGGTACTGGGTCTTGGGGAGGAATTTGAGAGAGAGAATAAAATAGGAATGGGGAAATGGAGGAATGGAGTGTTGGTGGTGATGGTGGTTTAAATAAAAGAAGGAGAAAGGAGTTGTAAGGAGAGGAGGGAGTGGTGGAGGAATAATAGCAGGAGAGTAAGTTGGGGTGCTGGCTTGGTCGTGGAAGACCAAACCAGATGGGTTTGGTTTTATATATATATATATATATATATATATATATATATATATATATATTAATAACTAATATATCGTAAATAATCAGGATTTAAAAGAAGTAAAAAGAATGGGTTCGGATCAGGATTGGGTTTCGGGGAAACCGGGTTCGAACTCGGGTCAGACTCTGGTCACGGGATTGGGATTAGGCCACAATCAAAAAATCAACGATAAATTTAAAAATAGTATTTTCCTAATTTCGACTAATAAATAATAATAATAATAATAATAATAATACTAGATATAATAATAATAACTATAATAATTAAACAAGAAATTACGCTACAATCCAATAATTAATAAATTCTAAAACTTTGGGTTTCACAATCTTCCCTCCTTAGAAAATTTCGTCCTCGAAATTAAGGATGGGGTAGGATAAACTCAAATCCAACAGGTACGGGTACTTTGCCCGTAACTCAAGTCCAACAATAAGAATTGGCAAGGCAGTCGTGGATGAGACGTTTAGGGATAAGTTTTAACTATGTCACCATCCACGTAGAACAAGAATATATATATAAGCAAACCAAAGTACACGTGGTTGATCAGACCATCATGCACTGGTTCTGATTAGACAATATATTAGTGGGTGCACCCAAAAAAATACTGTCATGATCAAGCTCGATAAAGAAATAAGCTCGAAAATCTAACTTAGCAGCATCAGTCAAAAATATTAGAACATAAGATAATGCTTGCAAGAAATAGAAGTTTATGAGACGGCACAAAGTTCCTGGTTTTCTTCTCACCTCTGTCTATGATCGCCACTGGCTTCTCTGGCACTGTAAGGCTGTGTCCAATCTCCAGCTCTGAATAGTCCAAGATGTGGCTCGGATCCGGGATGTAACGTCTGAGCTGTGAAACATGAAAGATGTTGTGCACGCCTTCAAGATTAGCTGGTAGAGCTAATCGGTACGCTACTTCTCCAATTCGGCTTAAAACTTCGAATGGACCGATGTACTTGGGGCTCAGCTTTCCTGCTCTGCCAAATCTGATAGTACCTCTGGTAGGGGAGATCTTCACAAACACACTGTCTCCTTCTTCGAACTCCAATGGTCGACGACTGCTATCAGCCCAATGCTTCTGTCTGTCCTGAGCAATCCTGAGCTTGTCTCTAATCACCTTTATCTTCTCTGCTGCATCGGTCACCATTTCAGGTCCAAGCAGTACTCTTTCTCCTACGTCGCCCCAAGTAAGTGGAGTGCGACAATGACGTCCATAAAGTGCCTCGAATGGTGTCATTCTGATGCTGGCTTGGTAGCTGTTGTTGTAGGAAAACTCTACCAAGTGCAAGTGGTCTTCCAAGACCCTCCAAATTCCAAGACACAAGATCTCAACATATCTTCTAACGTCTGGATGGTTCTCTCCGATTGTCCGTCAGTTTGAGGATGTAGGCGGTGCTGAACTTCAGTTGTGTTTTCAAACTGTCATGCAAACTCTTCCAAAAGTGAGAGGTAAATCTAGTATCTCTGTCAGATACGATACTTACCAGAACTCTATGAATCCGGTAGATATGCTATATGTACAGTGCTGCCAACTTCTCGGTGGATAGACCAACCTTGAAGGGGATAAAGTAAGATGACTTTGTCAGTCGGTCCACAATAACCCAAATGACATCCTTCCCTCCTTGGGATCGAGGAAGTCCTGACACAAAATCTATTATAATGTGTTCCGATTTCCACTTCGGGATATCTAGCGACTGCAACAGTCCTGGTAGTCTCTGTCTGCTGGCCTTCACTTGTTAACAAGCATCTAGCCACAAATCTGGATACGTCCTTCTTCATTTCATACCACCACACTA
The DNA here is from genome assembly GCA_029216955.1 of Iris pallida. NCBI lineage: Eukaryota > Viridiplantae > Streptophyta > Magnoliopsida > Asparagales > Iridaceae > Iris > Iris pallida. Next base: position 6,730,488 of record JANAVB010020198.1, on the reverse strand, counting down.
CAGTACGCATATCCCGATACATTTTATTGGCTCCTCGATGTATGGAATACTGTGACTGGTGCGCTTCTTACATCAGCTCATTCCTCAGTTCGCCAGTTGGTACGCAAAGTCTCGTATCATGCCTCAGTGCTCCATCACTGGCGATTGAGAATCCTTCAAGTGTTCCTGCCAGCACTTGATCTCTGAGTTTGCAAAGCGTCTCGTCTTGAAATTGTGTCTCCTTGACTTTGTCCATCAGACTTGAACGCACTTGCAACTGCATCATTGATGATTCAGCTCCTGGTATGATTGCTTCTCTTCCCAGCTTCTTCATTTCCTCTTCAGGCAGTACAATCTCCAGTCCAAGCTTCTCTATATCTTCCAGCAAATACCGCTCCTTGGTCAAAAACATTGCCATCGGGTATCGACTAAGTGCATCTGCAACCACATTAGCCTTACCTGGATGGTACTGCAGGTCGATGTCGAAATCTTTCATCAGCTCCGGCTATCGCCTCTGTCGCATGTTCAGCTCCTTCTGAGTGAAAACATATTTAAGACTTTTGTGGTCTGTAAATATTTCCACTCTCTCTCCATAGAGGTAGTACTTCCATAACTTTAAAGCAAATATCACCGCTACGAGCTCCAAATCATGTGTGGGATAGTTCTTCTCATGAGTCCGTAATTGCCTAGATGTGTAAGCAATTACTTCCCGTGTTGTTGAAGAACACAGCCCAATCCCTTACCGGAAGCATCACTGTAAATTGAGAAACCGCCGGTACCTGAGGGTAGCGCAAGTATCGGCGCCGTTGTAAGCCTCTTCTTCAGTTCCTCAAATGCTGACTGGCAAGCTTTCGACTAAACAAATTCTTCGTTCTTCCTAGTCAGCTTCGTCATCGGCTCAGCAATCCTGGAGAAATCCTTTACAAACTTCCGGTAGTAGCCAGCTAAGCCCAAGAAACTTCTGATTTCTGCAACTGAACTTGGTGCAGTCCACTTCTCAATAGCAGCTATCTTCATTAGATCCACCGAAATTCCTTTTCCTGTGACAACATGGCCAAGAAAATCCACTTTGTCTAAGAAGAATTTGTATTTAGATAGCTTACCATAGAGCTTCTCCTTCCTTAAAGTTCCTAGAACTTTTCTCAGGTACTCTTCATGCTCCTCTTCAGTCTTCGAGTAGATCAGAATGTCGTCGATGAAGACAACAAACTGATCCAGATATTCATGGAAGACCTTGTTCATAAGGTTCATGAATACTGCAGGGGCATTCGTCAGGCCAAAAGGTATGACCAAAAATTTATACTGTCCATATTTGGTGTCGAATATCGTCTTTGGAATATCCTCCTTCCTGACCTTGATTTGATGGTAACCAGATCGAAGGTCTATCTTCGAGAACACCGTAGCTCCACTGAGTTGATCAAACAGGCCATCGATCCGGGACAAAGGGTACTTGTTCTTGATGGTGATATTGTTCAGCGCCCGGTAATCAATGCACATCCGTACGGTTCCATCCTTCTTGGGCACGAACAAAACTGGTGCTCTCCAGGGTAAAGCCCCATCTCTGATAAATCCTTGTGCCTTCAGTTCGTCAATCTGGTCCTTTATCTCCTTTGTCTCCTTAGGGTTGACTCGGTAGCATCCCCGAAAAATAGGAGAAGAGCCGGGTACTAGGTCGATGGTGAATTCCACACCTCGATCTGGCGACAATCCTGGAAGACTATCTAGAAAAACGTCCATGAATTCCGCTATAATAGGATGAGAAGGCCCGGGTTCTTCGGTGATAGAGGAATAGGTAACACTCTTCATGTCATCTGGAGTTCGAGAGATTTCAAACTTCGATTCTCCTGGTGGGCTGAAGATTAGATATCCTCTGTGACAATCTATCAGCGCATGCTGCTCACTTAACCAGTCCATCCCTAGGACTACATCATAGTTGGACAAGGGCATCACAAGTAAGGGTGTTAAGAATTTGTGGCCTAAGATAGTTATGGGACAGTTACAAGTCTCGATGATGGGTATGGATCCAAGTATGACCGATGGTGGACCTCATCGCCAGCAGGGCCGGAACGAGTGGTCTTTCCTTTGGCCGTACTCTGGAAGGTTTTGGTTGCAAACACAAGCAAGGTAGCCTACCAGTCTATAGCAAACAAAAATATTTACTTATAATATATATTTCGGTCCTATGTCATGGCAAATTGCTGTTCTAGTGTTCTACTTGTTTCTAAGTATGTTCTCCTAAGTTGTTGATCGGACCTGCATGGGCCACCACTAAAAACATGTCACGATCCGATCCCAAATTATTGGGTCGAACAGGATCATGTCCAGCCTGCACCGTTGTGAGACGGCGACAGTAAGCTGTTCTATATGCAGGTATTCACAACAACATCTATACATTTGTCACAACTCAATATACGAAAATTTTAAAACTTTTATTCAACCATTGAAAAATACAACTAGAAATGAAAGAACTGAAATAAACTGCTAAATTCAAAATTAACAAAACTCCAAAACAACAAAACTAGAAAACTGGAAATAACTAGCTAAGTGGTCGGCTCGTCGGCCTCAGGTCCTGCGTCCTCCAAGGGAGACTCTGACAACACCACCGGGTACAAAATCGGATCATAGTAGCTATTGTACAATAGTTCAGCATCCTCAATGTCACCTAAAAATGTTGTCTCTAGTCAGGAGGGAGCAAGTACGAATATGTATCTCATATTTCAAGTAATAATGAAAAAGTGCAGGCTAAACAGTTGAAACAATATTTTCCAGTAGTTCTACGATTAAAAACAATGTGATTTGAATGTGTAATCGTCTATAACCGGCTTGGGTTATACAATAGCGTCCTAGCGACGCGATACGACTTATCCCCGTGTGTAAGAGGGGTAAGCTCGCACAATCCTGCAATATAGTGGGGTATTGGCCATAAACGTTACACTATTCCCCCAATCCCCACAATCAATATCAATCAATATCTGAACCCTAGGAGAGGGTTCCATGTAGCAATGTGGTTTAAACATGCAGCTAGACAATTACTAAATAAAATACAAGAAAATATAACCGTAACTTGCCTCTGTTAATTGACTGGATCGAGAATGTTGGTATCGAGGAGGATGTCAGATTCGTCTCCGAGATCCTATAGTTGAGAACCTTGGCTTAGAACCATAATGAAACCATTCTAGGTGTGCTAGTTACAATCACTAGAAGTAGACCCTAGTCAGGTTTTAAGTTTATTAATTAATCTACCGGAAATCGTCTAACGTCGCAATCTACGTTCGTTATTATTTTAATTAAATAAGTCGGTTACTGATTAATTGGAAAAATGGCAATTACCGATTAATTTGGCAAAACTTTGTATTTTTTTCATAATATATATAAAACTAGATTTTTCTTAAATGAGAAGATGTGAATTTGTTTAAACAATACAAACTTGTAATTTTACTAATTATTTAATGTGAGAATAATGTTATAATTTTCTATATCCAAAATAATATCGTTTTAATATTTTACGAGTTTATCGACAAACGAACATCCCAGAAAATAAATAAAATCTATTCTACGCAATACAGGATCGTAGCAAAGAAAATAGAAAACTGGGCGTATGCCCTTACAACCTTTACATAAATCAAATTTAAAAATAATAATAAAACTCATGTGAATCCTGAACGCCGGGAAGCAGTCCATTCAACAGACCGAGGCCCTGCACCATAAATGCTAAAAAGTAGTACCAGTTCCAAATATAATATAATATAAATTTAAAGAGTCTCAGATTTGGTCCAAAATATCACTTCGTATTCTAGATAATGCCTCAACGTCCGGAGTGGCCGTTTTCGTTTGTATTTCGCTAGGGCCCATAGACCGAATTTGGTCATCGCCTGAAAAAAAGGTAATCGAAAACCAAAACAACAAATCTTTTGCAAAAGTCGGTTTTGGAAATTAGAATTTTATAGAAATCCCTTTTTAAAATATTCTCTGAAAATTCGGGCAGCATCCCCTCTGTAATTGGGACAACCCAATACTGGAAGAAATGCCAAAAACACCAATAACTGTCCCAAACCAGGGACTCCAATTATCCAACTACAAATATTCCAACCCAGAAATAATATTAAATCCGAAATTGAAACCGCAACAGAAGTACTATTAAACCCAAAATCTAAACTCGAAAATTTCGAAAACCCACAGAACCAAAACCAACAGAAGAACTTATCAAAAACCAAAATTCCAAACCACAGCACAAAACGTCAAGCCAGCACCATTCCGAGATGGACTTCGAAAAACCCAAAATTATCTAAGTCGAATCCCTTAACGGGATCGGGGACCGAATCATCATCGACATACTGAGAAGGGACACGGGGAACACGAGATATACCTTGGGTTGCTCGGCTAGAGCTCTCAGATGCAATAATAGAGATAGAAAACCACGTTCCTGCGGACTCGGAAATTTCCAACTTGCGGATAGCAGCGGAAAAGCATCGGAACAGCACTGGACAGCGCTGTTGAACAGCGGGGCGCACGCGGTTGAGCCGGGCGCGGACAGGGACGGGGTCTGGCCGAAATCGTCGGAGAAAATCGGCGGGCACCGGGCTAGGGCACGGCTGGGAACGGACGAAAGAGGCGCTGGCCGGGCACGGGGCGGCAGGGGGCGCGCGGCCTGGGCTTGGCCGGAGCGGGGTCGGGGCTTGGGCGCCGGAGGAGGCGGCGCGGCTGGACGCCGGAGGAGGCGGGGTCGCGGCTGGGCGCCGGAGGAGGCGGGGTCGCGGGCTGGGCCGGGGTCGCCGGAGGCCGGCGGGAGGCGGGGCCGCGGTGACGGGCGCTCGGGCGCGGACGAAAAGCTAGGGCACGGGTGAGTTCGGCAAGGAGTGTTGGTGGTGATGGTGGTTTAAATAAGTAGGGGTGCTGGGGGCTTGGGGAGGAATTTGAGAGAGAGAATGAAATGGGAGTGGGGAAATGGAGGAATGGAGTGTTGGTGGTGATGGTGGTTTAAATAAAAGAAGGAGAAAGGAGTTGTAAGGAGAAGAGGGAGTGGTGGAGGAATAATAGCAGGAGAGTAAGTAGTGGTGCTGGCTTGGTCGTGGGAGACCATGCTAGATGGGTTTGGTTATATATATATATATATATATATAGATATATATAGATATATATATATATATATATATATATATATATATATATATATATATATATATATATATATTTTTTGATGATGATAAAAACAAGAAAAAAAATATATATATATTGGTTTTATATATATATATATATATATATATATATATATATATATATATATATATATATATATATATATATATATATATATATATATATATATATATATATATATATATATATATATGTATATTTAATAACTAATATATAATAAATAATCAGGATTTAAAAGAAGTAAAAAGAATGGGTTCAGATCGGGATTGGGTTTCGGGAAACCGGGTTCGAACTCGGGTCAGACTCTGGTCACGGGATCGAGATTGGGCCACAATCAAAAAATCAACGATAAATTTAAAAATAGTATTTTCCTAATTCCGACTAATAAATAATAATAATAATAATAATAATAATAATAATAATAATAATAATAATAATAATAGATATAATAATAGATATAATAATAACTATAATAATTAAACAAGAAATTACGCTACAATCCAATAATTAATAAATTCTAAACTCTGGGTTTCACAGGATACTATGTTGTGGTTGCCATAATAGAAATTAGGGTTAGGTTTAGATGTAGATGAGTGGCTAAGGCTTCTCCACCCAATTTCAAGCTCTCCTATTGGTTCAATTTAGTCATAAGGCTTTCTTTTTACAAATATCCTAAGAAAAAAATATCCTACTTAGAAATATCTAGATAATGCTAATCTTGGCACTTAGTAGGAATGTTATAATCATAATCTAATCCTCATGACTAATCTAGATTAGGCTAAACTTCTAGGTTAAGTCTCACATAATTAACTAGCATATATTTAATTAATACAATTTACAATTTCACAAATTTGTCAAAATGACCAAAATACCCCTAGGCTAAAAAGTCACAATTAGTCATCCTAATAACATGGTTAGGTCCCCATGGTCATGGTTAGTCTCTAGGTCATGCAGTCTCTAGGGTTGCACTAGCAAAACATCAAAATCACAAGTCATGGTTTTAAATTGATTAAAAATTACCATAAATCATATCATAATTTTAAATAACATTATTAAATAAATAAAAATAAAAAAATTTAAAATTATTCTCATTTTTAGAAACTGGGTGATACAGGCATGCAAGTTGACATAATAACATTATGTTTATAAAATCTCAAGGGTATTTTAGGAATTCAAAAGCTTCACCACAAACTTTTTCTATTATATAGTAGAATAGATATGGGCCCAATTCAATATCGCACCTCATGGGCCAACTCCAGTTCGGGTCACACCGCGTTCCCAACATTATGAAGCCCTCTCTCATCATTCTTCCTCTCACTGGGTTTTCATCTTCCTTTCTATTAAGATCTCTAAAATTTCGAAAGGGTACTACTCTCCTTAATCTTTTACTTCTTTCTTAATTGAAAGGCATGAATAGATTTGGGAAAAAAACTCATGTTTAATCATTTTTAGGGTTTCATTTTCTAAAACCAACCTAGTTTTTTTTGCTTTATTTCTTCATCTTCTTACTTTGTTTATTTAGTTTTGGCAACCTATAAAGAGCATATTTATATAGAACTTTTTCTTTCCGATTTTTGTTTCATGATGAGTTTAGAAACCATCCAAACTTGGCTATCATTTTCTACAGCGAGAGAGAGAGAGAAAGAGAGAGAGAGATAGAGAGAAAGAGAAAGAGAGAAAGAGAGAGAGAGAGAGCATTGACGAGTCAATGAAAGAATAATGGACAGTAGAAAAGCTCCAGATTTTCTAAATCAAGAAGCAATTTTATATTGAAGGAGTCTCATGGGAAAGCTCATGTCTCCTTTTTTTAAATTCATTTTAGGATCATAGAATTTCTAATGGTTGTTAGATCATTTAAATGATGTTAAGAATTTTCTCAACTCTAGATGCATGTTTACAAGCTAGAAACAGACAACTTATATTTTTTTCCATGTAATGTGTGTAAATTTTAAGTTGCCTCCACGTTGTTAAGTACTTGACTCTGTATAATGTCAATTACTCATATATTGTAGTGATTCTTGATATTGATATTACTTTCTTTAACAAGTCTGCCGCTACCAATGCCTTCACCAAGTTCATAATCTGGTTACGATAGTTCATCTCCAAGTGATGATTCACCTTCTTTTACCAAAAAATATTAGATTTGGATGATATACAGGGAGGTGATACCTTAAACTCCATGGAATGACTCAGAGCATGGTTCAAACAATTACAGTTCATGATGGTGGATCTACTCCTGATATCTGCTACATTCCACGTGGTAGGAAGTCTCGCCATGATCTAATTATTAATGACTACTTCAAAGGAAAATATTCGAAGTACAAACAAGACAATTCCGTCAACGATTTCGAATGGATGTTAATCTCTTCAATCGCATCTTACGTGAAATTGAAAATTATGATGACTATTTTACACAGAAGATTGATGCAGTTGGAAATTATGGATCGAGTCCTTTACAAAAAATGATACGTGCAATTTGCATATGGTTGTGCAGCTGATCTTCTTGATGAATATCTTCAAATAGGTGAAAGCACTGCGATCGAAAGTCTCAAGAATTTTTGTGAAGCTTTTTTCGACGAACAGTATTTGAGGAAACCAAACGAAGCTGATATTGTAAGGTTGCTTAAAGGAACGAATCGAGGTTTTCCAGGCATGCTCGGTAGTCTTGATTTTATGCATTAGCACTGGAAGAACTGCCATACATCATGTCATGATACGCACACTAATGGTTTCAAAAAGGTTCCTACATGTTGGAAACGAAGCGCGGAAACTGTTCCCCCAAACCAGAAAGTCCTGCAAGAGAACCGAGCAAAAGCACACAAACCAAAAACGCCAAACACAATCGCAGACACAAAGATTTTTGACGTGGAAAACCCTTGCGGGAAAAACCACGGGACGATCGGAGTCCAACCCTGAAGAACCTCCACTAATGGAATAAAGAGAATACACCCTCTACAAGCTCCTCCCGATCCAACACGGATCACCACAACTCACTTGAAAGAAGAAAATTTTTGATTGCGGACTCCGAAGAACAAGAGATGCCGAAAAATTATTCGAAGCAATCTCTCCTTCACAATAGTCCTTAATCCTCTCCCTCTCAAAGATTGTAAAGCACTCTTTGTTTTGAGATACTTTTACAACTAGCATGCATCACCCTTTTATAAGCCATTGGTAACCCATACATGGAAGGCCAATATATATGAAAACTTCCAATATAAGTCAATCATATATTTAATAGAAATCCAATCATAATTAGCTTACCATAATTGGAAACCCAATAATATGGAAAGCTACTATATGAAGGGTCCAATCATAAATATATAATCAAAGTAAATATGGAAATCCAATCATATATTTTCTTACCATATATGTACCAAAATAAAATCCATGCACTCCCCAAGCTTCTCCGACACACGGATGGCGCTCGTCGCTCTCCGGGGTATTCTCCACATAGGTGGGAACCCCACCCACTCCAACAAATCTCCCCCTTCATAACTATGTGGAAGAGGTCGTCATCCCGACGATCTGCCTGCAGTACTCAAACTTCTTCCTCGGAAGAACCTTCGTGAGCATGTCCGCTCCATTGTCATCAGTATGAACCTTCTCAAGCGCCGCATCCTTCTTCTCAACCACATCCTGTATCCAATGATACCGAGTCTCGATGTGCTTGGACCGACTATGAAATGTTTGGTTCTTCACAATGTGAATAGCACTTTGACTGTCGCAAAGCAAAGTATACTGCTCTTGCTTTAGTTCTATTTCCTGCATCAGCTTCTTCATCCACAGCAACTCCTTGCAAGCCTCCGTCGCCGCAATGTACTCTGCCTCTGTCGTCGACAAGGCAACACACTTCTGCAACCGCGACTGCCACGATACCGCTCATCCAGCAAACATCATCACATAGTCCGAAGTCGATCGTCTCGTGTCTACATCTTCAGCCATACCAGCGTCAGTATACCCAACCAGCTTCGGATCGTCACCACCAAAAGAAAGTCTCCAATCGGCAGTGCCCTGAAGGTATCGTAGAATCCACTTGACCGCACTCCAATGTACCCTTCCAGGATTTGAAAAGTACCTGCTAACTGTGCCAACTGTATGAGCAATGTCTGGCCTCGTACACACCATGGCATACATAAGGCTTCCCACAGCTGAGGCATATGGAACCCGCTCCATATCTTTCTTTTCGTCCTCGGTAGATGGACACTGCTCCTCAGTGAGCTTAAAGTGAGCCGCAAGGGGACAACTCACTTTCTTCGACCCGTCCATCCCGAAACGCTGAAGTACCCGGTGAATGTACTTCTTTTAGGACAAATGTAGCAACTTGGACTCTCTCTCTCGGCTGATCTCCGTCCCAAGAATAGTCTTCGCTGCGTCCAAATCCTTCATGGAGAAGGCCGCGCCCAGTTGGCGCTTCAGCTCCGCTATCCTAGTGGCATTCCGACCCATTAATAGCATATCATCAACATAGAGCAATAAAATGATAAAACTATCCTCGACAAAATATCTCACAAATGCACAATGGTCCGACGTCGTCCGTGCATAACCATGCTCCCCCATAAAAGACTCGAACTTCCTGTACCACTGCTCGGAGCCTGCTTCAGACCATACAAGCTCTTTCTCAACCGACAGACCAAATGTGACTTACCCTTCTCACAGAATCCCTCTAGCTGCTCCATGTACAACTCCTCCTCAAGATCACCGTAGAGGAATGCCGTCTTCACGTCCATCTGCTCGACCTCCAAGTCGAGACTGGCTGCTAATGCTAGCACCATGCGAATAGACGAATGCTTGACGACAGGCAAAAATATCTCATCATAATCCACGCCTTTTCACTGACCGTAGCCTTTGACTACCAGCCTCGCTTTGTATCGAGGGCGAGTAGCATCATCCGTCTGCTTCACTCTAAACATCCATCGATTCTTCAAAGCCTTCTTGCCCTTTGGCAACCGCACCAGCTCATAAATGGAATTAGTGTGCAAGGAACTCATCTCCTCCTGTATGGCCTCCATCCACTCCTGCCTGTGTTCGTCTTCCATAGCCTCTGCAAAGCTTCGGGCTCTCCCCCGTCAGTCAATAGCATATACTCATCCGGTGAGTATATCGTAGATGGTCGACGATCTCTGTCGCTCCTTCTCAATGGAGCCACTGGTGCTGGCTGTATACTAACAGCCTCCTCCCCTTCAGGAACTGCCTCCCCGGCATGCTCATCCTCCTGAGGGACACCCTGACCACCATCAGCAGGCTGATGATCAAGGTTGGAAGCAACTCCATGTACTGGCTCCCCCATAATGGGATCCTCAGCGATGTCCTCTGGAAACTGCTCGAAGCGAAATGACTCTAACTCAGGCAATTCCTCAGCCTCAGAAGGCGTCTCGAAATCCTGATTGTTGGTCATGGTCTGATCCTCGACGAATACCACGTCCCTGCTTCTGTAGAGCTTTCTTCCCACCGGGTCGTAGAGTCTATAGCCAAACTCATCCCGACCGTAGCCGACAAAGATGCATCGCCTCGTCTTCGGCTCAAGTTTGGTCCTCTCGTCCTTCGGTATATGTACGAAGGCCTTACAGCCAAACACTCGCAAGTGATTGTATGACGGCTCTTTGTCGTACCATACTTTGTCAGGCACATCACCCTGCAAAGGAGCACTAGGAGACAAATTAATAACATAAGCGGCTATGAGAAGAGCCTCACCCCAATAACTGTCCGGCAAGTTTGCTTCTGACAGCAAATACCGTACCCTCTCCATCAGTGTCCTGTTCATGTGCTCCGCTACACCATTGAGCTGAGGTGTCTTTGGCGGAGTCTTCTGGTGTCGTATCCCCTGCTCTCTGCAATAAGCATCAAAGGGACTGATGTATTCGCCGCTATTGTCGGACCGAACACACAATAACTTCTTGCCCGTCTCTCTTTCAACAGAGGCCTGAAACTCTTTGAAAGTAGGCAGCACCTGATCCTTGGTCTTTAAGGTATAGACCCAAACCTTTCTGGAACAGTCATCAATAAAAGTTACAAAGTAAGAAGCACCACCAATAGATTTTACCTTCATAGGACCGCAGACATCCGAGTGAATCAACTCGAGCAACGCCGGCTTCCTTGAACTTGGGTGACTTTGGAAAGACACCCTATTTTGCTTTCCAGCTAAGCAGTGCGTGCACTTCTCCAACTTTGTAGACTTGAGCCCTGGAATCACCTTCCTGTTCACCAAGTAGCTCATCCCCTTCTCGCTGATATGGCCGAGCCGCCTGTGCCACAACTCGGTAGACGCATTACTGACTGCGTTCACCTCCTGTGCCCCCTGTGCGCCCCCCTCCATATAGTAGAGACCGGACTTCTTGCTTCCTCTGGCAATCACCATCGAACATCTAGAAAGCTTCCACTGACTTTTTCCGAAGAGACTGAAGAATCCCTCATCATCCAACCTTCCAACCGACACCAGGTTGAAACGGATATCAGGGACATGACGAACATCTTTGAGAACAAGAACTGCACCCGTCTTCGTCCTCAAATGCACATCTCCAACGGCAACCGTCTTTGACACATCTCCATTGCCCATCTTCAACACTCCATAGTCGCCTGTCGTATAAGTGGCAAATAGTGCCCTGTTGTGAGATACATGCGCTGAAGCCCCTGAGTCCACCAGCCAAGAATTGTTATCGTAGGCGAGGTTTATGATAACCTCATCACCTACGACGATCACATCGCCTCCATGTATCGAAGCTGCCGCTGTAGTGTTCTCATCTTGCTTCCCATTGTCGCCCTTCTTCTCTCTCTTCTAAGCGAAACAGTTCCGCTTGATGTGGCCCTTCTTGCCACAATGGTAACACTCCGAGTCCTCGTACCGACCCTTGGACTTTTCCCTGCTTTTGCCTCTGCCACCACCTGGACCCCTGCTTTTGCCCCTTCCGCGGCTCTCTGAAACTAGTGCCTCTGAGTGATGGGATGTGGATGAAGTGCCCTGAGAACGTCTCCGTATCTCTTCATTCAGTACCCCGCTCTTGGCAAACTCCAGACTGACCATGCCTTCCGGAGCAGAAGCGATCATAGATACTCGTATGGTCTTCCATGAGTCTGGCAATGTACATAGCAACCAAAGTCCTTGAACCTCATCGTCGAACTTGACTCCCATCGAGGATAGCTGGTCCACCATGCCCTGGAACTCACTCAAGTGATCCGTAATGGATGTACCATCTTTGTACCGTAGACCCATCATCGTTCGGATCAGGAACAATTTGTTTACCCGATCTTTTTTGCGTACAAAGATTCCAGCTTCTCCCACAACGTCTTCGCATGCTCAATATTGGCAACGTGGTTGTACACATTCTCGTCAATGAACTGTCGCATGTACCCACACACCTGTATATGTTCGAAGTTCCAGTCCTCATCGAATTTGTCACTGGGCTTCTCGGATGCAAATACTGGAAGATGCAGCTTCTTGACGAACAACAAATCCTTCATCTTGCTCTGCCAATAATGGTAGTTGGTACCGTTCAGGTTCACCATACGTACCGACTTCGCGTCCATCTCTGCTTCCTGGTTTGACTGTCAACTTCTGACACTTCTTTGAACCCAAAGCTCTGACACCACTCTGTTGGGAACGAAGCGCGGAAACCGTTCCCCCAAACCAGAAAGTCCTGCAAGAGAACCGAGCAAAAGCACACAAACCAAAAATGCCAAACACAATCGCAGACACAGATTTTTGACGTGGAAAACCCTTGTAGGAAAAACCACGGGACAATCAGAGTCCAATCCTGAAGAACCTCCACTAATGGAATAAAGAGAATACACCCTCTACAAGCTCCTTCCGATCCAACACGGATCACCACAACTCACTTGAAAGAAGAAATTTTTTGATTGCGGACTCCGAATAACAAGAGATGCCAAAAAATTATTCGAAACAATCTCTCCTTCACAATAGTCCTTAATCCTCTCTCTCTCAAAGATTGTAAAGCGCTCTTTGTTTTTTAGATGATTTTACAACTAGCATGCATCACCCTTTTATAAGCCCTTGGTAACCTATACATGGAAGGCCAATATATATGGAAACTTCTAATATAAATCAATCATATATTTAATGGAAATCCAATCATAATTAGCTTACCATAATTGGAAACCCAATAATATGGAAAGCTACTATATGAAGGGTCCAATCATAAATATATAATCAAAGTAAATATGGAAATCCAATCATATATTTCCTTACCATATATGTACCAAAATAAAATCCATGCACTCCCCAAGCTTCTCCGACACTCGGCTGGCGCTCGTCGCTCTCCAGGGTATTCTTCACATAGGTGGGAACCCCACCCACTCCAACACTACACTCATTTTAGAGGCCATATCATCACAAGACTCATGGATCTATCATACATTCTTTGGCATAGCAGGTGCAAAAAACGACATTAATGTTCTTGATTGATCTCCATTATTTGTTGACCTTATTAATAAAGTTGCCCCACCATGAAATTTTATAGTCCAAGGCCATCACTACAACAAGGGGTATTATCTCTCTGATGGAATTTACCCTAAGTATGCCACTCTAATCTAAACTATCTCCCAGCCAATATCTCTGTGTGTGTGTGCGCACGCGCATGCATGTGTGTGTCAATATATATATATATATATATATATATATATATAAAGCACAGTAGGATTTTGGTCCGACCCATGTGCTTTGGTTCAACGATGATGAAAAGATTAAATTGTCCCTCTCTCTATAAGAGATGAGGAGGTCCCATGTTTGGTGCGGAGCAACCGATTGTTCCAACGGCACCCCCGCCTCCAGCTTCTCTTGCACCGTCCCTCCCCCTGCCGCCTCCGCTCCATCCTCGTCCACGCCGTCGTCGCCGGCCTCTACCGTAACCCCTTCGTCGCAAGCAGCCTCCTCCACCGTGCCGCCGATGCCGACCCTTCCTTCGCCGCCTCCCTCTTCTCCGCCATGACCAACTTTAACCCCTTCTCCTTCAACACCGCCATCGCCATCTCCGTCGACCCACTCTCTATCTACTCCCAAATGCTCCGCCGTCGCGTCCCTCCCGACTCCCACACCTTCTCTTCCTTTCTCAACACCACCGTTGCCGCCGCCACCAGGTCGCTCCACGCACACGCCCTCCTCCTCGGATTTCGGCTCGACCCCTTCATGCAGACCGTCCTGCTCACCGTCTACTCCTGATGCGGCTCCGCCGACCACGCCCTGCGGGTATTGGACGGATTGCCGCACAGGGACGTCGTCACCTGGACCGTCTCGGGCCTCGCCGCCCTCGAACGTCTAGCGACGGCCCTGCACGTCTTCGCCTCCATGAGGCCCCACGTCACGATCGTGGTCTTTGTCGTGTCCGCCTCCGCCGGGCTCAGGTCTGTTAGGAAAGAAACGCGGAAACCTTTCCCCAAACTAGAGAGTGCCTGCGAGAGAACCGAGCAAACAATGCACGAACCAAAAACACCAAAAAAGACAAACCACGCAGACACAGAGAATTTTTGACGTGGAAAACTCTTACGAAAAAAACCACGGGACGATCGGAGTCCAACCCTGAGAAACCTCCACTAATAAAATAGAAGAATTACACCCTCTACAAACTTCTTCCGATCCAAATCGGATCCCCACAACACTTGAAAGTAAGAACAATGATTACAAGGCTACGAAGAACAAGAACGACGAGTAGAGATTACCCGAATCCGATTCTCCTCCGAAAATGACCTTCAATCCTCCGTCTTCTCTCCCAAAGTTGCAATGGCACTCTTGCCTCCTTCCTCTCTCTTTTCTTGTGTTGTCTACAATTGTGTTACAATGATTAGTGTTTGGAAATCCCAACTTAACTTCCTAATCCCGCAACAAACCTGGACCGTTTGATTAGATCCATTGGTGAAAAATCACCCCAGATTTCTGCTCAGCCCCGACGACACAGAGTTCGGCCAGAACTCTGTGTCGGGCAACCAGCCCTATCCAGCAACATTCTGGAATAGCCAGACCGAGTTCGGCCAGAACTCGGCTTGGGACCGAGTTTGGCCCGAACTCGGTGGCTCCAGTCCAGAAACCCCCCTTTGTTAGCAGCAGCAGCAGCAACTCCTCGTTGCCTACTTCCCGAGCTTCTTCGACATCGTACGGCGCTCGTCGCACTCCGGGATCTTCTCCACATAGGTTAGGAACCCCACCCACTCTAACAAATCTCCCCCTTCACAACTATGTAGAGGAGGTCGTCATCCCGACGATCTGCCTGCAGTACTCAAACTTTCCCCTCGGTAGAGCCTTCGTGAGCATGTCCGCTCCATTGTCATCAGTATGAACCTTCTCAAGCGCCGCGTCCTTCTTCTCAACTATATCCCGTATCCAATAATACCGAGTCTCGATGTGCTTGGACCGACTATGAAATGTCTGGTTCTTCATAAGGTGAATAGCACTCTGACTGTCGCAAAGCAAAGTATACTGCTCTTGCTTCAGCCCCATTTTCTGCAACAGTTTCTTCATCCACAATAGCTCCTTGCAAGCCTCCGTCGCCGCAATATATTCTGCCTCCGTCGTCGACAAGATAACACACTTCTGCAACCGCGACTGCCACGATACCGCTCCTCCGACAAATATTATCACA
Source organism: Iris pallida (assembly GCA_029216955.1). Lineage (NCBI taxonomy): Eukaryota > Viridiplantae > Streptophyta > Magnoliopsida > Asparagales > Iridaceae > Iris > Iris pallida. The sequence continues at coordinate 6,714,769 of JANAVB010020198.1, read as the reverse complement.
TAGCCCGAAGTCGATCGCCTCGTATCTACATCTCCAGCCATATCAGTGTCGGTATACCCAACCAGCTTCGGCTCGTCACCACCAAAAGAAAGTCTCCAATCAGCAGTGCCCTGAAGATATCGTAGAATCCACTTGACCGCACTCTAATATACCCTTCCAGGATTTGAAAGATACCTGCTAACAGTGCCAACTGCATGAGCGATGTCTGGCCTCATACACACCATAGCATACATAAGGCTCCCCACAGCTGAAGCATATGGAACCCGCTCCATATCTTCCTTTTCGTCCTCGGTAGATGGACACTGCTCCTCAGTGAACTTAAAGTGAGCCGCAAGGGGGCAACTCACCTTCTTCGACCCGTCCATACCGAAACGTTGAAGTACCAGGTGAATGTACTTCTTTTGGGACAAATATAGCAGCTTGAACTCTCTCTCTCTCTCGGCTGATCTCCATCCCAAGAATAGTCTTCGCTGCGCCCAAATCCTTCATAGAGAAGGCCGCGCCCAGTTGGCGCTTCAACTCCGCTATCCTAGTGGCTTTCCGACCTACTAATAGCATATCATCTACATAGAGCAATAAAATAATGAAATCATCATCGGCAAAATATCTCACAAATACACAGTGATCCGACGTCATCCGAGCATAGCCATGCTCCTCCATAAACGACTCGAACTTCCTGTACCACTGCCTCGGAGCCTGCTTCAGACCATACAAGCTCTTTCTCAACCAGCAGACCAAATGTGACTTGCCCTTCTCACAGAATCCCTCCGGCTGCTCCATGTACAACTCCTCTTCAAGATCACCGTGGAGGAATATCGTCTTCACGTCCATCTATTCGACCTCCAAGTCGAGACTGGCTGCTAATGCTAGCACCACCCGAATAGACGAATGCTTGACGACAGGCGAAAAGATCTCATCATAATCCACGCCTTTCCGCTGACCGTAGCCTTTGACTACCAGCCTCGCTTTGTATCGAGGGCGAGTAGCATCATCCGTCTGCTTCACTCTAAACATCTATCGATTCTTCAAAGCCTTCTTGCCCTTTGGCAACCGCACCAGCTCATAAGTGGAATTGACGTGCAAGGAACTCATCTCCTCCTGCATAGCCTCCATCCACTCCTGCCTGTGTTCGTCTTCCATAGCCTCTGCAAAACTTTTGGGCTTTCTCCCGTCAGTCAATAGCACATACTCATCTGGTGAGTATCTCGTAGATGGTGACGCTCTCTGTCGCTCCTTTTCAATGGAGCCACTGGTACGGGCTGTATACCAACAGCCTCCTTCCCTTCAGGAACTGCCTCCCCGGCATGCTCATCCTCCTGAAGGACACCCTGACCACCATTAGCAGGCTGATGATCAAGGTTGGGAGCAACTCCATGTACTGGCTCCTCCATAATGGGATCCTCTGTGATGTCCTCTGAAAACTACTTGAAGCGAAATGACTCTAACTCAGACAATTCCTCAGCCTCAGAAGGCGTCTCGAAATCCTGGGTGTTGGTCATGGTCTGATCCTCGACGAATACCACGTCCCTGCTTCTGTAGAGCTTTCTTCCCACCAGGTCGTAGAGTCTATAGCCAAACTCATCCCGACCGTAGCCGACAAAGATGCATCGCCTCGTCTTCAGCTCAAGTTTGGTCATTTCGTCCTTTGGTACATGCTCGAAGGCCTTACAGCCAAACACTCGCAGGTGATTGTATGACGGCTCTTTGCCATACCATACTTTGTCAGACACATCACCCTGCAAAGGAGCACTAGGAGACAAATTAATAACATAAGCAGCTGTGAGAAGAGCCTCACCCCAATAACTGCCCGGCAAGTTTGCTTCTGACAACAAACACCGTACCCTCTCCATCAGTGTCCTGTTCATGCGCTGCGCTACACCATTGAGCTGAGGTGTCTTTGGCGGAGTCTTCTGGTGTCTTATTCCCTGCTCTCTGCAATAAGCATCAAAGGGACCGATGTATTCGCCGCCATTGTCGGACCGAACACACAATAACTTCTTGCCCGTCTCTCTTTCAACAGAGGCCTGAAACTCTTTGAAAGTAGGCAGCACCTGATCCTTGGTCTTTAAGGCATAGACCCAGACCTTCCTGGAACAGTCATCAATAAAAGTTACAAAATAAGAAGCACCACCAATAGATTTTACCTTCATAAAACCGCAGACATCCGAGTGAATCAACTCGAGCAACGCCGGCTTCCTTGAAATTGGGTGACTTTGGAAAGACACCCTATTTTGCTTTCCAGCTAAACAGTGCGTGCACTTCTCCAACTTTATAGACTTGAGCCCTGGAATTACTTTCCTGTTCACCAAGTAGCTCATCCCCTTCTCGCTGATATGGCCGAGCCGTCTGTGCCACAACTCGGTAGACGCATCACTGACTGTGTTCACCTCCTGTGCCCCCTGTGCGCTCCCCTCCATATAGTAGAGACCGGACTTCTTGCTTCCTCTGGCAATCACTATCGAACCTCTGGAAAGCTTCCACTGACTGTTCCCGAAGAGACTAAAGAATCCCTCGTCATCCATCCTTCCAACCGACACCAGGTTGAAACGGATATCAGGGACATGACGAACATCTTTGAGAACAAGAACTGCACCCGTCTTTGTTCTCAAATGCACATCTCCAACGGCAACCGCCTTCGACACATCTCCATTGCCCATCTTCAACACTCCACAGTCGCCTGTTGTGTAAGTGGTAAATAGTGTCCTGTTGTGAGATACATGCGCTGAAGCCCCTGAGTCCGCCAGCCAAGAATTGTCATCGCAGGTGAGGTTTGTAATGACCTCATCACCTACGATGATCACATCGCCTCCATGCATCGAGGCCGTCGCTATAGTGTTCTCTTCTTGCTTCCCCTTGTCACCCTTCTTCTCTCTCTTCCAAGCGAAACAGTTCCGTTTGATGTGGCCCTTCTTGCCACAGTGGTAACACTCTGAGTCCTCGTACCGACGTTTGGACTTTCCCCTGCTCTTGTCTCTGCCACCACCTGGACCCCTGCTTTTGTCCCGTCCGCGGCTCTCTGAAACCAATGCCTCTGAGTGGTGGGATGTGGATGAAGTGCCCTGAGAACGTCTTCGCATCTCTTCATTCAGCACCCCGCTCTTGGCAAACTCCAGACTGACCACGCCCTCTGGAGCAGAAGCGATCATAGATACTCGTACGGTCTCCCACGAGTCTGGCAATGTACACAGCAGCCATAGTCCCTGACTTCGTTGTCGAACTTGACTCCCATTGAAGACAGCTGGTCGACCACGCCCTAGAAATCACTCAAGTGATCCGTAATAGACGTCCCATCTTTGTACCGCAGACCCATCATCATCCGAATCAGGAACAACTTGTTTACCCCGGTCTTCTTCGCGTACAAAGACTCCAACTTATCCCATAACGTCTTCACGTGCTCAATATTGGCAACGTGGTTGTACACGTTCTCGTCAATGAACTGCCTGATATATCCACATACCTGTATATGCTCGAATTTCCAGTCCTCCTCAGATTTATCACTGGACTTCTCGGATGCAAATACGGGCAGATGCAGCTTCTTGACGAACAATAAATCTTTCATCTTGCTCTGCCAATAGTGATAGTTGGTGTCGTTCAGGTTCACCATGCGCACCGGCTTCGCGTCCATCTCTCCTCTCTAGTTTATGTCAACTCCTGACACCCTTCTGAATTCCAGAACCTGGCTCTGATACCACTTTGTTGGGAAAGAAACGCGGAAACCTTTCTCCAAACTAGAGAGTGCCTGCGAGAGAACTGAGCAAACAACGCACGAACCAAAAACACCAAAAAAAATAAACCACGCAGACACAGAGAATTTTTGACGTAGAAAACCCTTGCGGAAAAAACCACGGGACGATCGGAGTCCAGCCCTGAGAAGCCTCCACTAATGAAATAGAAGAATTACACCCTCTACAAACTTCTTCCGATCCAAATCGGATCCCCACAACACTTGGAAGTAAGAACAATTATTACAAGGCTACGAAGAACAAGAACGACGAGTAGAGATTACCCGAATCCGATTCTCCTCCGAAAAAGACCTTCAATCCTCCGTCTTCTCTCCCAAAGTTGCAATGGCACTCTTGCCTCCTTCCTCTCTCTTTTCTTGTGTTGTCTACAATTGTGTTACAATGATTAGGGTTTGGAAATTCCAACTTAACTTCCTAATCCCGCAACAAATTTGGACCGTTTGATTAGATCTATTGGTAAAAAATTACCCCAGATTTCCGCTCAGCCCCGACGACACAGAGTTCGGCCAGAACTCTGTGTCGGGCAACCAGCACTGTCCAGCAACATTCTGGAACAGCCAGACCGAGTTCGGCCAGAACTCGTCCTGGGACCGAGTTCGACCCGAACTCGGTGGCTCCAGTCCAGAAACCCCCCTTTGTTAGCAGCAGCAGCAACTCCTCGTTGCCTACTTCCCGAGCTTCTTCGACATCGAACGGCGCTCGTCGCACTCCGGGATCTTCTTCACATAGGTTGGGAACCCCACCCACTCCAACAAGGTCCCTGGCGCTGGCCCGGTGCCTGTACGCCTACGTCGAGAAGGCCGGATTCGGAGGCCGCGTCTCCGTTTGGAACTCCCTGGCGCTGGCCCGGTGCCTACACGCCTACGTCAAGAAGGCCGGATTCGTGTCCGTGCCATTATAGCACGGATTATCCACTATATATATATATATATATATATATATATATATATATATATATATATATATGAAGGAATGTTTATTTGTTCCGTTGAAGTTGAGAATCCTGCTATGAAGAGACAAAAATTGTTGGCTTAATTGCTAATTGCTACCCTCAACTATCACACTTTTTCAAGTTGATACCCTAAACTTTTTTTTGTAACAACTTGATACCCGGATATTATTTTGGACAAAAATGCCCCTACCCCTAACCCCCCTCCCCCGTGCTAGCTTCGCCCCCCCCCCCTCTGCTAGCTCCGGCCGCAGCTCCTCTCCACCCCCCTGCTCGCTTCAGGCCATCCTCCCCTCTCGCTTCGGCCGTCCGCCCGCTCCCGCCTCTTCCTAGGGCTCGACAGCGGGAGGAGGGGGGCTGGGAAGGGGGGTGCGAAGCGGGAGGCGGGGGAGGGGAGGTCGGCCGGAAGCGAGGAGGGGGGGAAGGTCGGCCGGAAGCGACGAGGGGGGGTCGGCCGGAGCTAGCAGGGGGGTGGCCGGAGTGGGGGAGGGGGTGGAGGGAGGAAAGGGATAAGGGCATTTTGGGATTTTTTAAAATGTTAGGTATTAAGTTGAAAAAAAAATAGTTGAGGTATCAATCTGTTACGAAAAAAAGTTTAGGGTATCAACTTGAAAAAGTGTGATAGTTGAGGGTAGCAATTAGCAATTAAGCCAAAATTGTTTATTACTTGTAAAGCAACAAAACATGTATTTTTTTTTTGTAAATGTATATATTACTTTGTATATATGATACTTTGTAAATGTATATATATGAAGGAATATTTCTTTGTTCTGTTGAAGTTGAGAATCCTGCTATGAAGAGACAAAAATTGTTTATTACTTGCAAAGCAACAGAACATAGAATTTTTTTGTAAATGAGTGGTATTACTTTGGAAGCAAGTTCAGGAGTATGTAAAGAGTTCTGACTGTTGGGAAAGAAGCGCAGAAACCTTTCCCCAAACCGGAGAGTACCTGCGAGAGGACCGAGCAATACAACGCACGAACCCAAAAACAACCACACAAAACAATCCACGCAGACACAGAGAATTTTTGACGTGAAAAACCCTTGCGGGAAAAACCACGGGACGATCGGAGTCCAACCCTGAGAAGCCTCCACTAATGGAATAGAAGAATTACACCCTCTACAAACTCCTCCCGATCCAAATCGGATCCCCACAACACTCAGAGATAAGAACAATGATTACAAGGCTACGAAGAGCGAGAACGACGAGTAGAGATTACCCGAACACGATCTCCTTCGAATAGCGACCTTCAATCCTCCGTCTTCTTCTCCGAAGTTGTAATGGCACTCTTGCCTCCTTCCTCTCTCCAAGTTGTGTTACGTTGCGTTATGAATTAGGGTTGAGAAAACTTAACTTAACTCCCTAATCCCGCAGCCAACCTGGACCGTTGGATTAGATCCAATGATGAAAACTCATCCAAATTCCCGCATCAGCCCCGACGACATAGAGTTCGGCTAGAACTCTGTGTCGAGCAAACAGAACCTAGCGCCACAATTCTGGAATGGCCAGACCGAGTTCGGCCAGAACTCGGCCTGGGACCGAGTTCGGCCCGAACTCGGCTGCCCCGTTCCAGAACCTCCTTCTGGGTCACCAACAGCAGCAGCGACTCTGCGTCGCCTACTTCCCGAGCTTCTTCGACACACGAATGGCGCTCGTCGTACTCCGGGGTCTTCTCCACATAGGTTGGGAACCCCACCCACTCCAATAAATCTCTTCCTTCACAACTATGGGGAGGATGTCGTCATCCCGACGACCTGCCTGCAGTACTCAAACTTCCCCCTTGGTAGAATCTTCTTGAACATATCAGCTCCGTTGTCATCTGTATGAACCTTCTCAAGCTCCGCGTCCTTCTTCTCAACCACATCCCGTATCCAATGATACCGAGTCTCGATGTGCTTGGACCGGCTATGAAACGTCTGATTCTTCACAAGGTGGATAGCACTCTGACTGTCGTAAAGCAAAGTATACTGCTCTTGCTTCAGTCCCATTTCCTGTAACAGCTTCTTCATCCACAACAGCTCCTTACAAGCCTCCGTCGCCGCAATGTACTCTGCCTCTGTCGTCGATAAGACAACACACTTCTGCAACCGCGACTGCCACGACACCGCCCCTCCCGCAAACATCATCACGTAGCCCGAAGTCGATCGCCTCGTGTCTACATCTCCAGCCATATCAGCGTCGGTATACCCAACCAGCTTCGGCTCGTCACCACCAAAGGAAAGTCTCCAACCAGCAGTGCCCTGAAGATATCGTAGAATCTACTTGACCGCACTCCAATGTACCCTTCCAGGATTTGAAAGATACCTGCTAACCGTACCAACTGCATGAGCAATATCTGGCCTCGTACACACCATGGCATACATAAGGCTTCCCACAGCTGAGGCATATGGAACCCGCTCCATATCTTCTTTTTCGTCCTCGGTAGATGGACACTGTTCCTCAGTGAGCTTAAAGTGAGCCGCAAGAGGGGAACTCACTTTCTTCGACCCGTCCATCCCGAAACGCTGAAGTACCCGGTGAATGTACTTCGTTTGGGACAAGTGTAGCAGCTTGGACTCTCTCTCTCGGCTGATCTCCATCCCAAGAATAGTCTTCGCTGTGCCCAAATCCTTCATAGAGAAGGCCGCGCCCAGCTGGCGCTTCAACTCCGCTATCCTAGTGGCATTCCGACCCACTAATAGCATGTCATCTACATAGAGCAACAAAATGATGAAATCATCATCGGCAAAATACCTCACAAGTACACAGTGGTCCGATGTCGTCCGTACATAACCATGCTCCCCCATAAACGACTCGAACTTTCTGTACCACTGCCTCGGAGCCTGCTTCAGACCATACAAGCTCTTCCTCAACCGGCAGACCAAATGTGACTTGCCCTTCTCACAGAATCCCTCTGGCTGCTCCATGTACAACTCCTCCTCAAAATCACCGTGGAGGAATGCCGTCTTCACGTCCATCTACTCGACCTCCAAGTCGAGACTGGCTGCTAATGCTAGCACTACCCGAATAAGACGAATGCTTGACGACAGGCGAAAAAATCTTATCATAATCTACGCCTTTCCGCTGACCGTAGCCTTTGACTACCAGCCTCGCTTTGTATCGAAGGCGAGTAGCATCTTCCGTCTGCTTCACTCTGAACACCCATCGATTCTTCAAAGCCTTCTTGCCCTTTGGCAACCGCACCAGATCATAAGTGGAATTGGTGTGCAAGGAACTCATCTCCTCCTGCATAGCCTCCATCTACTCCTGCCTGTGTTCGTCTTCCATAGCCTCTGCAAAACTTTCGGGCTCTCCCCCGTCAGTCAATAGCACATACTTATTCGGTGAGTATCTCGTAGATGGTCGACGATCCCTGTCACTCCTCCTCAAAGGAACCACTGGTGCTGGCTGTATACCAACAGCCTCCTCCCCTTCAGTAACTGCCTCTCCGGCATGCTCATCCTCCTGAGGGACACCCTGACCACCATCAGCAGGCTGATAATCAAGGTTGGGAGCAACTCCATTTACCGGCTCCCCCATAACTGGATCCTCTGCCATGTCCTCTGGAAACTGCTCGAAGCGAAATGACTCTAACTCAGGCAATTCCTCAGCCTCAGAAGGCGTCTCGGAATCCTGAGTGTTGGTCATGGTCTGATCCTCGACGAACACTACGTCCCTGCTTCTGTAGAGCTTTCCTTCCACTGGATCGTAGAGTCTATAGCCAAACTCATCCCGACCGTAGCCGACAAAGACGCATCGCCTCGTCTTTGGCTCAAGTTTGGTCCTCTCGTCCTTCGGTACATACACGAAGGCTTTACAACCAAACGCCCGCAGGTGATTGTATGACGGCTCTTTGCCGTACCATACTTTGTCAGGCACATCACCCTGCAAAGGAGCACTAGGAGACAAATTAATAACATAAGCAGCTGTGAGAAGAGCCTCACCCCAATAACTGTCCGGCAAGTTTGCTTCTGACAGCAAACACCGCACCCTCTCCATCAGTATCCTGTTCATGCGCTCCGCTACACCATTGAGCTGAGGTGTCTTTGGCGGAGTCTTCTGGTGTCGTATCCCCTCCTCTCTGCAATACGCATCAAAGGGACCGATGTATTCGCCGCCATTGTCAGACCGAACACACAACAACTTCTTGCCCGTCTTCCTTTCAACAGAGGCCTGAAACTCCTTGAAAGTAGGCAGCACCTGATCCTTGGTCTTTAAGCATAGACCCAAACCTTCCTGGAACAGTCATCAATAAAGGTTACAAAATAAGAAGCACCACCATGAGATTTTACCTTCATAGGACCGCAGACATCCGAGTGAATCAACTCGAGCAACGCCGGCTTCCTCGAACTTGGGTGACTTTGGGAAGACACCCTATTTTGCTTCCCAGCTAAACAGTGCGTGCACTTCTCCAACTTTGTAGACTTGAGCCCCGGAATTACCTTCCTGTTCACCAAGTAGCTCATCCCCTTCTCGCTGATATGGCCGAGCCGCCTGTGCCACAACTCGGTAGACGCATCACTGACTGCGTTCACCTCCTGTGCCCCCTCTGCGCTCCCCTCCATATAGTAGAGGCCGGACTTCTTGCTTCCTCTGGCAATCACCATCGAACCCCTGGAAAGCTTCCACTGACTATTCCCGAAGAGACTGAAGAATCCCTCGTCATCCAACCTTCCAACCGACACCAGGTTGAAACGGATATCAGGGACATGATGAACATCCTTGAGAACAAGAACCGCACTCGTCTTCGTTCTCAAATGCACATCTCCAATGGCAACCGCCTTCGACACATCTCCGTTGCCCATCTTCAATACTCCACAGTCACCTGTAGTGTAAGTGGCAAACAGTGCCCTGTTGTGAGAAACATGTGCTGAAGCCCCTGAGTCCACCAGCCAAGAATTGTCGTCGCAGGCGAGGTTAGTAATGACCTCATCACCTACGATGATCACATCGCCTCCATGCATCGAGGCCGTCGCTGTAGTGTTCTCTTCTTGCTTTTCCTTGTCGCCCTTCTTCTCTCTCTACCAAACGAAACAATTCCGCTTGATATGGCCCTTCTTACCACAATGGTAACACTCTGAGTCCTCGTAACGACCCTTGGACTTTCCCCTGCTCTTGTCTCTGCCACCACCTGGACCTCTGCTTTTGCCCCTTCCGCGGCTCTCTGAAACAAGTGCCTCTAAGTGGTGGGATGTGGATGAAGTGCCCTGAGAACGTCTCCGTATCTCTTCATTCAACACCCCGCTCTTGGCAAACTCCAGACTGACCACGCCCTCTGGAGCAGAAGCGATCATAGATACTCGTACGGTCTCCCACGAGTCTGGCAAAGTACACAGCAGCCACAGTCCCTGAACTTCGTCGTCGAACTTGACTCCCATAGAAGATAGCTGGTCAATCACGCCCTGGAACTCACTCAAGTGGTCCGAAATAGACGCCCCATCCTTGTATCGTAGACCCATCATCGTTCGGATCAGGAACAATTTGTTTACCCCGGTCTTCTTCGCATACAAGAATTCCAGCTTATCCCACAACGTCTTTGCATGCTCAATATTGGCAACGTGGTTGTACACGTTCTCGTCCACAAACTGTCGTATGTACCCACACACCTGTATGTGCTCGAATGTCCAGTCCTCCTCGGATTTATCACTGGGCTTCTCGGATGCAAACACAGGTAGATGCAGCTTCTTGACAAATAGCAAATCTTTCATCTTGTTCCGCCAATAGTGATAGTTGGTGCCGTTCAGGTTCACCATACGTACCGACTTCGCGTCCATCTCTCCTCTCTGGTTTCTCTGTCAACTACTGACACTCCTTCTGAATTCCAGAATGTGGCTCTGATACCACTCTGTTAGAAAAGAAGCGCGGAAACCTTTTCCCAAACCGGAGAGTACCTGCGAGAGGACCGAGCAATACAATGCACGAACCCAAAAACAACCACACAAAACAATCCACGCAGACACAGAGAATTTTTGACGTAGAAAACCCTTACGGGAAAAACCACGGGACGATCGGAGTCCAACCCTGAGAAGCCTCCACTAATGGAATAGAAGAATTACACCCTCTACAAACTCCTCCCGATCCAAATCGGATCCCCACAACACTCAGAGATAAGAACAATGATTACAAGGCTACGAAGAGCGAGAACGACGAGTAGAGATTACCCGAACACGATCTCCTTCGAATAGCAACCTTCAATCCTCCGTCTTCTTCTCCGAAGTTGCAATGGCACTCTTGCCTCCTTCCTCTCTCCAAGTTGTGTTACGTTGCGTTATGAATTAGGGTTGAGAAAACTCAACTTAAGTCCCTAATCCCGCAGCCAACCTGGACCGTTGGATTAGATCCAATGATGAAAACTCATCCAAATTCCCGTATCAGCCCCGACGACACAGAGTTCGGCCAGAACTCTGTGTCGAGCAAACAGAACCTAGCGCCACAATTCTGGAATGGCCAGACCGAGTTCGGCCCGAACTCGGCTGCCCCGTTCCAGAACCTCCTTCTGGGTCACCAACAGCAGCAATGACTCCGCGTCGCCTACTTCCCGAGCTTCTTCGACACACGAATGGCGCTCGTCGCACTCCGGGGTCTTCTCCACATAGGTTGGGAACCCCATCCACTCCAACACTGACTACAGAACCTGGAAATTTATTAGAGTTTGCAAATGAGTGCAGAACCTGAAAAATGTATAGAGTTTGCAAACCCAATCTATTGAAAAAGTACGGGAGCAACATTGAAAAAGAAGAAGCTGCTACTTAGACTTGGCAAGAACTTTGTTTATTATCAAAGCATGTAAAGAGTTCTGACTGCAGGATGGACTGCATGTCGGTCTCATGTTTTCATCAAATGGAGTTGCACTCTAGATCCTTTTTGCATATGTATAGTTGCTGCTTCTGATAATTTTTTGCACTCTAGTTCGGACTGCATGATGCAACTATTCAAGTCCATAGTATATGTGTTTCACTTCCAGTGTGAAGCACATAAGAATGAAACTAGAAATTCAATTTGCTAATAGGCAGAGTACATACATCATGAAAATTGTACAATATTTCTCTTAGAAATTGCTTTGTACTAATTTAATATTGGATGTCACCAGGTATAAAACATGATAACATTCAATAGAGTGCATTGGAAACATTTACAATGAGAAGCTAAAAGAATTCCATAGACACATCATACGAGCTCCAAATGACCATAGCATTACATAAGCCAATAATCATGGTTCCCATATACAAAACCACACTAGTCACAGTTCGATTATGATAATATGTGCAAATGGGACATTTGACAGATTTAAAACACCTACATATATTGACTAAAAGGCAGCTCCATATATTGAATCACCAACAAACATTCAAAAATTGACAAACAACCAAAATGCACCTATATATATATATTGAATCACCAACACAATTCAAAATTTAATTACAAACCACCAAAGGGAGAAGTAAGAATAAAAACCACTCCATCTCCAACACATAAGCTATAAAACACATTTCATCTCCAACACATAAGCTACAAAACATTTCAAGATAGTTCAAAAATCACATTTCCAAATCATCATTCCTGAAATCATGCCCAAAAAGGCCTTCCTCTTCCCATTCCTTCATTATTTGAATTTGCATTTTCTCATAAGCAAATCTCAGTGCGGGTTGAAGGCTGTTAAGATCAGTATTCATAATTCGTTCTTGTTCCTTTCACTGTTCTGCCTTTTGCTTTCCCCTTCGAGCTTTCTCCTTCAATTGTTGAGCTTTCTCCTTCAATTTCAAATCCTTTTTACAACATCTCTTGCCTCAACTCCAATTTTTTTATTAAATGTATATTGTTTTCCTAAAGTGCATTGAAAACTGTTTAACACATCTATCACAGCCTTTTGTTCATTTATCTTCTTCCTCCTTCTCTTTACTACCCTTTCTTCCCAATTGTCGAACAAGGCCACCATCACCATCAATGTTTTTTTTTCATTTGAAGGATTATCCATATCGATATGATCATGCGAAGAGATCCCTGGTGTTATTGGTGTTACTGGAGGTGGAGTGTTAAGCATGTTATCATTAACAATCTTGACCTTTTTTGAAGAACCAGTCTTGGTGAGCTGTACTGAACACCATTTTGGATTATTTTTCATAATCTTCCAACAATGTTCAAATTTGAATGGTGTTCCATTTCCCAATTCCCTGTACATATTTAGTGCTTCTTTTTCTATAAATACGAGAAAGGAAAAATTGAACAATAACAAGCAAGATATCAAAATAAGAAAATTAGTAAATGTATTTGTGGTGTGTACCAAACTTAACAATTCTTACCATATCTGCAATTGTTGTTTCACTTTTTGGAGCTCTCTCTAGTGACTCGTATAACGAGTGAAATGTAATTCTCCGCTCCGTGCGAGACATTTGGTTGGCTTGTTGGATGCGATTAGAACGTTGGACCGTGACTTGGGTTGGAAATTAAGAGAATCGAGACTGATGTTGTCTCTCTTAGCTGGCTAGACAGAATGGGTATTGGAACGTGGCTCGCTGGTGGAGCTATGCTTAGTGGGAATATGTGCAATCGAAACAGGAAGACCATTTTATGCAAGTGAGTGGAACTGTCCTTCCTCCCTACTCCTTCATGCCTAATAAAATGGAGTAATGTGTCCATATGTTCTGTCCCTTAAACTGTGATGCTTAGTTGCTAAATTGATAGAGATGCTTATGCTAAAATTTGCTGGAATAAAACATGAACATTGAACTGCTGAATGAAATGAATGCTAATGCCCCTTTGAAATAAATTGATAATGTCCCTTATGTTTAATGCTGCTGAAACAATGAAACACTTGTAACGAGATGCTTGTAAATGATGCATGAGAAATGAAGTGTCTATGCTCTTGACGCAATGAACTGAAAGAAATACTGAATCATGTACTCTCTATATAACTGTTGCAAAGAAATGAGATGTTGCCTGTTTCTTATAAGCAATGACATGAATGATAAGTGTCCCAATAAAATGAATGAAATGTTACAGGTCCCTTGAGAAATGATGAGCCTTGAGATTGTTAAGATCACCAAGTGAAATGATGGTAATGTTGGAAATAAAGAAGTCATTGACCATGACTTAATGATGCTTTGTTGCCTTTACTTTCTTTAATATTTTACCATGCAATTATGTTCACAATTGAGTCGAACACGCATTCGCATGGTCATGGACAACTTGTGCACAAAGTTTGAGAAATATTTTCTCGAAACGATACCCCGGGACGTTAGGGGACCGATTCGACCTGGAGGGAAACATTGGCGTGCTTTGGGAGCACGGATAATGCGAGGTAGCATAGAGGCTCGCTACCTACTATGGTGTCATCGCATTATCTTGAAGACCTATATAGCAAAAAGAGTCTATATGGTTTAACAACACCAGTGGCCATGTAGTCAGGATGCACGCTATTGAATGTTTTATGCAGGCATAGTAAGTATATTGCCTAACCTGTATGTGATGCAGGTACGAGAAGTCGGTTGTCGGTAAAAAATTACTTAAATGTGATATATTCAATATATATGTTGGTTCAATTTGCTTGCTTAACATGCTAAACGAAATGATGCTATGATGTTGCCTTTCCAATGAGAAACTCTATAACATGCTTAACATGTTAAATACAGTATGCTAAAGTGTTGCTTTGCTAAGAATTGTCTTTACAAGAAATGTTATAAATTGCTTAACATGATAACACCAAATATGATAGAGATATGCGTTGCTATGAACATCGCTTAATCATGACATACATGCTAATGTTGCTAGAAAAGAGAAATGTGAGAACACATGCTGTCCCTCAATTACTGTTGCTTTCACAAGAACAATACTACTGCAAGTTTACATATCTTTTCAATGAATACTGCTTGAACTGTAAACTGATGCAAAACCCCAACTAGAAAGATCACTCTAATAAAAGTTTGCTCAAATGACCACTTAGTGTCGGTTTAGGCGAGTTGGCTGGTTCTGCTCGCCAGTACATGATGATGTACTGACCCACGTTGTGGGCACTCGTTTTAGGTGCTCGTGCTTGGAAAATTTTGTACACGACGATTGGCTTGATCGGTCCCGCGACATCGAAGATTTGTTGGACATGCAGAAGCTCTCCTTGCAAAAGATGATGTCTTTTGTTTATAAAGGACATAATGTATGGAACATTGTAATCAGTTGTACCAGTGAGTGCAAGTTGGTATATCGAGTTGTAATCCAATGTGTCAAAGTATCAAATGTAAGCTTAATTTATGGCATTTGTTCAGTTGGCTATCAATGTAAAGTGAGATGTGTTGTAAGCATTATTGTATTTCACTATAAGTCTTGTACTCTTCTTCAATTATCAATAAAGAGAATGCAATTCTATATATCTCTTGTGACTTCAAATTATATGCTTATTTCCGCTGCTACAAATCAATAATGTATTCTATTTAATGAGAAAGAATGTCCTTATTATCTTTAATTTATCTGCTTCTGTCGCTGCGATGTGTTCCTATTTGAAGATAATCAATTACGTATCGTCTTTGCCTTGTACAAGTGCAATACCAGACTTATACGGTATCACACCCAAGTGAGGACGAACGATTCAGAATGAATCAAAGCGAGGACGAACGGTTCTCCGAATTGGGGTGTGACATGAAACTTGCCAACCGCCATTTGTCTAGTGTTCCAATGACATGAAAAGCTATTTTGTCTCCTTTTCTCATTGTACGTCCCCATGTGTTCCCTCCAAACCTTCAAAACACGATCCCATAATTTCGAACAACTTTGATCCTTCCCCACAATTGAATCAATGGTAATATAAAGATAGGCTTTTGTTAGTGTTGCGTCTTCTTTAATCGTCCAATGTCGATAACTATTACCAGATTGGGTGGAGTGTGATTTTTTTGAATTGTTAGATACACTTTCCTTCTTTTTGGATATCTCTAAAATGTTGGATGCTTGAGTATCAACATAAGGAATTGGAGCATTAAGAAGACCTTGGAAATAAAATCCAGATCCATATGGCAGATGAGCAGTATGAGGATATGGGGCATTCACTCGATTTAAGCCATAATTGGGGTGAAATCGAAATTATGATGGGTTGAATTGGTTTGAATATAGAAACTATTCAGGATAAGAATCTGGGCTTGTACATGGTGAGCTGAAGAGACAGAAAGGTTGTCAGGAAAGGGGGGGGGGGGGGGGGGGGGGGGGGTCCCTAATACATTATGTACATTCTCATTGTTAGATTGTTGAGAGTCCATGACACGATGCTTATGCGAATTCATTGAAATATTACTTGAAATATACCTACAAAAAAATGATATAACAAACTAACAACAATAAATTGAACAATCCAAAATGTGGATTCAAACAAACATGAGGACAATTATAGAAAGAAAACAAGTAGTTTAGCTGAAGTTAAAAAATTATATAATAAACTAAGAGACTCAACCTGAATTGAACGTGTACTATAAACAGATGTTTTATGCAAAATAGCCACTAATAGTAAAATAAAGCCAAGTAGGTTTCCTACTTTTAACCTGTGTAAACTTCTCAAAAACAATCTAGGATTTTGAGTACAAAAATAAAATCTAAGAATGTGTTTCATATGTATAAACTGCATACTTAGTTGAATTCTTTACTATACTATGATGTCTTTAACATGTTTCAAGCCCCATGGTGAAAGAAATTAATAAGTTTAGGTTCTGGATATGTGTGATTTTTTGCAAGAACCTCTTAATAAACTTTACAATATGAGAGAAGTTCATCAACCTAGGTGATATGTGATCAGCTATTCAACATGCAAGAATTTAATATTTTATAAGAAAATCAATCTAGAAATACAATTTTAGGTATTTGATGGATTTTTTTTGATCGGTACTTGACAACATGTGTTGGGCATAGAAACAAAGAATAGAGGATGGAAACAGATATTAGAGAATAAAGGAGGTTGAAGAAAAAAATGCTTTTGGATGGAAGCAGGAGGTTGAAGAAGTAAAATTTTACTTTTGGAATATCTCAGACATTCCAACTTCAATCGGTCCTCGATCTCCTCTTTGCAAGAGAGCCAAACTTCCTAGATATTTATTCTCTGCTATCACAATTACCGTCTTCTCTGTTGTCACAGTTACCGTCTTCTCTGCTATCAAATAAGATTTTATCTTTGGTTAGGTTTTCGTTTTAGCGGGCTCTTTTCAAGCCACTTTTTTTAACAATTTTTTTCACCTATTTAAATTCCACATCAGCAAAGTAATCAAGATTTTGCATTGGAGAAAGTTTTTCTATCTCATTGTCTTTTGGAAATATAGTCTTGCCACATAAACAAGATATTGTCTTGTGGCTCATGCCACATAGGAGCCAGATAGGAATCACAAGACATAACAAGGCAATAGGGTTGGAGATGCTCTAACATGTGTATACCTTATCTTGCTTGAAAGAAGGTCTATTGTAACGTTCAATACACATTATAAACCAGACTAATATTTTCTTATGTTATTATTAGCCAAAATTGATTTTAAACTATGTTGACGTGACATTTAGTCTTATAACTAAAACACTCGATAAACATGTCGATATTCATTATGATCTACTCAGATCGAAGGAGGAACCGCAAGGAGAACCGCGCCCCACGTAGCGGTCCCTCATTGGGCAGGATGGCTCGGAAAGGGTGGCCACGTTAGCTGGGGGGGCTGGGTGTATGGGGAACCGTCACGTGGTGCTCGATTCGTGCGGCGGTCCTCCGCTCGGTTTATTGATTATTTTCCTATTCATTCAGCCTAATGATGTAATCTTTTGTGTACAATACATGCAATTATACTAGTTTTTTAAGAGAACAGATCTGCTGTCGCAAGCAGATCCAGTTATCTGCCCCTATTATATGTGGGCCCATACAGAGTTTGGGAGTAGATATGTGGATGGTGGTCCACATGTAATAGAGGGGGGACATGACAGGGCATGATCTGCTTGGGACAACAGTTCTGCTTTCGTTTTTAGTGGGTCATACCAGTTTTTGAATATATTGACTTTTTAATGTATTGAATGTATGACCCCTTTAAAACTAGTATAATTGCATGTTTTGCGTACAACACATACAATTATACAAGTTTTTAAATGTTTTTTTGTACAATACATGCAATTATACTAGTTTTTTTAAGGCTATTTATAATGACACTAAAGAAGTTACTCAGGGCTGTCCAGACATTTACAAGTTTATCACTCAAAAAATTTACTAAGGGACTGTCCACTACGGATACAAGACTGTCAAAATTTTTATAGTCCTACCAATATACTGGACTATCAAATTTTTTGATAGTCATACCAATATAATGGACTGTCAAATTTTTTGACAGACCCCATTACATAATGGATATAAGAATGTAGAAAAATTCTATAGTCCTGACAACATGCAAGACTGTAAAAAATTTCTACAGTCCTCACTAGATCCATGATTTATGTTTGATGTCAAATTTTTTGATAGCCCATTATATTGGTAGGACTGTCAAAAGTTTTGCCAACCATGTATCTCTACAGCCCTTTAATAATTTTTTTGAGTGACAAACTTGTAAAATATATAGAGAGTTCGGAGTAACTTTTAGGTATTGTTTGGGAAGAGTGAAAAATGGGGGAAAAGAAAATATTGAGGGAAAAGTGGGAGGAAAATTAAAAGTAGTGGTGTTTGGGAAGGGGGAGAGAAAATGAGGGAGAGAAATGTGGGAGGAAAATTCAGTGGGCCCCACTCAAAATTTTTTCTCCCAAAAGTGGGAGAAAAATGAAGAGGCTTGAGGGGATTGTGAAAAAAATTATCCAACTACCCTCCAATAAAGTAAGTATTAATTATAATTTGAAAAAATCAAGGACTAAATGGTAATTGTATCTTTCTTCATAAATAAACAAAACAATATTTTTAAAAATTTTCTTCCCCTACTTTTTGGTTTTCCAAACAAGTGAAGGAATAATTTCTCCTCTATTTTACTCTCCTCCACTTTTTTTCCCTTAAATTTTTCTTCCTCTCCTCAAAAAAAAGTTCCCAAACACACCGTTACAGACTTACAGTTTCTTTATAATTTATCTTTTTTTCAGGGTCATACATACAATACATTCAAAAATCAATATTTTAGAGGGTACACCAGAGACAAAAACAACCCTTATTTATAAAATTAGTTAACAATAATAAAGTAACATGCTGGCTGCTGAGTCAAGAACGATGTCGACGCTGTCATCTCCTCTTTGATAGTATATATAAATATAAATAATATAGGCTTAATTGCACTTTGCTACCCTCAACTATTCCGCCTTTTCAACTTGATACCATAAACTTTTTTTCGTAACAAATTGGTACCTCAACTATTATTTTTTTTCAACCTGATACCTAATTTTTTAAAAATTCCGAAAATGCCCTTCCCTCTTCCTTCCCTCCACCCCCTTCCCCACTCCGGCCACCCCCCTGCTAGCTCTGGCCGCCCCACCCCCTCCCCCTGCTAGCTCCGCCCCCCCCCCCCCCCCCGCTAGCTCCGGCCGCCCCCCCTGCTAGCTTCGGCCACCCCCTGCCCCGCCTCCCGCCCGGCCCTCCCTCCCCAGCCCCCCTCCTCCCGTGCTGCCGCGGCCTAGGGGAGAGGCGGGGGCGGGCGGGCGGCCGGAGCGAACAGGGGGGGGGGTAGGGGGCGGGGGGGCGGAGCTAGCAGGGGGGGGGCGGAGTGAGCAGGGGGGGCGGCCGGAGCGTGCAGGGGGGGAGGGTTAGGGGTAGGGGCATTTTAGTCCAAAATAACATCTGGGTACCAAATTGTTACAAAAAATAGTTTAGGGTACAAAGTTGAAAAATGGTAATAGTTGAGGGTAGCAAAGTGCAATTAAGCCAATAATATATAATCCATTAGAGGCAGAGGCAACTCGAAGAACTTCAATCTCTAAAAAAAAAAAAAAAAAAAAAAAAAAAAAAAAAACTCTCTCTCTCTCTCTTCCCCCTCTCTCTCTAAATTATCAGAGGTCAGTTCCTTCTTTAAACTTCTTTATTTTTGTTTCAATATTTTGTCAATTGAGTTCAGATCGAATATTTGTTCTGCTTCCACACGTTCATGACAGATCGACGGTTTAGGGTTTAGTTAGGGCTTCATTTATATGTGTCATAGGTGTAGATCTAAGTAAATTTTGGTGTATTTTAGGATTAGTTCAGGAATAATTTTCACAGGATCTCGAGTTAGTAGATTTAGAATAGACTAGTGTTTATATCTTTATAGATTTGAGTCAAGTTTCCATAATTCGTACTTTTCATATATAATTATAAGAAGAATATCTCTTTTGGAGAAGAAGAGATGGACAACCTCATCATCAACTAGTGTCTCATCTCTCGTTGGTGTGGCGGTGCGGCGTGGTGATCGCTCTCTTTCGCGGTAGGCAAGAAGTGGAGGAGGAAGAAGAAAGAAGCAAAATCTTTGGTGTTTCATGAAGTGGATTTTAACAAATATAGAGAGATGGAGCAACTGATGCGGTACCTTAGAAGCCCGAAACTCCTAGAAGGTCAACGAATCTCAGTAAGAACCTCGATTCGGCGGTTCTTACTTGGGAGCTTGTTGGGTGCTCGTTTTTCCGATGACGGAAGCTCATTTCTCCAGCTACGGGAGCATGTTTCTCCGACAACATGAGCGCTTCCCATAATATGACCATAATTTTAAAAGAGGACATAATTTTTTGTAGAAAGTTAGAAGATTTGCAATACACATTTATCGAAGTATCAAGAAAATAAAAATTATTTATCTTGACATCATAAAAAATCAACATGCGAATGATCTCTCTTTAACTTCGAACTGAACTTTATAAATTCTAATAAATATTAAGATATTTATAAGTTTTGATCATAACAATAATTAATATACATAATTTTTTTTATTAGCGCACGCTCCCAACTTTAAACTCTTCTAGGTAGTCGCGTTCCCCGCTCCCGTCCCCTCTTCCGCTTCTGGCTTTTAAATGCGGTACAACAGTTGTAACAACTAACAGTACGATGAGGCAGGGAGAGAAGATTCAACAACAACAACTAGGACATAGAAATACTATTCTAAAAATCGGCCTAGGTGGTGCCTAGGCGCTAGGTATCTGGTGTTCGTCCGATGTCCGCCTAGGCGCATGCCTTGTGTCCTCTGACGTCCAACTATTCATGTTTTTGGGTTTTATGGACTTTTTCCGCAATTTTCAGCAGATTTTTTGGTTTTTTTTTGAACCGCCTAGTTCTCGGCCACCGTCTAGGCGGGCTAGGCGTCCGGTGCCCGTTCGACTAGCACCTAGCGCCTTTTACAACATTGCATAGAAATAGCAGATGATGCGGGGTGGTGATGGATATGAGCCAGTACCAACGAATGGTGCAAACTAAGAAAAGAAGTAGATGAATAAAGTAAGTTGGGATGCTTTGATACCATGCTAAAATTAGTTGTAGGCATGGAGATGGTGGGAGAAAAAGAGAGATGGTGGCTACTCCCAAATAAGAGAATTATAATTTGAAAGAAAACCATCATCTTCTCCAATGAAGCTATTATTCTTATTTATACTAAATGAATAAATGAATTATATAACTATTTGAAACTTGACTCAATCTATAAAAATAGAAACAATCTTCACTAAATATACTAAATCAGTCTAAAAGATTACTAAATCTACTGAATCAATCTACTATAGATACTTGAAATTTATTCAAAAAATTTACTGTACAGATAATAATTTCTATGAAATTGGTTAAAAGGTAAAAAGTTTTTGAAAATTAGGAGGAAAGATAAACATAGCCAGACAGTCTGGCAGAAAACGAGCATTCTCACTTTCAGCTAGACCGTCTGACGGAAATTCAATTTTGCGATTTCCGCCAAACCGTCTGGCTGAAATTGAACGTTTGGTTTTGTTTGGTTTATTGAAAGTTTGGGTTGGTTTTCGTTGGTTTATTTTTATTGGTTTATTTTTATTATGGTTTTGGTTGGTTTTTATTTTGGTTTGGTTTTTTTGGTTTTGATTTATTTTGGTGTTGGTTTTTTTGATAGTTGGTTTTTTATTTTGGTTTGTTTTCTTTCCTTTATTACTTTTGGTTTTTTAGTTTGGTTCTTTAGTTGTTTGGTTTAGGTTTGTTTTTTGGGTTGAGGTGGGCTAGTTTTTAATCGTTGCTAAGATTCCTTTCATTGTTCCAATTCTATCGTTCATTTACAACGGCTACCACAGCCCTATAAATTAATGCATGTAAGTATCAAACCAAGCAATTCCCTCTTCTCTAAAATTTTCTCATTTCCTTGACAATATCTATCATTCAGAAAGAAAGAAAACAAACC
The DNA here is from genome assembly GCA_029216955.1 of Iris pallida. Taxonomy (NCBI): domain Eukaryota; kingdom Viridiplantae; phylum Streptophyta; class Magnoliopsida; order Asparagales; family Iridaceae; genus Iris; species Iris pallida. The sequence continues at coordinate 6,692,821 of JANAVB010020198.1, read as the reverse complement.
AAAATAAAAAACCAACCAACTACCAAAAAAACCAACATCAAAATCAATCACAAAAAAACCAAACCAAAATAAAATAAAAACCAACCAAAATCATAATAAAAATAGACCAACGAAAACCAACCAAAACTTTCAATAAACCAATCAAAACCAAATGTCGGTCTGGCGGATATTGGACATGTCCAATTTCCGCCGGATGGTTTGGCTGAAAGTGAGCATGCTCGTTTTCTGCCAGATCGTCTGGCTATGTTTATCTTTTTCCGTAATTTTCCAAAACTTTTTACCTTTTAACCAATTTCATAGAAATTATTATCTGTACAATAAATTTTCTGAAATTTATTCTCAACTAATCCTAAAATACACAAAAACTGGTGACTAGTGTTGACCCAATATTCTAACTTGAACATAATTATGGTCAACTGTGACCGGAATTTATGGTAACCTACTTCCCATATTCTTCTATAATTTTTGCTAGTTTTAACCCATTTCGATTGGTGCGGGTTTGATTGAGGATCTGCCATACCAACTTTTGGTTTAGACCTTTGAACCGAATTTGCGGCCAACCAGTTTGGTTGGGACCTACATCAGCTCGGTTGGTTCAAGTATCATAGGTTGGCCATCTGAAATGGTGCATAGGAACAAAGAGGGGTGTGTGGGTGTGTGTGTGTGTTTTTTTTTTTTTTTTTTTTTTTTGGGGGGGGGGGGGGGGGGGGGGGTGGTGGTTGTGTTATGCCACAATTATCCTAGTGTAAGAAAAATTACCCTAGTGTATCTTATGACTGATATGTTGTATCTGTTAATGCTGATGCTGTATCCATTAATGCTGTATGGTTGGGAAATAATATTTCCTTTTGTAGGTAAAAAAGGGCACGCCAGGGGTTGTATTGGAGCAAAACGCAAGTCCTTATATACCTTACTATATATTCCGCATGCACCTTATATTGTGCCATGTGTAGCTTCGCTGCTGACGTGGACCACTAGGAGCAACGCCACAGGATATAACAAACATGTTGACCAACCTTTTCCGATGTGTCCTCTCCACCTTTATCTTTCTTTCTGAGAAGAGAACTGATGGTATACCATCATCATTCTGAACTCATAATACATCTCTCTCTCTATCTCTGCATCTTTTCTCTCCCATTAAATATGCGATACTTTTGGTCTCTTAGGAGAAGAGAAAATGATGGCTACCCAAGGATAGAAGGTTTCTTCTTTATGTATGATACTTTTGGCAATCAGCTTCCTCCTATGTATAAGTTTATAACCGCATTTCAGGTGTATTTCTAAGTAGAAACTCAAAGATTATAGAGTATACAAGTTAGTGATGAAGCAAAAATAAATCTGGGGACATAAATTGCAGAACAAAAAATTAGTTACCTGCTTTCGGGTGAGTGAACAGCAGCACACTATAGTTAATTAAGTCAAAAGGGTTTTATGCTAGGGAGCACGGACGCTCCAAAAACTGGTGTTGTGTCTCGTTGTGACGAACATTTATCAGACAAGACATACACTCTCCAAAATAACAATAGAACACACCAAAACCAATAACTTGTCCTTGTTGTGTGTCATATTTGTGTCCATGCAACATACATTTTACGCAATTTAAAGATGTAGACAAGACAACCTAAGAAATGATGGCAGGTATGGAACTTCACAAGATCCTCAACAGCCTTATTCTTCCTTGTATAGATCTTTGCGGCTATGAGTTTGAGCTATGAACAAATTGATATGGCAGTCTTCTTCTGTGAATATTAACATAGTTGGCAAGTCAATCTGCATCTTGATAACTTTCTTGATACCTTCTAAATCCAGCTAGCGCGGGCACACATTATTCCATATTTTGTCTCAGCCCATCAGGTTGTAACTTCCAACCATGCTGCCAATGATATATCATGTGTCTCGTACCAAACTCTAATAGTTTGTGATCTATGACACATGGTAGTCAAAGGCGTGCCTCGGAGCAAGGCACAACATATGCGCCTCACACTTCACTGGACGAGGCGCCTTTCTCCAGGCGCACCCAAGGCGCGCCTCAGGTGCGCCTTTTAGCAAGGCGCAACCAAGAAAATGTGCGCCTAGGTGCGCCTTGTACACTTTTTATTTTTTACAAAAAAAATTGAGGCATGGAGATAGTCCTTACATTATACAAGTGGGAGGGAGGTAACCCTTTCCATGGTTGCCAAAGTTGGCTACAATTGAACTGAAAAACTAAAATTTACTAAAAATGCGGTAGGAAAAATACAAATTCTTATTAGTTTTGTTGAGTGCTATTGTTGTTCTGCTAGTTCACTTGGTTATGTTAACATGTTTTTGTTAATTTTAATATATTATTTGGTTTTATTTCTTACGTGACTAATTTATTTATTTATTTATGTATATTTTTATTATTTTTTATTTTGTGCCTCACTTCATTTGGACGCGCGCCTTGCGCCTCGGGCGATATGGACCCTTTGCGCTTCGAGTGCGCCTTGCGCCTTTGACTACCTTGCTATGACATGCACAGTACAAACCTTCCAGGTCCCACTAGTTCAGCAACAGTGATGCTTCCAACAATTAATGGTTTGAACCAGCTGCCGGTGGTCTGCCAATCATCTCGGATGACACCTGATGCAGAGATGTTCCTATGTCTTGATCTCTCCACTCATTGAGGCTCCAGCTGCTTTCCACTTAATTCAAAATAATTGCCTATGCAATTTTTAGTTCAATGTTGTGGCGTGTAAGCCTCCAAAATGGGGAGTCTTTCTTGGTAACTTGAAGACTTCTAGTACGAGGGAGTCCACATTATCCAAGAATGAGTATCCCCTTTTATGAATATAAGACTAATGCTTTACATGTCATAAGAGCTTGTGTGAAACCTCTTAATGGGTCATAGGAATTCTAAGAAATATCTTGCTGGTCTATGTATCAAACAAAGATATGAACCTTGGAAGATCACAATTTGAGGTTCAGTTTTTGGCTGCAATAGGTGGTTACTTTTGCCCATGTAATTGCCAATGGGTTCCATCCTACAATCAAGTATCTCCATTAACCCTTATTTTAGCGTCACCAACAGCCCATGGTAGGTCTTATCTAATCCGATTAGCACCTTTAGTAGCTGTTATCCATGTGCAGGAGAAACTGGGCCGTTTCAGTATCAGAGCATTTGCTTGATTCTTGTCGGTGAGCATTGGTGCAACTGGCCCGTTTCAGTATCACATCGTTTGCTTGATACATGTCAACGACCATCCTAGACTAGATCTACTGCTTGTTGTCGTAAATATTCAAAATTAAATACATCTTCGAGATCCAAAGTCTCTATCTGTTCCCACTTCCCAGTTAACTAAAGATAGGCTTCTTCTTTATTTTTCACCACATAAAAATTGCCTAAGAATCCCCTTCTGTACCTTTGAGGTCAGATATGAGTAATTTAATTTACCTGCAAATGACAAGGTCATGCATTCCATCCTGAAGATACCATTTGCACCTTCTTTGGAAACTGAATATGTTAGTCACCTAGCATTAGCTCCCAAATGTTTAATAGATGTCTTATCTCGGGAAATATGGAAGCCTGGACATTCTGCTACTTCTTTTTACACACTGACATTCTTCAAAAAGTAATCCTCGAGTTTTGATCTTCAACCTTTTTTCCCTCCTGTAAGGCAATGTCAGTGAAGAAATTCCCACTTTAGTATTTGTTTAAGAAGTTGCTGAAGATGGTGAAACTTTTAAATGCCTGCTCATTTGAGTGTCATAACCTTCTTCCATACTCCTCGTTGTAGTCAATGCTTGCAAAAGCTTGTATCACATGGAGTTCTGCATGACACATCCTGCACATGTCAACACGGATGCAACAATGATTTTGTTGCATTGATGTATAGTTTTGGTGTCTCAATGACGTGCCTGATGCTTTGTCCAACATGGATAGGATATGGACATGCAACCATTTTTTGTGGTCTTCTTTTACATAGACAAAAACTATTTGTTGGGCATTCTGCTGCATTGCTTCAGAGTATTTATGCTCTTAGTTGAGAGTTTAGTCTTCGTAGTCTTCGTGATGGTTGAGCCTTGTTTGTTTAATTATTGGCCTGGAGTTAGAAAATTGTTTGTTTGGACTCTTTGGAGTATTGTGCTCAACAGTTGAATAATTGACCCTCTCCCACCCGACTATTTTCCTATCAATAAATGTTATTTTTGGTTAAAAAAATAGTTGAATATTCGAAGATTTTGGGGTTAGAAACCTTGATAGTAAAAAGTAATGGCAGATTAAAGGCAAGGCAAACTGTTGACACAACATTGGGAACATATTGCCTGTACTTTCTGTGAATCCATCAAAATCCTACTGTACATAAATCAAAGAATAGTGCTATACAGTTGAGATTATCTTCAAAGTTGGCGTCCACTTTTATGATTATTGTTGCTGACACGTGGATATGTTTATGTTTTATTATAAATCTTGATGTCTGAGAACTTATTCAGTTGTCCTTTGCTACTTCCAGGAAATCTGAAGATTCTGGAAAAAACATAAGAGCGACTTGAATACAAGGCAAAAATTCACATGGAAGAAATATGCAGCTCAACTAATGAGAAAGCTGTGCAGGAATTAAAAGAGGAGTTTCAGCTCAAGCTCGTAAGCAAAGAAAAAGAACATTCTGCAGAAAAAGAGAGTAAAGATGTTGAAGTTGAATTGAAGACAAAATCTGTTGTGAAAGAGAAAGTGAAGCAAGAGGAAGACGATGAAAAAAGTGGGAAGAAGGTCAAAAAACAAAAAGATAAAAAGGGAAAGCATGAGACGTCGGAGGAAGAGATAGATGGAGAAGCTGAGGCGACAGAGAAAGGGAACAAAGATGAGAAGAAAAAGGAAAAGGAGAAGAAAAGTGAGAAACCTAAAGATCTAGAGGACGAGGAAGAAGAGGGCGAGTCTGGAAAAAAGGACAAGGCAAAGGTGAAGACGGGTAAAGGTGTAGATTCAGAGGAAGGCAAGAAGGTCAAAGATGGAGATTTGAAATCTGAGAACCATAATGTAGAGGAAGAGATCAAGGAGAAGGAGAAGAAAAAAGATGGAGAGTCGAAGGACAAAAAGAAGAAGAAAGATGAAGACTCAAAGGAAGAAGAGAAGGATGGAGATGTATCGGTGAAGGAAGACAAGAAACACAAGGACAAAGATGGAGGAAAGAAAGAGAAGAAGAAGAAGGGTGAGGGTGAAGATAAAGAATCAGGAGTAAAGAAAGAAGCTCATAAGGAAGAAGAGAAAAAAAGTGAAGAGGTGAAGGGCAAGAAGAAACACAAAGATAAGGACTCAAAGGAGGAAGTGAAGGATGGTGATGTAAAACACAAGGAGAAGGACAAAGATGGAGAGAAAAAGGAGAAGAAAAAGAAGAGCAAGGACAAAGACGAAGAAGAGTTGCGGGAGAAAGAGGAGGGCAAGGAAGAAGATAAAGAAGGTGAAAAGGAGGAGAAGAAAGATGGAGAGTCGAAGGACAAAAAGAAGAAGAAAGATAAAGACTCGAAGGAAGAGGAGAAGGATGGAGATGTATTGCCGAAGGAAGACAAGAAACACAAGGACAAAGATGGAGGAAAGAAAGAGAAGAAGAGTGAGGGTGAAGATAAAGAATCAGGAGTAAAGAAAGAAGATAACAAGAAAGAAGAGAAAAAAAGTGAAGAGGTGAAGTGCAAGAAGAAACACAAAGATAAGGACTCAAAGGAGGAAGTGAAGGATGGTGATGTAAAACACAAGGAGAAGGTAAAACACGAGAAGGACAAAGATGGAGAGAAAAAGGAGAAGAAAAAGAAGAGCAAGGACAAAGACGACGAAGAGTTGCAGGAGAAAGAGGAGGACAAGGAAGAAGATAAAAAAGGCGAAAAGAAGGAAAAGAAGGAAAAGAAGAAGGATAAGAGTAAGGAAGAAGATGAAGACGGTGCATCTAAGGTTGAAACAACAAGGGATATTACAACTATCAAAGAGGAAGGAGATGACAATGAAGACAATGGGAAAGAAAAGAAAGACAAAAATAAAGGTAAGGGTGAGAAGAAGAGGAAGCTAGATGAGAAGGAGAAGAAGACCAAGACTAAGACCAAGGATGTCACTAAATTGAAGCAGAAGCTGGAAAAGATTGATGCTAAGGTGGAAGCCTTGGTGGCCCAAAAGGAAGACATCCTGAAGCAGATTAAAGAAGTTGAAGAGCGCCAAGTAGCAGAAGGATCAAAAGGAGAGAGCCATGCTGATGCAACATGACTGGAAGTCGATCTATATAGCTGTTGTTCTTAAAGCTAACCACCTTTTGTTCTTCTGTACAACTGTACAAGTCCAAACTTTAATCTTTTGCATCTTTGTTAGGACTGTTCTGGAAAACAATCAAATAAGGCAAAACATGTCGAGATTTTCCTGCAATAATTTCTTCTTCTTTTTTTCTGATGGATATCTTTATATTGGATATACTAGCAACCTAAGGGATGAATCTCTTTGATGTAGTCTCTTCTAATTTGTTGGGGGAGAACCTAATATCTGTCTATTGTGTGCTTGCCAACAAATTTTCTTATGGTGGAATATGCTTTCTGTTTGTTTCTTTCATCTTGCCCTAGCGATCACTCAAATGCCCACTGTTTGCAGGATAAAAGTTTCACGTTGCATTGATGGATGCCTACAGGCTGCAGGTGTGACTGAAGTTCAGTATAAATTTTGTTTGCAACTTTTTAGTTTCATATAGAATAGTACTTGAAACATCTCAAAATTAGGCTTCGACTCTTTACTTCTCAGCTTCGCAGGTCTCATTTTGTATCAGGTTTGTAGCTTGATTCCTGCAGCTGGACGGCAACGCCCGCTTATTTGCACACTTCAGAGGTTTCATGCGATTTTCCGAGCATATGAGCCTTCTTTGTGACTTCAAAGATCTTGGGATTATAGAAAGGTAGATGCGGAGGTAAAATATTGAAGATAAGTGGTGTAGAGCAGATTGAGACATCAATGCCAGGTTAGTCCTTGATACTCGCACAGAACAAGTGTATTGAAACATCTGAACAAATGCATTGAAACATAATGCAAAAAGTGTAAAACTAACCAATAAAGAAGCGAAAGGAAGATCCTTCTAAATAATATTAGAGATTCTCCAATTCAAGTGTGAGTTTAGAAAAAAGTTGTTGCCACATAGGAATAATAAGGTTTTACTGAAAAAAGTCCTTCTCCAATGCAAATGTCATAAAAGTTTTGAAGTTGGCATGGCAATGACATGACAAAGACATTGTGAAGTTGGTTGTCTAGTTCTAGATAGACAATGCACTTCACAATGTCTTTACCTCCACATCATCAATTATGAATAAAAAAATTTACAAAGAAGGGAAGAAGTTGTTTTGAAAGCTGAAAAAAAAGTAGATTTTACTGTCTTCTCAATATTTTTGCATTGGAGAAGATTTTTCTACTTTATTGTCTAGTGTGAATATAATGCTGCTACCTAGGAATCACATCACATTACAAGACATTAGGGCTGGAGATGCTCTTAGAAACAATAAGAAAATTTGGGTTGTAGCATGCATTTTGTGGAAAAATTTTGAACTGAGGAAAGTGGTGGTTATTATGAACTCTAGGTTGATGGTTCTGTAGTCAAGCCGGAGGCCAAATGTGGAAAAACAGGTCACGGTGCTCGTCTCCAGAATTCACGGGGAGCTGGTCCACAGATTTCAACCGGGTAATAGGAAGCTTTCCAGTGACATTGTTAGTCTCCGAAAAGGTCATCTGCAACACCCTGGCCTTCAGATCACGGCAGCCAAGCAGCAACGAGAGCGTCCATCGATCCAACAGTAACGAGAATCACTACGCACTTGACAGCACTGCAGACTGTCTGTATCGTGCTCGGACCAGGAGCAGGAAGTGTGAGGTGAGTCGGTTTTTGTTCACAATCCAAGGCTTGTGTGATTTTCACCGTGTCAACCTAAATTCACTTTTGTTTCTAACTTAACTTCTCTCATCTCATATTAATGAAAAAATAATTTTAGATTGACACACGACAATTCTTGAATGGACGAAGTAAACAAAAGCATACAAGTTTTTCCCAACCACAACAATGGCATAGGAGAATTAGCCGTCTTTCAAGAAGCGAGAGTCAGGGTTATCGAAGTAGACTACGTTGGTTGCAGATAGACAGTGGATTAATTGCATCCAGGATCGAAGAAATGGTGAATACATAATCTTGTTATGAGTTCTCTTCTTATTGACAGAAGGCAAGCTAGATTCCAAATATGATTGGTAAGAGGCGGACGAGGTACTTATCTTTCCACTTCATGTGCTCGGAAAATCTTTCAGATGAAAATATCTATCCTGTCATTTTTCTTCGTTTACACACTGAAAATATTCTGTACAAAGCCTCTCTCAAATTATCGCCTCCTCCGAAACGCTGCTGTTTTTCTTTTTTGTTGCTCTGGGCAGAGCTAAGTCGAGGGACACTCTCTCTAAGTCGTGTGCGGCAAGGAGATTTCGGTGGAACGAAAATTTTATTACTAGGAGCGTTCGGATACAGTCTGCACATAGACCCGAACTAATTCTTATGACAGTACTACGTGCACGACTTTTTCGGAGGCCGGTAACAATTTATTTATTTATGTTGTTTAGATATTTATATGAAGTATGAAGAAATTCGGACAATCTAAGACTTAGATCTTTTATACAAAATACTCACTTGCTGCCACAACACTCTTTGCTATCACACAAACGATTGCTCCCACACAATATTGTTTGCTGCCACGAAAACCATACCATTTACTTGCTGCAACAGTTTTGCTTGCTGCAACAATTTTGTTTGCTGATTACTGGCTTGTTGCAAATTTTTGCTTGCTGCCACAAAGATTTACGTTTAAATCAATTAAATATAAATATCATTACATTACTTGCATTAGACAAAAGTTGGGATCCGGCCCAAAGAACAAAAGCTTGCGGCCCAAATATCATTACATTACTGCCAATTTTGCTTGCTGACACAAAGACCAAAAGTTTCTAACAAATATCATTAGATTAATTACCTTAGCATTAAACAAATATCATTAGATTGCTTACTTTGCTGATATTTTAATATATTAGTTTTTGACAAGAATCAATTCTATTGAATAAAATTGATCTCTGCTAAGTTTTCCAATATATCAAAGTTGTTGTATTTAGCAACATATTGCTATTCCTTATTAGTTGGAAAATTGCTAGACTAATATTCATATACATCTGTCATTACATCAGTATCATTTTCATTGTTAGACATTCATTACAAACCAGATATTGACACTTTTCATAAGACTGCTTCAAGTAATTTTGTCAATTATAGTTTCCCTTACTCAATATTTAAATTTAGGCAAAAAATAAACAGTTTATTGATTTAGTAAAATTTCTTTAATTTTAAAGTTCTAAAGTAGAAATTTGTTTGGGTACAAGCCGAAAGAGCCCTTCTGTCAACAAAACGAAAAATCGTCTAAGCGACCGGTACTTAAGTGTTCCTAGTGAACCTCCGCTTGTTGGGATCCGGCCCTACAGCTAACCCAACCTTATCAAAACTTGAAAAACTAAAATTTTAAAGATAAATTACTAAAATTATTTGAATTGTTCATTTTTTAGCTTAATGTCACGGACTTAGTGTTTTAGCTACACTTCGACCCGTGCGGCGCACTATTTTCCTCCTCGAAGAGTTGTACAAGCCTTCCCCCAACGCTTAGCTAGATCGCTAAGGCGATATTGAGAATATTGTGAAGCAAAAGAGAGAGAGAGAGAGAGAGAGAGAGAGAGAGAGAGAGAGAGAGAGGAAGTATGAAAACTTTACTATACTAGAAAAGACTACAACTTTGGGTGGTGAGGAACTAATGAGTCCTCCCCCCTTATTTATAATGGCTCATAGAGCTTTACATGGAAACTTCTAGAAGGAATATTCCAGAGATTATTTTTCCTACCATACTGGAATCGGCATATTCCAGGATTATTCTCTAAGGGAAATAAAAGGAAACTTCATGGGCCATCCAGAAGAATCTTGGGCCATGTAGAATGATCTTGGGCCTTCCAGAGAAATCCATCATCTTCTAGAGAGTTCTGCCATCTTCTAGAATGTTCTGGAAGCTTCCCGCATAACCCCGGTCCGTGGAGAGTTATGTAAATTCGTCTCGGTGGGGCGTAAACTTCTGTGCGTGACATTCTTCCCCACCTGTTTCGTCGACGTCCTCGTCGACGGGTGCAGCAAGTCTTGGAACGACATCCACCCTCGTAGGCATGGTCGCTGCTCGTCGTCCCTTCTTTGTGCGACTCGTGCGGCGCTTCCATTTGTCCATCTTCTTCTCAAGATCGGAAGCAAACAGGTTCGTCGCACCAACTTTGGCCTCGGTCTGTGCCCTCCTCGGCACAGGAAGAATCTCGTACGGGCTATCAAGTCGCCGATCTCCTTCGTCTCGTGGCTGCACATGGTTCTGTACACCCCCGTGCATACGAGTCCCCTTGTAAGCCGGTCGACCCGAATCTCCCCCACGAGCCTTGAGCAACTCCTTGCGCGAGTTACTCCGCCTCATCGCTTCTGTCTCCGTGCAGTTTGCGACACGCATCTCTGCACTCGTGCCTATCCCAGTAGCACGGTCCACCTCCCTCCGCGGAATTGGCTCATTGGGACGCCCCTTTGCATCACCCTTGGTCTCGCACGAAAGGCCTTCCTCCTCGAAGATTTCCTTCTTCTCGAGCACCGCTAGGTATGTCGTCCCCCTTTTGCCACCCTTCTTGAGCTGAGTAGCGGAGATAGCTTTCCCCTTTGAAGGCTTGCCTCGTGCACCTTTCTCCATGCACGATGAGCCTTCCTCCATGAAGCCGATAACTCCCAAATGTGGCATCGGAATCGACTTAGCCGCGATAAGGAAATCCATGTCCAATATCATTTTAAAGTCATCCAACGACGTAATAGTGAAATTGGCAACACCCGACCAATTTTCTACCGCTATGCGGACTCCCTTGTTTACCCCCTGCACGACGCGCCCCTCCGCATTGACCGCCTTCATCATGCCCGAATATTCCTCCAAGGCTAGACCCAAGCGACGGACCTCTGCGCTCGTGATGAAGTTATAAGTGACGCCCGTGCCAACCAACGCCCGTATGCTCATGCCATTGATCCTCCCATCAACGTACATGAGCTCCCTGCTCGGAGCCCTCGACACAGCAGACTTGGTCTTCACGGCGTTGAGTAAGCGCAACGCTCCCATGTGCGCTCCCACTTTGCACTCTTCGTCCTCCACCTCCCCGCTTTGGACGATATTCACATGCATGCTCCTCATCGGACAATCCCGAGCAAAGTGCTTCTCTCCGCATATGAAGCACGAAACAACTCGCTTGGGTTGGGCCTTCTCGTGCTTCTTTCCCTCGGACGGACCCTCCTTAGGAGAGCTCTCCTGCTCTCCCCCACTATTCCCCTTAGTGAACTTTGGCTTGGCCTCGACATCGTTGTCGTCCCACATGTACTCAACATGCCGCTCAGCTGCTGCCACGGTGGTGTTCAAGTCTTACATCCTTTGTCGCTGCAATTCTTAAGCCGCTCACGGTTTGAGTCCATCGCGGAAGAAGAACAAACGATCCTCCTCACCCATGCTAGATATCGTGAGCATCAAGTGTGTGAACTCCACAATATACTCCTTGATCGTCTCGGTATGCTTGAGTTGCCGCAAGCTCCGCCTCGCTGCAAACTCCACATTCTCCGAATAGAATTGAGACTTGATCTCCACTACTAAAATCTGCTCTATTAGCGACGTAATTTAGCGACGTTAGTGAAAACGTCACTAAATTTTGCAAATTAGCGACGTTTACATAAAACGTCGCTATTAGTGACGAAAATAGCGACGTGCCAGCGACGTATATTAATTAAATGAGCTTTTCGTCGCTAAACGTCGCCATTACGTCGCTAATAGCGACGAATTTAGCGACGTTCCTCACAATGTCGTAAATTTTTAATTAAAATTTCCCTCCGATTTATTTCCTCCCATTTTCACTCTCTCACTCTCTCCTCACTTTCCCCTCCGGCGCGACGGACTCTCCTCCCTCTCCGGTATGTAACTCCCTTCTCTCTCTATTTTGGTTGTGGGTGGTTGGGGGGTACGGGTGGTGTCACGCCCCGATCCGGGAAATTACTCGTCCTCGCTAGATTTTACCCGAATCATCGTCCTCGCTGGGGCGTGATGCCGCACGATCCTGGAGTTGCGCTCGTGCAAGGCAAGATAACAATTCACATAGTGATTATCTCAAATTTGTAACATAAGCAGCGGAAGGAAACAAGTATAACACAAGAATTTCTTTTTATTAATAATGAACTGAAGATTACAAAGGCTCTGAATAGCCCAACATATATGCCAATTGGCTACAACGCTCATGATCTCTCTAGCTCATAAAGGATTACATTGTTCCATACATTATGCCTCATTATAGCCACCAAGTAGTCTTCGGCCGAACATCTCCATGTCGCAAGTCCGAACGCCTATGCGGTAGCTCCTCTTGAACGCCAAGGACTCCATGCCTCGGCACGTCCAAGCCAAGCTCCGCCCCATGCCGATCATAACCTGAGCCTGCACATAAACTAGTGCGGGATTAGTGCTTTCGTCCTCGCTTTGCACTGATCAAGACCCGCTCGCACCCAAACCAAACACTTAATCATTTAGTGAGCATGCATCTTAATTTGTGATCTTTCTATTTAGCCTTAGGATCAGTTTCATGGCAATACTTAAACATAGCACATTATCATAAATGTGTCCCATACCGTATTCATACAGCAGATACAGTTAGACATGATATGACATAAACATAGTGATTGTGCTCATCTCCGTTCCTCTTTGCCTAGCCTGCCATGGTTAGAACTTACATAAGCAATCATACGTTTCGTGCAACCGACCAATCATAAACATAAACATATGCATAATGGGTGACAGGCCCTGCGCCTGCACCCAGCTTTCATCTCAGCCCACCGGCCCTATCTATATGAAGGTCACGATGTTTCGTACCGTAATGGACTTGGCATCTCTTATGTGTAAGCCTACGATCACTTCGATACGGGTTGCTAGCCCAGTATCCGAAGGATCCCAAACTTACGGATATCATAGCTTATCACAGCATTGGACGGTCGAATCCGTCCGAATGTTGTGCACCATAAATACCACACATAATTCCCTCCTAGGCCGAACGGTCCCGGTGCCCCGGCGTAATCGTCCGAGGGAAGCCGTACCCGTGCATGGGCAATCCGAGTCCATTGACCATGCAATACGCGCCATAGTAAACACACATAACATTCCAACCAAATCCTCCGTTTCATAAACATAGTCTCGATCCATAAACGGTTTCCCGTGCCATAAACGGTTTTCCGTGCCATAAACATATTCGCGTCTCATAAACATAATCCACCATTCATATGGAGAGCTCCGTCGGCGTTATGCCCCAACACATCCATATTGATGCACGATGCCCAACGGCTTAGACATCTCGTACTTGTATTCAATGCGTACCATTTGTAAGTTATTCTCATAGCATAATTTCGTAATTACTTAGTCTTTTCGTAACATAAGTGCCCGAGGGCACGCTCAACACCGTAATCAATGTTCTACGCCTGGTGTTGAATGTTCTCGGAGCCGTGCACGTGGTGCACATCTCGATATTGTCTTTCAATGTTCTATCATAAGCACCCTATCGCGACCCGTACACTTGATGCACGTCGCTTCAATTGTTCGATTGTTTAATGTTCTATCTTAGTGTTCAACACATATTTAGACACTTACTCGCCGAGCCACGCTCGCTAACTCGATAACATCCGACGCATGCACGGACACATATTTTATTAGACGTGAAGGAATAGGGAGAGAGAGTCAAGAACCCGCCCACCTTAAGCCGATACGCCTTGCCGTTTCGTTGAGTTGAAGCGGCTCGCTTCTATAACTTGGTCGCATAGCTAACTCTCAGACTTAGCCATTCCTTTGCACTACTCGGTTGATTTGGCCTATCGTGCCTATGCCACAATCCGTTGCAAGGCCACGATTTGGTTTCGCGGACACTTCATTGCATAAGGCAAAATGCCGACCTCTTATCGTCCAGCGTAAAAGCATAGCCTGCACACCAGATCAACTAAGATCAAAACTTACTCAAACATGACTTATCCTTTGCATCGATTCGATTCATAGATTTCAACCGATTCAAGGCTTACCTTTGGCCAACGTAACACTTGCATCGATTCGCATCGATACCTCATCGGGTCAACGCAACTCTTCGAGTCAACGACTCATCGTAATGCACCGTGCGGAGCGGGGCATTACATAATATACCACTCAAAACAAGGTTCGTCCTCGAACCGAAACCAATACTTAATCAAAGTGCCTCGCATAGATCGTTTCACGATCTCGTGCTACTATCGTTGGAATCATACAACTTAGTTTGGATCATACACATATTTTAGACGTCCCACCAATATATACATTTCAGCCAAGCTCAGTTGTAGGATATCGGGACAACTAACAAGCTCAACTTAATCCTCAAGCACCAATCAGTCCGTACTCGACTTAGTCATATCTTAGCGCCTATTTCCAAAATACTCCTCGTATGTATCATCCCATAACATGCGATTCTCTTCCAAACATTTCTGCACATAACTTGATTCAAACCCGTAACTTCAATCTCATAAGTTTCTTGCCGGTCATCTAACACTCGCATTGCATCAAGTCATTGCGCATCCGATCACAACAATTCTCTGCAACGCCTATTCGCCCAACCGTTTCCTATCTCTCACATAACTCAATTCTTTCGTCCAATCATTCATAGCACTTGGCCTTAACGACATGGACTAAGTCCACATGCCTCCATTTTCTTTCCTACCATACGTACTAAGTCTCGCTCGCAACTATCCATATGTGATTCACATTCTCTCGCTCTATCCGCGCATTGCGTCTGGGGCTACCCCCGCTAGGTAACTTATCCAGACATCATGCTTAATCTCTCCCGACACAAGAGGTCTACTTGAGTCTACGATGCTCAAAGGCAACAATCTTTCCGACCCAAGGTCTCTAATAATACGCCTATCTCCGATTCTCGACCGAGTACGAATCCTTTACTCAATTCTTGAATCAATCCCGACTAGTTCGTTTCGTAACATAGATCGTGCGCTCGAACACACATAACCTAATCGTTACTCAACCCGATCAACGACATAACTCTTAGGGTCGTTCTACTATCTGTCGCTCTTGCGCATTGCAAAATTCTTGTAATCGCCTTACCGCATCACTACGCTAAGCACGTTCCTCAACATCTATTCGATCCAACATAACTTTTCTTGACCATATCGATTCTAGTACTCGCTAACTTTCAAGACACGATACTCACTCGCTTAGACTTATCCTCAACATGCACTACCTTATTCCTTATCCTTCTTACGCGACTTCTTTAGGGTCATCCTATGGGACTTCAACATTCATTTGATTTGGCGGTCAAGTCTTCTAGGGTCATCTACCCCGAAACTACGCTCGATGATTGAAGATCATCAACGAGGGACAGTTACAACGAACCATGCTATATCCTATCGCGGAGCCAAATCAATTCCCGACAATTCCTATGGGACTTTACCCAATCCGATATAATTTACCCATCCACAATTCATCTACCCCCGCGCAACTGATGCGCCGTTGATACTCGAATGACTCATGCGCTTGCGCGACATTACTACTCGAATCACTCATGCATTACCGTCGACTATCTTTGCTAGTCGTATGACATCTACTCGCCTCAAGTCCGAGTTTACCTATTCGTGATCATAGTCCGACACATTCCGTACTCATCGAAACCATCCTCGAACAACTTTTGCATCAAACCACAAGTCAAATCCAATTTGCCACGCCTTGCAAGTTCGATCATCCCCGCTGGATGAATCACCATACCAGCGCTCACGCGGAATGATCGCCCTAATTCGGTGTGACGCATGTGCGATGCTGGAGTTGCACTCGCATAAGACAAGAATGTTAACATTGTGGTTATCTTCGAAACAATCAAGCACTTTCATTTTCTTCCGAGTAACATCCATCGACTCTCAAATTCTCCGAAGCATTCTTACCATCGTCATCCAAATCGACATCAACTTAACTTGCATCTTATTCATCCAACAACAATGCTCAACATAATCTTCGTTCATTTGATCAGAGTATCCTCGAGTTATTGCATATCGTCTTTGATACGCCTCAATACCATCGTCGATATGCATAACTTGAACATCTTCCTTTCTCATAAGCTTAATTTCGTTGCAATCACTGTTATCATCCGAACTCGAATACGAATCAAGTCTTGCACACATCAAGATTCATTCCGTTATCACTAACTACCATAATCGCGACACAATTCCCAATTCACATATTCATTCTCATATCCCTAACTCGTACTTCAAATCGTGCTACCGACTCATCGCACTAGCCCAAATTAGTTCGCACGATTTCTCCGTGCCTACTCAATTCATTCCGAAGAAGTCGCCGTACTAACTCAACATAAGTTCGACCGGGTCGACTATTTCCTCCACGTAACATTCTTTCGCTATGCTCAACTTATCGTTCGACTTACACTTAACGAATCCTCGTCCGACGTATCATCCATAGGTATGACTTCGCATATAATCGTTCAACTCAATTCATCAAGGCATACTTGCATCGACTTCTCCCAAGTCATTCCCACTCAAGTCTCGGTACTACTTCGTCCGTCGAGGACAAACATCGTAACAACATAATCGTCTCGACGAAATCTATCGCAAGTCACCAAACGGCTTAACATAGCTATCGCTAAGTGGTATTCCATATACCACTCAGGATCGAGCCTATCGTTATCGATATAATACTTCGCTACACTTGCTCGCATAATTGGTATTGCATATACCACTTGAAATTGAGTCATTACTCGACTTTACACTCCGCATAGGTCCGACGTCTATCTCCAATCAACTATCCCGTATGGCGATCCTTCCAATCCCAGCTCTAGCGTTCGCTCAAGTTTGACACACATTCAATCTAACCATGCCTTGGCGATCATATCGATCACCCCCGCAACATTCGCTTATTCACATCTCAATGCGACATACGGCCAACATAAACGTTCGCCTACTCAACTCGACTCGTTACTCATTGCAACTCGTGCAACTCATTCTCGATACTTAAGGTCTTTACTCAATCCCGTGCAACATTTCGCTATCCATTCGCATAGCCATGCAACACGTATCATACCATATCGACTCGTTGCACCGATGCAACGAACGATTCATGACTTGCTGCACTCCGTGCAACCGACAACACAACCATTCGCATAGTCACATACACGCACCGCCTCACATATCGACCCGTTGCACTTCGTATAACCAACAACACATATCTCCTCGCACTTTGTGCGACCAACAACACATAACTCCTCGCACTTCGTGCGATCAACAATACGCATACCATTGCACTTCATGCAACCAACATCACCATATTCATTGCACTTCGTGCAATCAACGACTCACAACTTTCTTGCACTTCAGAAAACCATAATCTCATAACCCGTTGTACCTCATGCAACCAACATTCTCCGATGGCACTCAGAGATAGCGTGATAGTCTCGACATACTTGTGGCAAACGTACTCACTTAATATAGACTTATTGTATGGAACATCCAATGTAGCGTCGAGCAGATCCATGAGCCATGCGGTTGCGGAAGCAACTTAGAGTCAACTGAATTCGATAGCAAAGCAACCGAGGGTCAAAGAGATTCACGCACGGTCCAGAGGATGGAACCGCTCTGATACTAACTTGTCACGCCCCGATCCGAAAAATCGCTTGTCCTCGCTATATTTTACTCGAATCATCGTCCTTGCTGGGGCGTGATGCCGCATGAGCCTGGAGTTGCGCTCGTGCAAGGCAAGATAACAGTTCACATAGTGATTATCTCAAATTCGTAACATAAGCAGCGAAAGAAAACACGTATAACACAAGAATTTCTTTTTATTAATAATGAACTGAAGATTACAAAGGCTCTGAATAGCCCAACATATATGCCAATTGTCTACAACGCTCTTGATCTCTCTAGCTCACAAAGGATTACATTGTTCTATACATTATGCCTCATTATAGCCACCAAGTAGTCTTCGGTCGAACATCTCCATGTCGCAAGTCCGAACGCCTATGTGGTAGCTCCTCTTGAACGTCAAGGACTCCATGCCTCGGCACGTCCAAGCCAAGCTCCGCCCCATGCCGATCATAACCTGAGCCTGCACATAAACTAGTAGGGGATTAGTGCTTTCGTCCTCGCTTTGCACTGATCAAGACCCGCTCGCACCCAAACCAAACACTTTATCATTTAGTGAGCATGCATCTTAATTTGTGATCTTTCTATCTAGCCTTAGGATCAGTTTCATGACAATACTTAAACATAGCACATTATCATAAATGTGTTCCATACCGTGTTCCTGCAGCAGATACAGTTAGACATGATATGACATAAACATAGTGATTGTGCTCATCTTCGTTCCTCTTTGCCTAGCCTGTCATGGTTAGAACTTACATAAGCAATCATACGTTTCGTGCAACCGACCAATCATAAACGTAAACATATGCATAATGGGTGACAGGCCCTGCGCCTGCACCCAGCTCTCATCTCAGCCCACCGTCCCTATCTATATGAAGGTTACGGTGTTTCGCACCGTAATGGACTTGGCATCTCTTATGTGTAAGCCTACGATCACTTCGATACGGGTTGCTATCCCAGTATCCGAAGGATCCCAAACTTACGGATATCATAGCTTATCACAGCACTGGACGGTCGCAATCCGTCCGAATGTTGTGCACCATAAATACCACACATAATTCCCTCCTAGGCCGAACGGTCCCGGTGCCCCGGCGTAACCGTCCGAGGAAAGCCGCACCCGTGCACGGGCAATCCGAGTCCATTGACCATGTAATACGCGTCATAGCAAACACGCATAACATTCCAACCAAATCCTCAGTTTCATAAATATAGTCTCGATCCATAAACGGTTTCCCGTGCCATAAACGGTTTCCCGTGCCATAAACATATTCGCGTCTCATAAACATAATCCACCATTCATATGGGGAGCTCCGTCGGCGTTATGCCCCAACACATCCATATTGATGCACGACGCCCAACGGCTTAGACATCTCGTACTTGTATTCAACGCGTACCATTCGTAAGTTATTCTTATAGCATAATTTCGTAATTACTTAGTCTTTTCGTAACATAAGTGTCCGAGGGCACGCTCAGCACCGTAATCAATGTTCTACGCCTGGTGTTGAATGTTCTCGGAGCCGTGCACGTGGTGCACATCTCGATATTGTCTTTCAATGTTCTATCATAAGCACCCTATCGCGACCCGTACACTTGATGTACGTCGCTTCAATTGTTCGATTGTTCAATGTTCTATCTTAGTGTTCAACACATATTTAGACACTTACTCGCCGAGCCACGCTCGCTAACTCGATAACATCCGACGCATGCACGGACACATATTTTATTAGACGTGAAGGAATAGGGAGAGAGAGTCAAGAACCCGCCCACCTTAAGCCGATACGCCTTGCCGTTTCGTTGAGTTGAAGCGGCTCGCTTCCATAACTTGGTCGCATAGCTAACTCTCAGACTTAGCCATTCCTTTGCACTACTCGGTTGATTTGGCCTATCGCGCCCATGCCACAATCCGTTGCAAGGCCACGATTTGGTTTTGCGGACACTTCATTGCATAAGGCAAAATGCCGACCTCTTATCGTCCAGCGTAAAAGCATAGCCTGCACACCAGATCAACTAAGATCAGCACTTACTCAAACGGGACTTATCCTTTGCATCGATTCGATTCATAGATTCCAACCGATTCAAGGCTTACCTTTGGCCAACGTAACACTTGCATCGATTCGCATCGATACCTCATCGGGTCAACGTAACTCTTCGAGTCAACGACTCATCGTAATGTACCGTGTGGAGTGGGGCATTACAGGTGGCTCGGGGGGGGAGGGACAGGGGGTGCGGGTGGTTGGGGGGTGGGGGTGGCTGGAGGGAGGGGAAGGGGGGATGCGGGTGGTTGGGTGGTGAGTGGGGGGTGGCTGGGGGGGAGGGACAGGGGGGTGAGAGTTGCTGGGGGTGAGGAGGGGGGAGGGGGGGGCGGAGGGTTAGGGTTCGGGTTAGGGTTAGGGGTGGAGGGGTGGGGTGGAGGGGCAGGGGGGTGAGTGGGGCTGGGGGGGGGGGTTCGGGTGAGGGTTAGGGGTGGTGGGGGGAAACTATTTTCCTTTAAGCAACCCATAATACACAAATGTGTTGTCTATGTAATTGACTCACTGCAGTATAGTCTCAAATATTTATATTCAATATTGTATTTAGTATTTTTATAGAAAGGATATGTACAACATAGACCTATATTTGATTGTTTTGATATCTGCAACATATACCCATAGAGGCACATGTTAGGAACTATAAGGGGTTCATTGGACTTGCAGTAGATGAACATGGTTTTATAGTTAAAGCTGATAATTCCTATTTGGCTTCAGGCTGTCGAGGACAATTGTAGGGGTACGTACTATGGTACGGGCTCCTATGGTGCCTTCATTGTGACACAAGCCTCTAGGACCGCCACTACTGTGCCCGGCCCCGCACAGACTGAGGAGTCATTGTTAGCCCAGTAGAGTATCGATGCGCAGATCACAGCTCTGCGAGACAAGATGCTACAAAGGATGACGGCGTCGCAGCCGCAGCCGCATACGGATGATCCTGCACTCATCTCATGTTTTGAGAGGCTTAAGGAGACGACTAAGGCGCTGCAACAGATTTCTCGCGCTACGCAGGAGACTACGCAGCGGTTGGTCGAGCAGATACAGCAGTTCCGCGAGATGGCTACAGAGCGACCCTCTGGAACGCCGGGAGCATCGTCTACATCCGGCGGTGCACGGGAGGACATGCTTGTCAGCCTGTCATCGGAGGAGTATCAGAGATCCTTGCGTTGCGGCGACAGTCATCTGGTGGCGCTCCTCCTCCAGCTCCAGCTCCAGCTCCAGCTCCAGCTCCAAGCGATCAGTAGTTTTGTTTTTGTATTTTCGGACTTTGTACTTTATATTTTTACTTTGTACGTATTTGAGGATATTGGACTTTGTTCTTTATATTTGTACCTTATATTATTCGTTGAGGATATTATTTGTTCTTTATATTTTTTGTCTATTCTGGATTGTATTGTGCGTGCCGGTGTTGAGTGTTCTACCGAAGGGGTCGGCGAACCCAGGGATTGGATTCTGTATTTTGGATTGGATTGGATTCTGTATTTTGGATTGTACATTTGCATTCTGGATTCTGTATTTTTTTATTTATTTTTAATTTAGCGACATTTTTAGCGACGTTTATATGCATCACTAAAATTTAGCGACGTTTTTATACGTTGCTAAAAACGTCGCTAAATTGCTGACGTGACAAAAAAATCTGATGTCACCACATCATCGCAAAAATGTCGCTAATGTGTCGCTAATCGGTGACCACAAGGAAACGTCGCAAATAACATCGCTATTTAGCGACGTTATGACCGTCGCTAATTTACTTCGCGATAGCGACGTTTTGCGACATTTTTTCGATTAGCGACACTTTTTTCGGCATTTTCAATATGTCGCTAAAAATGTCGCTAACTTACATTAGCGACGTTTTAGCCGAGATTAGCGACGTTTATGAAGGTCGCTAATCTGACAAATTTTTGTAGTGCTCCTTCTTGAGATCCTTTCAAGTCTCTATCGAGCACAAACCCTTCTCGACCTCCATGCACCTTCGACGCCATCACAGCATCGCATCATCTGTGAAGTAGAGTGAAGCAATATCCACCTTCTCGGCGTCATCGTTGATGTACAACGCCTTAAAGTATCGCTCCACGTTCCACAAGAAGTTCTCAACTTCTTTGGCATCTCGCACCCCGCTGAAGGATTTTGGCTCGGAGATATTCCGTCTTCTCGGTGCCTCCCTACTCGAAGGTCCACCATTCGCAACGGCCTTCTCCAAGATGGCAACTTTGGTCTTGAGTTCTCCGCAACTCTCGACCACGGTCTTCAGTTCCTCGTAGCCTTGGACCTTCCTACGCAAGTCCTCAATCTTCATACGATGCCCCTTGAGATCCTCCTCAAGTGCGGATCGGATCTCTTGGAATTGCTCCCGAAAGATTGCCATGGACGAAGCGACGTCACTCTCCAGCCTATCGAAGTACCCTTCTAGTCTCGTATTTCTTTTCTCCACGAAGTCCATGCGCATCTCCATGTCCCTCGAACCCGCCTCCAAGACTCCAATGCGCTCGGCAAGATCCACAAGGCTACGCTCCGTCGTAGACTCCTTGCTCTTGCCCTTCTTGTTGGTCTTGGCGTGTCCCTCCTTTGGCGACGTGGGTCCCTCCTGGACGTTCTCGGATGTCGACATGGCACCAACCGACCTTTGCTCTGATACCACTTGTCACGGACTTCGTGTTTTAGCTACACTTCGACCCGTGCGGCGTACTATCTTCCTCCTCGAAGAGTCGTACAAGCCTTCTCCTAACGCTTAGCTAGATCGCTAAGGCGATATTTAGAATATTGTGGAGCAAAAGAGAGAGTGGAAGTATGAAAACTTTACTATACTAGAAAAGACTACAACTTTGGGTGGTGAGGAACTAATGAAGCCTCCCCCCTTATTTATAATGGTTCATAGAACTTTATATGGAAACTTCTGGAAGGAATATTCCAGAGATTATTCTTCCTACCATACTGAAATCGACATATTCCAGGATTATTATCTAAAGGAAATAAAAGAAAACTTCATAGGCCATCCAGAAGAATCTTGGGCCATCTAGAATGATCTTGGGCCTTCCAGATAAATCCATAATCTTCTAGAGAGTTCCGCCATCTTCTAGAATGTTCTGGAAGCTTCTCGCATAACCTCGGTCCGTGAAGAGTTATACAAATCCGTCTCGGTGGAGCACAAACTTTTGTACGTGACATTAAGCTATCTTATTGAGTGTAGAAGCATGGAATTTCAGGACCAAAAATCCTATGCGCCAAACATTTCATGCGCCAAGGAGCTCAGATGAAGTACTTGGCACAACAAATAGCAAAAGCATAGACATTAAAAGAAGATTTTTTATTTCATATAAAAGTCTGTTACATGTCTAAAAAAGAGCTGTACAAAAGGAGAATTTCTACAAAGAAAAGACCATAAGTCTACAGCCAGGCGCAGCAACCACCATGCGCTCTCAAACAGGCGCATCTCCCCATTCGCTCTCAAAGAGGCGCATCTCCCCATGCGCCCTCAGTCAGGCGCATCCCTTCAGCAGCTCAGTTATGTGCATCCTCAGTTATGTGCATCCCTTCAGCAGCTCAGTTATGTGCCGCCCTTCCAGTCAGGCGCATCATGAAGTCTCAGCATATGCGCCATCAAATGCTTCGACTAATAAAGCATTTATTGAGCAGAACAAGGGTGGACAATCAACCCTCTAGCTGGAGGAAGAGCTCCCCAAACCAAGGAAGAGGAGAGCACCGCAATCGACCCGCGGCTAAAGGAGCAGCTTTCAACCCAACCAGAATGGGCAACACCCACTCTAGCGGGAGGATGAGCTCTCCTAAAGCCCAAGGAAGATGATCGGAGCACCGCAATTCCGATCTGCGGCTCTTCCAGCATAACGGAGACGAGGCTCGAGCATCCCGATCTTTGGATGCAACAGGCACCTTCCGCCTGCCTCAGAAGTCCTCGACTCTGACTTTTGGATGCAGCAGTCACCTTCAAGTGCAGCAATGAAGACAATGCGTCGCATCTTCACCCTCGGGAGCATCTCGTCAATAGAATATGCTCGAGCAAACAAGTTCATTTCGGGAGGACGTGAGAGAACGAGAAGCAAACTCTCTCCATGCCACTATTTACAGGCCTGGCAAATCAAACCCATGCGCCAAGTGGCTGGCTCTCCGAATCCCTTGTAATGAATTTACATTAAATGGTGATGAACCTGACGCTTCGAATTCAGCCAAGTCAAAAACGGCTATTTAAAGCACTCGAAGAACGTAACAGTCGGACCAAATAAAGATGTGTCATGCAAAGCGGATGCGCCGCACATCATACAGATGTGCCCATCAGCATCAAGCGCCTTATTAGGATGCGCCCCCATACGTCCCCATGCGCCTAGTGGAACGCAGATCGATGCACCCACTCGAAGGCCCATCACCTGTCAAGAACATTAAATGCTGAAGTCTGACTGAGTTGGCAGCACGTCCCCCGAAGACTGAACAGTTGACAGATTTTTTAGAAGACGAAGCGTCGCCGACGTCAGCATCATTATTACTCTCCTCCGACAGTTACAAGCCACGTGACCGTCCAACCATCTCGCATGCGTCTCCGCAGCCATGCGCCTAAATCTCTGCATGCGCCTCAAAAGCCATATACCTCAGACTTTTCTCTGATCCCTAAAGACAGAAGTCAAGTCACTATTAAAGTCTTGCATGCGCCTCAAAAGCCGTGCGCTCAGACTGGTTTGTGACTCCTAAAGGTTACAAGCCAAAGTCTCCTCATGCTCCCAATCCCAGGCGCATCCTATCAGATCACTCTCCACCAAATCCGAGATCTTCGAGCCATGGACCTACGACACGTGTCCTTTGACTTGATTCAGCCTATGAAGGGGTGCTAATCACCCAAGATCTCAGCAACTGAAAGATCCTCTCTATTGCTACGTGTCAGCTCGGCCGCAGCCCACAAGGGCAACATGAAGGGTTCAACTCCTCAATCAGAGCGCATCGCCCATGCGCCTCCATCAGCAATCACCACGTGGCGTTCCCACGTACAGGCGCATCCTACATATGCGCGCATGAGCAGCCAGCCTGCAAAATTATAAATAGAGGAATCATTTCCTTCTTACACACACACACCGACCTACATATACAAAGACAGACCTACGAGCACACACGGAGAGGCAGATATAGACACTCAACCTCTTCTTCCTCTCCGTAAGCTCCGGCACCCAGAGCAACTCAGACCTTCAGAGAACCTAGAACCGTCGTCAGATCGTCAACGGAGTCAACGCATTACCACTCGCTCCATCGACACAAGGGACCCAGATAAACAAACGTGTACTCCTAGGACTACGTCTAAGTCCTACATTGTAACACTGATCTGTTTGTAATTAAAATTTGCAATCAAAAGATTTTAATGGCAAACAAGCTGGTGACTCTGCTGGGGACCTCTTTCTCCTCCACCGAGAAAGCTGTGTCGCAATCCGACGACGTGAAGGTGGGCTCCTCCTACAAGACGCTGGTCGTACGCCTCAATCAACAGGCGTATGAGGAGTTCATCTCTGAAGGCAGTGCGAGTCCTTCGAAGCGGCTGCCGAAGCCGAAGAAGACTCGCCAAGTCTGGGTGCGCAAGGTCCACGCTTCTGGCACCACCACCGAAGGGGATGCTCTAATACAGCCTTCCCTTCCTGCTGACGTTCTCAGCGACCAAGATGCGCCCACCGGTGCAGCACATCTCTCGAGGAAATGTTCGGCTGACCACATTCCCCAGCCATCTCCCTCTCAGGCAAGGAAGATGCGTCGACGGAGAAGGGGCGCAGCTAATGCCCTGCGCATCACCTCTGATGCGCCACAGAAGGTCTCTGTCTTTGACAGACTCACTCGCTGTAGTGGCGAAGAGAATTTGGACTCTGAGTACTATGCGCCCCAGCGGGCTGGTACGAAGAAGTCCAAGGCAACACGGGCCATGCGCCTCAAACGTGCTATGCCGGCAACAAACCAGAAGCATGCGCTAACAATCATGCGCGCTGCTGATGGTAAGCTGTATAAGGTCAACTCGGGTGCTTCGGCGCCGGAAATGAGTCGACCTTCAAAGTCCTTGTCTCACTTGGGCGCATCTGTTGCGTTCGCAACCAAGTCGAGCAAGGCAAACCCTGTGGTCTTGAACTCCCACGCCTCCACTGGTTGTGCGTCTGAGGTTCGTTCAAGTCACTGTAAATGTTGTTCCCCTACTACTGATCTGAACGTCTGTTTGGTTTTGGATCAGGGGGCACAGCATTCACTTGACCACCCCGGCGCTTGGCCTTGCCATGCGCCTGATGGGGGTGCGAAGGTGGCACTCTCCTCCAACGATCTGTGTAACGTGATCACTCACAAACGCCGATCAGAAGAGTCGATTGACAAGCACAATGCGCCCCTCACAGGGCACACCTGTGCTGTAGTCACCATCAACTGCTGTTGCAAGGCAGCAGTCCCACCAAGACAGTCGGTGTTCCAGCGGCTGCAATCATCAATACCCCTCCGAAGTCGCCTCGGGAAGAAGGTGTCAATAAAAGAGGAGCCAAAGGTTGCTTCATGCAACGTAATCTCTAACTTTTCGTCAATCCGAAAGGCGACTGGCAATTCCTCGTCCTCGTCCAACAGCCAGCCGAGGAAAACCAAGACAACTGTCCCGTCCTTCGGAGTATTTGAAGGCACTCGGGGGAGAAAGAAGATCTTGGAGGAAGCTGGGGGTAGTCAACCCTGGTTGATCCTCCTTCTGAAGACGAAGATGTCCTCCAGAGCACAGCTGGGGTGGATCTTCATCCTGGAGATGAAGTCAGCCTTCCGGACGTAGCTGGAGGTAGTCTGGCCCCTGTGGATCTGCGTCTCGAAGACGTGGAAATCCTCCAAGACAGAATTGGGGGTAATCAGGCCCTTGCAGACGAGGATGTCCTCCAGAATGTAGCTGGGGGTAGCCAAGACGAGGCTCCGGGGGAAGTTTCTCTTCTACAAGAGAGCGAGGCCGAAAGTGAAGCCTCAACTGATCCATCCGACTCCACCCGTGTCATGACAGTATACATGACTGGGGGTGATACCGAGCCAGATCCGCCGCCAGCAGACCTCGTCCAGCGCATGGATACCCTGGAGGGAGAACTCAAAACCCTCTCTGCCTCCATGCAAACACTGACTCAAGCAGTGTTTGAAATACGGTCCGCTTTGGCCAGAGCGCCTTCTACCGGTCCTGACCCAGGGGCCAATGGAGAATCAAGTGTACCCCTTCAACGGGTATCCTTGGATACAGATCGCCGCGAAGCACCACGGACGTCGGAGCCTTCAAATGCTCAACTCCAGGCGGTACCACCTTCCCCGACTCCCAGCTCCACGGAAGACATGGTCGAAATGATCAGGGACTTGCGCGAGCGCTTTGAGTCCAAGAATAGACAAGAGGAGCGCCAAAAGATGGGGATCCCCCAACCATATCCCCTCGAATGGAACAAAGTGGTTTATCCTCCTAAGTATAAACCACAAACATTGACGCCATACGACGGGAAGGACTCTCCGCGTCGCTATCTGACATACTTCCAGTCTCAAACAGGACATCTCCCGAAGGAGGACGCACTACTCACCAGCATATTTGTCGGGGCACTGAAGGGAGTGGCGTACGACTGGTACTGCAGTCTTTCCGATAACTCCATATCTTCCTTCGACGACTTGACGCGTCTCTTCCTCGACCATTTTTACGACGGCGGGAAGGACATGACAATGGCGTCCCTCATAGAGATACGTCAGAAGGAGAAGGAAACAGTTCGAGTATTCATCGAACGCTTCTGACAGGCCTGCTTCAGACTGCCCCCGGGCATGCCCGAACACGCACTCCTCTCCTCCTGCAGCATGAACATGCTGCCTGCAATCAAACTCTGGCTCAACTCTACTCCTTCTTCCAACTAGAGTTCCTTGATCATCGAGGCCGAAGCGGCAGAAAAGAAGGCATCCAATGCTCGTCTTCTGGGAGTCAGTTTCCCTGCCTTTGAGGACAAAGGAAAACGGCCTGCAGCCAACAACCCTGGACGAGAGACGAAGGGGAAACAAGCATTGACTGTCAATGCCTCCAAAGGTGCATCAGCACCCACTCAGAAGCCTCCACTTGCACCAAGGCCAAAGGAGGTTTATTCTTTCAACGATGAAGACACCCTGCAACTCTTTGAGATACTGAAGCAGGGTGACAAGATCAAGTTGCCGGACCCGAAGCGTCCCGACGTGGTTGGAAAAGTGGACAATTCGAGGTACTGTTACTACCATCGGTTTGTCGGACATCCAACTAAGGACTGCTACGTCCTAAAAAACTACATCAAGCGTATGATCAATGCGGATGTTATCTCCGTCAACTACGAGGATAAAACGGTCTCGGCCAACCTGGTGTCACTCTAATTTGGCACCTTGTCGCCAACCACAATGCAAGATGGCGTCGTCCCCATCCCAAAGGCGACAATGGAGGTGGTTGACTTACCACCTACTCGTGACAACGTGAGTGGACTCATCCCACTCACCACATCTCGGGGAGAGGTCGTATGGGTTCACCCTGATCTCGTCTCTGAGGTTACTCAACCGGAGGTACGCTCTGCCTCCAAAACTAAAGGCAAGAAGATCAAGTCTTGCCGCATGGTCTCTTCCTCTGCGGAAGAGGCACTTCCTGTACAGACGCGTTCACATCAGAACGCCCAACCTGACGAAGCTGCCGTCGAGGTGGTGCCTCCTTGTACCGTCCCTGCTACCCAGGAAGAGGGCCCATCCAATCCTCCAGCAGCCAATAAACAAAAGCATGCAGAGGCCCGATTCGACAAGCCTTTAAGAAAGGAGAATGCTTCGGGGCTAGCCAAGCCCCACAACTTCGACATACTAGCACAACTTGCCAGTACTCCTGCCCGCCTATCTCTGTTTGAGCTCCTTCGTCTTTCCAGGGACACTCGTGAAGCTCTCTGTGAAGCCCTAAAGGATGTTGAGTCCTTCATCAGTCAGGTTAAGCAGCCTGAGGATACTCCGACTACATGTGCGCACTGTCATTGTGCGGATGAAGTTATCCCCAACATAACCTTCACCCAACAAGACATGCTGCTCAAACACAACCGACACAACAGGCCACTATATTATACAGGATATGTCGGTTCCGTCAAGGTGAAGCGGATTCAGATCGATCCGGGGTCTTCCCTCAGCATCATCCCGAAGACGCTGCTCTCGACACTGGGGATCCCAATGTACCGACTGGCGCCTTCCAACACAACAATCAGTGGCTTCAATGCTAGCAAAAGCGAACCACTGGGCAAAATACGGCTGAAGTGTCATATTGGTAACCTCAGAACCGAGGTGACTTGCTATGTCGTGGACGCTGACGTCAACTACAACCTCCTACTGGGTCGTCCGTGGCTGTATGAGTACATGGTGGTGCCATCTATACTCCACCAATGCATGAAATACGTGTCCACCAGCGACATCATCCGGACGGAGTTTGCAGACATTGACCCTTTCAAAGGGGTCGAAGCCTACTTCACTGATGCTATCCTATACAAGTCACTCGACGAAGGGGAAGCCAACGACGCTGACGATGAAGCAGAAACAGTGGCAGGGCCGGACATGGAGCCAGAGATGATTCCCGACGCTCCTTTGAAGATCCGACTCAAGGGAAAACCACCTCAGATACTGCCTCCTACGACTATTAAGCTACCTGGAAAAGCACCAACTGCTCTAGGTAGAACACCTACTGAAGCTCCCTTGAAGATACGGCTCAAGGGAAAGCCACCTCAAACATCGGCTCCCCTTGTGACAAAACTACAGGGGAAGACACCAGCCACTGAAGGCGCAGTTCAGGCACCTCTGAAGGTGCGTCTTAAAGGCAAGCCTCCGCAATCATCTGTCTCATCCAAGCTGCCTGAGAAGGCCCACATAGCCCTCTCGGATCCCAAGGTCAAAGCTACGGTGGATTCTTCCGATCCAATCCGGATACTCACAGATGAAGAGTTAGGGGAATATATATCTGCTGATATAGATGCACCCTCTCTGGACAATATAATCCCGCGGGATAAAATCTCGTGTTTTATCAATAATAGAGTGTCTTTTAATTATTCTAGTCTTCCACATTGGAATGCCATGTATACATTAGATAACGCTCTACGGTCGTTGCAAACACAAACAACGATCGTCCATCATGTAAATCGAGTAGTCCCGTCCCAAGGGGTCTGTTTTGTAGTCCCACCGCGGAATTGAGACAAAGAATCCATCATCTTCGGCAAAGTTGAGCGTCATCAAGACCTTCCGCCGCTCGAGCAAGAACCAGATACCGGCAGAATACAAGTCTATCGGTACACAGACAAGGCAAAGTATCTCATCCAAAAGATGGGTTATGATCTAAAAAGCAACAAGGGCCTGAACTACGGCAAGGGTCGACGTCTTCCTCTTCGGCTCCCAATACCTAAAGGAAAGTCGCAGGACTACTATCTTCGAACTCGACGGGGGGTGGGCTATGTCACGCCGCCGTCAACTCCAGAGAGTTCGGAGGTAGAAGAAGTAGAACATTCTCACTCGTCCGAAGCATCAACTTGGGATTCCGATACCAGTATCGGCTCAGTCTTCAAGAAAGTGCTGTCAGCCAACATGGCATCTACACAATCTCAAGAAGATGAAGGCGAAGAACAAATGCCATAATTCTTCGAGGAAGAACCCTGGGCTCAACGCCTAGGAGAACAGTGTGAGTCTCGTTCTAAATTACGTAAACCCCCTACCGAAGACGAAGTCGAGAAGATCGACCTTGGGGATAGATCTTCTTCCAAACCCATCTTTATCAGCAAAAGTCTAAAAGGAGAAGACCGGGAATCTTTAGTCCAACTGGCTAAAGAATATATCGATGTCTTCGCCTGGAGCTACGAAGATATGTCAGGACTTGATCCCCAGATCGCGATGCATAGGCTTAACATCTTACCTGATGCCAAGCCTATAAAACGACAACAGCGACATTTTCGTCCTGACATCATGAACGCTATCGATCAGGAAGTAGACAAACTCCTGACTAGTGGATTTATTCGTGAAGAACAACACCCGGATTGGGTGGCCAACGTCGTCCCTGTCACCAAGAAGAATGGAAAGATACGAGTCTGTATCGACTTCAGGGATCTCAACACTGCTTGCCCGAAGGGTGAATTCCTGCTTCCAATCACTGACATGATGATCGACAACATATGTGGCTTCGAACACATGTCTTTCATGGACGGATATTCGGGCTACAACCAGATCAAGATGTTCCCTGATAACGTAAAACACACGTCATTTAGAACTCCGAAGGGAGTTTTCTGCTATACAGTGATGCCCTTCGGCTTGAAGAACGCTGGTGCGATATACCAACGAGCTATGAGCACCATCATCCGTCAGCATCTTCGTAAGACAGTCGAATGCTATGTTGATGACATCGCAGTCAAGAGCCGTCTCAAAGGAGATCACCTACAAGACCTTAAGACAGTCTTCAATCTCATGCGAGCGCATCAACTCAAGATGAACCCCGCTAAATCCTTCCTAGGGGTTTCTAGCGGAATGTTCTTGGGCTTCATTATCACGGCGAAAGGTATTCATGTCGATCCCGAGAAGACCAAAGCCATCCTTGACATGGACCCTCCGAAGAATCTCCGAGAACTTCAAGGCCTGCAGGGGCGTCTCGCATACATCCGAAGGTTTATAGCAAACCTTTCCGGAAAATGTCAACCCTTCACCCAGCTCATGAAGAAGGGAGTCTCTTACGTCTGGACAGAGGAATACCAAAAAGCTTTTAACGATATCAAGGCTTACTTGACAAGCCCGCCAGTCCTGGTGGCACCCGTCACCGACAAACCATTTCTCCTCTACGTCCGTGTCATGGATCATTCCCTCGGCGCTTTGATGGCTCAGAACAGCGATGCAGGCTACGATCAAGCTATCTACTACCTCAGTAGAACACTTATCAGGGCCAAACACCGGTACAACCCCGTTGAAAAAGAGTGTTTGGCTTTGGTATTTGCCATCCAGAAGACTCGCCATTATGTCTCGGGCCAGACAATTCATGTCATCTCTCGAGTCAACCCACTCAGAGTTCTCATGACAAAGCCAGGGTCATTGAACTCCCGGCTAGCTACGTGGGCGATCCTGCTAACGCCATACAACATGGTGTTCGTTCCACAAAAAGCCGTCAAGGATCAGGCTCTGGCCGACTTTTTAGCTGCACACCCCATCCCAGAGTCCTCCAGACTCTATGAAGACATCACGGATGAGGTCCAAGAATCAAACATCATCGAAGAAAGCTCCGTCTGGCAGATGTTTTTTGATGGTGCTTCAAGAACAGGCCCCAAAGACCAAATCATCGCAGGAGTCGGGGTAGTCTTAGTCTCCCCTGATCAGCTGGTCATCCAGCGTGCCTACTCCCTTTCGAAGCCGTGCTCCAATAATGTTACCGAGTACAACGCGCTCATCATGGGACTCCAGCTGGCGCAACAGCTGGGGGTGAATCATCTGGAAGCCTACGTCGACTCAAAACTCGTCGTTAACCAGGTCAGAGGGCAATACGAAGTTCGCCATGAAGATCTGATTCCTTACCATGAAGTTGCATTGAACATCATTTCAACCTTCACTAAGTTCTTCATCGAACATGTACCTCGTTTACAAAATCTGGAGGCTGACGCTCTGGCTGGCCTCGCAGCCTCATTGGCAGCACCCCTCGGGACTCAACACTACGTCACGGTAGTTGGTCGGGACTTGGTCTGTCCTAAGAACAATCTATGCTCACAAATGGCCCATGCCATGTCAACAAGTGCTAGTGTTAATGTCCGAGACTGGAGGTTCCCGTTCATCGACTTTGCTGTCTACGAAATTCTCCCAGAGGACCCGAAAGAAGCCGTCTAAGTCAAGAGGCATTCCCTTCGATTCTATTATGATACAACTACTAAAATGCTGTACCGACGCTCTTACGATGGACTTCTCCTTCGATGTTTATCCAACGAAGAAGCAGACGAAGCCCTCCGAGAAGCTCACGACGGAACCTGCGGGGCCCATCAACCTGGCCCTAAGTTGCAGGATCGACTGCGACGCATGGGCTACTACTGGCCAACCATGGCAGCCGACACTGTCGACTATGCTAAAAAGTGCCATGTATGCCAGCTTCCTGCTGACTTCATCTATACACCATCGGAACCACTACATCCTACGGTCGCCTCTTGGCCCTTCGAAGCTTGGGACATGAACATTGTAGGACCTATCATCCCTCATTCATCGAGGAGACACCGCTTCATCCTGGCTATCACTGATTACTTCTCCAAATGGGCGGAAGCAGTTCCACTGGAGGAAGTGAAGAGCTCCAGGGTGGTCAGCTTCATCAAGCACCATGTCATCTACCGTTTTGGGGTACCTCGGAGGATTATCCATGATAATGGTCCTCAGTTCATCAGCCATATTTTTAGCAGATTCTGTGACAAAAATCGCATTCAAAACGTGGCATCAACCGCCTACAATCCGGCAGCAAACGGATTGGCCGAGGCGTTCAACAAGACTATTGTCAGGCTACTCAAAAAGGTCGTGTCATCCAACAAATACGACTGGGACGAAAAGCTTGGCGAATGCCTTTGGGCCTACCGCACAACGGTACGGACCCCGACGGGCAACACACCATTCTCTCTGGTCTACGGGAGCGAAGCGGT
Organism: Iris pallida; assembly: GCA_029216955.1. Classification (NCBI taxonomy): domain Eukaryota; kingdom Viridiplantae; phylum Streptophyta; class Magnoliopsida; order Asparagales; family Iridaceae; genus Iris; species Iris pallida. The sequence goes on along the minus strand of JANAVB010020198.1, from coordinate 6,659,422 downwards.
ACTGCCTCTCGAGATCCAGATACCCTCACTCCGTGTAGCGATCACAAATCAACTAACACAGGAAGACAATCAACGTTGCCGTCTGCAAAAATTGGAGGCACTTGACGAAAAACGTCTCCTAGCTCAACAGCGCATCGAACTCTACCAAGCCCGTATATCACAGGCTTTCAACAAGAAGGTCAAGCAGAGGACTTTCCAAGTAGGCGACCTAGTTCTGGCAGTCAGGAGGCCAATGGTGTTGACTCACAAGACACCTGGAAAGTTCGAACCCAAGTGGAAGGAGCCTTTCATCATAGAGACGATATACTCAAACGGTGCTTACCGTCTCGCCAAACCCAATGGGGACTTGTTCATGATGCCCATCAACGGCAAGTTCCTAAAGAAGTACTACTCTTGACATCCTTCAGATACGTACTTCTATCTTCACCCAACAAGGGAGTCTGTGGACCCAATCATCGAGGCTCACGTACAATTCCCTTCCACAAAATCTTACGCTTCCGGAACCCAGCTGTTCCGTGGCGTTCTATCCTCCAGTAGAAGGACAACCACGTCCACATTACCTCTGAGTTGTTCCCCTACGCCCTATAAAGCAGAATCTTACACTCCGTAAGACTATGCTACCCATCATGTTTACCACGTCCATATTACCTCTGAGTAAACATCCCGTACAGACAACCCCTGCGTTGCCGTACATTGATCGCAGAACTTCTACGTCCACATTACCTCTGAGTAGTTTCGCGTATCCTCCAGAGTCATTCCTACCACGTCCATAACACCTTTGAGTAGGAAGATTCCATCATTTGAATCCCATATTTGCCACGTCCACATCACCTCTGAGCAAACATGTCGGTTCTCTCGAACTTATTATCTGTACCAAAAAACCAAGGTGCGCAAAAGATAATAGGTCCACACAAATTATCAAGTTCATGACAACAAAAATGAACACACCACAAAAACTCTGCTTTCTTTATTCAAAAGTAAAGGATTACACCCCCAGCAAGAGTTGCAAATTACACAAGAGACTACAATCCCTAAACATCCCCGGGGTTGGCCGAAAGCTCTTCGATCCGATGCTTCAAGTCTGTCGCCCGAGTCTCTACGGTCGCCAGGACCCGGCGTTCGGCTTCTTGACGTATCATTTCTATGGCCTCAGGAGAAGTGTCATCCTCATGCTTTTCGTCCAACTATTGCCGTTGCTGGGCCAGGATGAGCCTGGCGGGTGAAAGCCGCTTCCTCCTCCTTAGATGCTATATGTTCAGCCTGACTCGCTCAGCATCTAACAAGAGTTGGGCCCGCTGGTCTTCAAGGAGGCAAATCTTGGCATCAACCTCCGCTATACTAGCGTCCAACGCAGCTCGTAACTCCACCTTCTCTTGCACGGACTGAGATAGCCTCTCCACCGCAGCCTCAGTTTCAGCCACCTCGCGTTCCCAGACACCCACGGTGGCCTGATAAGAGGACTCAGTCTCAGCGATCAACTTCTCCTTTTTTGCGTCTATCAGGACGGAGAGATCATTTCGCTGGATACACTGAAACTCGGAAAGTAGCTGGTCCAACTCGGCCACCGAGGCCTCCAGAATCTCGGCCATATGATCATGGCCCTGGTGAGAACGTATCAGACTGATGTGAGGGAGTGCCAGGGTTTTTGCCGTCGCGAAACTCCCATTGGCATCCATCACTGCCGATACGCCCCTCTGCAGCATCTTATATACCGTCTCGTTAATAAACTTCATATACTCATCTGCATCCGCCAACACTTGCGGCATCATAGCAGGAGTTGGAGGAGCTGCTCTAGTCGGCGGACCAGAAGAAGGCCCGTCCGCTTCAATCTGCGAGGCTGAAACCTCGGCATCAACGGACTCTTCCTCAACAGGGGCTTGACTACTAGCCCGAGGAGCCAAAAGAACAGAAGGAGCCGAGAGAGGCGTCGATATCGTACCCCAAGTAGAAGGAGCAACAGAGGGTTCCAGCAAACCCTTACCCTTCTCAAGCTCGGAGGGACCACTGGCGTCAGGGGCTACCTCATCCGTCCCTAACACACTATCAGCAGGCTGTACGGGACATTCCCCCTCCGGCAGAGCAGTGAGATCAGCACTTGTTTCCTGACTCGGCTCCCTTGGAGTCAGGATCGGCGGACGAGCCTCATTTTCATCATCAAATTCCCGTAGGGATAGAATCTGTCGCTACCTCCCGGTCGGCAGCCACCTCAGCCTCCGCTGCTGAGTCTGGGGTAGGGCTCGGCAACGCTGCAGCCGACCTCTCCTCATCATGACAAGGAGGGGAATCAACTCTCTCCTCTGTTTCAATCATGTCTGTTGCTCCCGCAACAGGCTCACTCATCTCTGGAGGAACGTCATCTGAAGACGACGAACTCCACTCCACTCCTCGTCTGGAAGCCCCGTGTCTGCTGGACCCTCAATGTCGAAGGCCCCCACAGTGGCTTGCACCATCTCGGAAGCTGCTGCATCCTCAGCCTCCCTTTCAACATAATCTGGAGATATTAAAGTCTCCGCAGGAACGACATTGTTAGGATTCTCCTCCACGGGAGACATTACAATCGGAGGAATGCGCTCATCAGAAGAGCTCGCTACCTCCTTCGATTTACTGACGCCCGGTTTCGAAATCCGGGTCTTCCTCTTCAACGGTTCCTACAAAAGGAAAGCGTATATAAAAAAAATGATGACAGAAGGAGCTAGATTATGGAAAATGTCTTTACCTCAGTAGGAACTGATTCCATTGGCGTTACAGGCGGCACTCCCGTAGCCTTTGGAGTCATCGTTTTTCTCGGCCTTTTTGGTACAGACGAACCGGCTTCTGCGTCAGTCCGCCTCTTTCTAGCGGGGGGATCTTCCCGAATACCTCCCGTTGATGCTGCAGCAGCAGCCCGATATCCCGCCAACTCTGGTGGACGATATGACCGAGCCGCCACCAACATATTCTTCGTAGCCTCTAGATGAGTTCCAATAATAAAACTGGTCTCCCTATCATAATCAGGAGGCACAGTATTCATGGCGCAGTACAGCTTAACGGTCGAATACAGGATCTGTGGCCGAGGGTTACGAACGGGTGTATTGAAACGAACCCCAGTGCACCCGGCATTGTAATATTGCCAACCCCGAGCTCCATCCAGTAAACTCCCAGCAAACCCCAAACTGTTACTGGGGTTCCATAACATTAGCTGGGTGTAACCAAACTGGCGAGAAAACCGGCTTGGCAGATATGGCTCTAGATAACACTTATTTTGGTTGCGGTAGACCAAGTGGGAAGGCCGAATACTCTGCAACCAACGAAATCCCTATTTCGGCAGAGTGATCGCATCCTCACCAGAGTCTTCCAAATCTTGGTCAGCCTCGATATCTTTGAAGATGGGACTGACCTTGACGATCTCCCACCCCTGAAGATAAGATAAGACTCTCCTACAGACGGGGACGCCGGTGTGCAGCCACTTCCTCTTGTAGAAGCGGCGGATAAAGGCGTCACCTTCAACGTGATCCTCTTCAGGACCTGGACTCATCACGTTTGGGTGATGCAGAATCAACCATCCCATCAGATAATGGAATGGTAACTCAGCCCGGGGAAAGTTGTCGTTCCTACCTCTCCCATGGATCACATCATCAGTAAAAGTCCTCAAAACCCGCAATAGGTTACACACCATCGCGGGGAGGAGAGCCAAAGGGCGACCAAAAACCAATTTCACCGCTGGCAAAATGAGGTTCCGGGTTACCCTCTCCACAGAGCCAGATCCGCCCGAGAACATACAATCCCGGAGCCATATCATCAAATATGCAGTCAATACTGCCTTGGATGACATCCGGTGCACACAATGCCAGAAATAGCTGTATACGTCTTCGCCACTCTCATTTGAACGGGGGGCCTTCTCGTCTAGTCGGCTCATTTCGGAAGTTACTTTCGTAGGTTTCAGCCCCTGCGGAGTCGTAAACCGGATCTTCGAGGAGTCCGCCAAATCCTGCTTGAAGACATAATCCCTCCAAGTAGTCACAAGAGGCTGTGACTTGCCTTTGTCCTTCCGTTGCAGCAGATAATGATGGCTCGCCACCACTTTGAAAATAGCCATCATCTCCGGGTCCTTCTTTTCCAGAACCAGGATCTCTTCATTTGTTGGAAAATATTCCTCGTACGGTTCCGAGCCCCAGGAAAGCTTGGACACCTTGTACATCTCATGGAGAGCCAATCCCAACTCCTCCACTGGAGTAAAGAAAGTGCCAGTCTGGGTATTGAACGTTTCCAAGAGCGCAAGAAACATGTGCTTGTTGAGATCCACGTCGGCCTGTGTGGCACGGATAGCGGCCGTCAGCCCAATCTCTTTAAGCTCAGCCTTGAACTTCGATAACACCCAAAGGGTCAATGGAGATCAGTCGGTCACCAAACAAAAAGGCAGGTTTCAAGAAGGTCACATCCTCGGACTCAGCAGATTCCAGTTTGCCGCTCTCCATCATACTCTGGAGGAAAACAGGCAACTGATTCCGGATTTGCAGCATTCTCTCGGAAGGCTGATTCAGTAGGATAGCAGCCTTCGCGGGGTTAATAACCTCCTCGTTGAAATCAACTCCCATTTGACAAAGAGAAGCATCCAGAAGGACTTCATTCAGCAAAGGGATAGTCATCGACACTGACACAGCAAAAAACAAAAGTTAGGCAAGAAGCTTTAAAAAGACAAATTGTGTCAAACAGCCTGGCGCATCATCAGGGTCTAAACCCATGCGCGTCAGCAGTGAAGCTTCGGCGCATCATCAGGGTCTAAACCCTTGCGCACCAGCAGTGAAGCTTCGGCGCATCATCAGGGTGTAAACTCATGCGCGTTAGCAGTAAAACCTTGGCGCATAATCAGTGCCTAAACCCATGTGCATCGGCAGAATAGCCTCGGCCCATCATCAGGACAGGAGTCCATGCGCGTCGGCGACAAAGAGTTAGGGCACAATAACATGATGCAACTCAGCCATGTGCTCCAAACTCGTCTAAAAAAGTTGAAAGATGACACCCACTCGTCACCGTAGGCCGAACGTCGGCCAGAGTCACAATGGTGACAGGAGCGTCCTCCTCGACGAACTCCACAGGCTCCTTTCCCTTGCCAGCACCGCCGCGAGAAGTCTTGGGAGCCATTTCGTGAAAGAAGAAAGTTAGGGTTTTCTCAAAAGAAGAACTCTAAAAGAGAAAACAAAGAGAGGAAGAACTCTCTCTCTCTCCATCAGATACCTATTTATAGGCTTAGTCGCACGCGTGAACCGATGAAGTGTGACCTCAGTCGCCGCCTCGGATTCTGTGAGGAGATAACTGCAAATAAATCCAAAAAGATCATCATTAATCTTCTTGGTTATCGAAGCGTTATCATTTGCATTAACTGAGAGGAGCATGCGCCCCATTACTGATGCACGAAGTATCCATGCGCCCGAACAGTCATACGCCCCGACCACCATGCTTCTTATTCAAAGTATTCCAAAACTTGACAAAAAGTTTTAAAAACTTTGAAGGGGGTCTTGTAGAAGCATGGAATTTCAGGACCAGAAATCCTATGCGCCAAACATTTCATGCGCCAGGGAGCTCTGATGAAGTACTTGGCACAGCAAATAGCAAAAGCATAGACATTAAAAGAAAATTTTTTATTTCATATAAAAGTCTATTACATGTCTAAAAAAGAGCTGTACAAAAAGAGAATTTTTACAAAGAAAAGACCCTAAGTCTACAGCCAGGCGCAACAACCACCATACACTCTCAAACAGGCGCATCTCCCCATGCGCCCTCAGTCAGGCGCATCCCTTCAGCAGCTCAGTTATGTGCATCCCTTCAGCAGCTCAGTTATGTGCCGCCCTTCCAGTCAGGCGCATCATGAAGTCTCAGCATATGCGCTATCAAATGCTTCGACTAATGAAGCATTTATTGAGCAGAACGAGGGTGGACAATCAACCCTCTAGCTGGAGGAAGAGCTCCCCAAACCAAGGAAGATGAGAGCACCGCAATCGATCCGCGGCTAAAGGAGCAGCTTTCAACCCAACCAGAATGAGCAACACCCACTCTAGCGGGAGGAGGAGCTCTCCCAAAGCCCAAGGAAGATGATCGGAGCACCACAATTCCGATCTGCGGCTCTTCCAGCATAACGGAGACGAGGCTCGAGCATCCCAATCTTTGGATGCAACAGGCACCTTCTGCCTGCCTCAGAAGCCCTCGACTCCGACTTTTGGATGTAACAGTCACCTTCAAGTACATCAATGAAGACAATGCGTCGCATCTTCACCCTCGGAAGCATCTCGTCAATAGAATGTGCTCGAGCAAAAAAGTTCATTTCGGGACGACGTGAGAGAACGAGAAGCAAACTCTCTCCATGCCACTATTTATAGGCCGGGCAAATCAAACCCATGCGCCAAGTGGCTGGCTCTCCGAATCCCTTGCAATGAATTTGCATTAAATGGTGATGAACCTGACGCTTCGAATTCAGCCAAGTCAAAAACGGCTATTTAAAGCACTCGAAGAACGTAACAGTTGGACCAAATAAAGATGTGTTATGCAAAGCGGATGCGTCGCGCATCATACAGATGCGTCCATCAGCATCAAGCTCCTTATGAGGATGCGCCCCCATGCGTCCCCATGCGCCTAGTAGAACGCAGATCGATGCACCCATTCAAAGGCCTATTACCTGTCAAGAACATTAAATGCTGAAGTCTGACTGAGTTGGCAGCACGTCCCCCGAGGACTGAACAGTTGACAGCTTTTTCAGAAGACGAAGCGTCATTGACGTCAGCATCATTATTACTCTCCTCCGGCGGTTACAAGCCACGTGGCCGTCCAACCATCTCGCATGCGCCTCCGCAGCCATGCGCCTAAATCTCTGCATGCGCCTTAAAAGCCATGTGCCTCAGAGTTTTCTCTGATCCCTAAAGACAGAAGTCAAGTCACTACTGAAGCCTCGCATGTGCCTCAAAAGCCGTGCGCCCAGACTGGTTCGTGACTCCTAAAGGTTACAAGCCAAAGTCTCCTCATGCGCCCAATCCCAGGCGCATCCTATCAGATCACTCTCCACCAAATCCAAGATCTTCGAGCCATGGACCTACGACACGTGTCCTTTGACTTGATTCAGCCTATGAAGGGGTGCTAATCATCCAAGATCTTAGCAACTGAAAGATCCTCTCTATTGCTACGTGTCAGCTCGGCCGCAGCCCACAAGGGCAACAGGAAGGGTTCAACTCCTTAATCAGAGCGCATCGCCCATGCGCCTCCATCAGCAATCACCACGTGGCGTTCCCACGTACAGGCGCATCCTACATATGCGTGCATGAGCAGCCAGCCTGCAAAACTATAAATAGAGGGATCATTTCCTTCTTACACACACACAGAGACCTATATATACAGAGACAGACCTACGAGCACACACAGAGAGGCAGATACAGACACTCAATGTTTTCTTCCTCTCCGCAAGCTCCGGCACCCAGAGCAACTCAGACCTTCAGAGAACCGAGAACCGTCGTCAGATCGTCAACGGAGTCAACGCATTACCACTCGCTCCATCGGCACAAGGGACCCAGATAAACAAAAGTGTACTACTAGGACTATGTCTAAGTCCTACATTGTAACACTGTTCTGTTTGTAATTGAAATTTGCAATCAAAAGATTTTAATGGCAAACATTGAGTAAATTTAAACTTTTACAAACCTTTAGAAATTATGTCTGCCAAGGAAGAGACCTACACTGCAAAGCCCGCTAAGTTCAATGGCACATACTTCTAGAGGTGGCAGAGCCAGATAAATTTTTGGCTTACCACTTTAGGCCTGATTTCTGCCATTGATAGGCCCACACCCATCACAAATAATTCTGATGAGACTGAGACTGAGTCTGACGTAGGGGTATCCAAGTCCTTTTCATCTACCAAACCTAGGATCCCTAAGGAAATAGACTATCACTATTTCCACAGAATTTTAAGCGCTGTGTCTGAGTCTCTCTATGACATATTTTTTGAATATAAAAACGCTAAAGAATTTTGGGATGCTTTGGTAGATAAATATGGTTGTGATGATGCTGGAATTGATAGATCCAATTCCTCCACATTCAACATATATGTCATGGTAGATAACAAACCTATCAATGACCAAATTAATAAATTCCAAGAACACCTTAGACATGTTCAAGCCAAAGGAACATTCTTTTGTACTGAGCACAAAATAGGATGTTTGATAGACAAACTCCATCCTTCTTAGTCTAATGTGGCAAAGGATCTGTTCCATCTACAAGGATCTATTACATACCCTCAAGCTCTAAAAAGACTTAGAACAGACGAAGAATATAGGTTAAAGTCCAAAGTCAGGTCCAATGCCACAGCTAGTGTAAACCTTGTAGAAAGCCATGGCAAACCCAAGGCCAACCACCATCTCAAACCCCAAAAAAACTCATTTAAAAAGAAGCAGAGTTTTCAACCTCATTATCAAAACCCTCATCATCAAAACCCTCAACACCATCAACTCCAGAAACTTAGAAACCTTGGTCAGACTCAGGATCAGAGAAGATTTTATTTTGTGTGTGGTAGGACAAACCATACAGCCATCAACTGCTTCCAAAGGAAGAAAGAACCTATCAAGACCTCCTTTAAAGGAAAAGGTAAGCCAGATGCTAACATGATTCTTAATGGGTCTTCTAGCTCCTTTAGGTCTGTAAGCTATCAACCTGTAGTAAACTTTTCTTTCCATTTTGATGATTGAGCTAATGTTCATGTTTTATTTGATCGCTCATGTTTTTCAACCTATCAGGAATCAGGTGGAGGAGGCGTGACTCTAGGAGATGGCTCAATGGCACAAATCGTAGGAAGAGGAAGAATAGATCTGAATATAACATCAGAAAAAATTCTACCTCTATAGGATATGCTTCATGTGCCGTCTGTTAGGAGAAACCTAGTTAGTGGATCTCTTCTTGTAGCCTCAGGATACAAAATTGTAATGTAGGCAAATAAAATAGTTTTTTCTAAGAATGACCTTTTTGTGGGAAAAGGATTTGTAAAAGATGGACTTTTTATTTTAAGTATTATGAATGAAATTTCAAATCCTTCTTTTGTTGCAAATGTTGAATCCTCAATTGTTTGGCATGGCAGATTAGGTCATGTGAATTTAGGATCCATTAAAAGGATGATGAACTTAGATCTTATCCCTAAAACTACTATAGATGATGAACACAAATGTGAGATCTGTGTTCAAGTCAAACACACTAGATTATCTTTTAAATCTGTCCATAGGGATTCTGAACTTCTAGAACTTATTTATAGTGATGTTTGTGATTCCAATAGGGTTTTGACCGAGGCGGTAGGAAATACTTTGTCACTTTTATAGATGACCATTCAAAGTATTGTTACACCTACCTTCTTAAGACCAAAGATGAAGTTCTAGACAGATTTAAGGCCTATAAGTCTGAAGCTGAGAACCAGTTAGATAAAAAGATTAAGATTCTGAGATCAGATCGTGGCGGAGAATATACCTCAAATAAAATGACTAACTTCTGTGAAGAACATGGAATTATCCATGAGGTAACTGCTCCTTATTCACCTCAGTCCAACAGAGTTGCTGAAAGAAAGAATCATACTCTGTTAGACATGGTTAATGCCATGCTTCTCAGCTTTGGTGCCCCTGATAATCTTTGGGGAGAAGCCCTTTTGTCAGCCTGTTATATCCTTAATAGGATACCCAATAAGACCAATGATAAGACGCCATATGAGTTATGGAAAGGTCGAACTCCTAGGATTAATTACCTCAAAGTTTAGGGATGTCTAGCTAAGGTAGGAATTTTTGAACCCAAAAAGAGGAAAATAGGTCCTAAGACTGTTGATGCTGTGTTCATAGGATATGTCCTAGATAGTAATGCCAATAGATTTTTTGTAACCCATTCTGAAGTAAATGAAGTCTCTAATAACACAATTATAGAAGCTAGAGATGCAGTATACTTTGAGAATATTTTCCCTTTAAGGATAAAATCTCTTCATCTTCCTCCAACCCTTCTCTTACTCCATCTACTAGCTCTCATGTTCAAGTACCAAGTTCTCAACCAGAACAAGTTATAGAACCTAGAATGAGTAAAAGAGAAAGGATTGAAAAGAACTTAGAAGAAGGATTCTTTACATTTTTTATAGAGGGTGATCCCTCAACTTATGAAGAAGCCATATCCTCTCCTGATGTCCCCTTATGGAAAGAAGCTATTAACAATGAGTACAACTCCATTATGAAGAACAATACTTGGTTTTTAGCAGACCTTCCTTTAGGTAGTAAACCCATAGGTTGTAAGTAGATATTTAAAAAGAAACTTAGAGCCGATAGTACTATAGAGAAATACAAGACTAGGCTAGTAGCCAAATGATTTACCCAGGAGAAAGAATTATATTATTTTGATACCTACTCACCTGTAGGTAGAATCACTTCTATTAGAACCCTTCTAGCCCTAGCTTCCATTCATGATATGTTGATCCATCAAATTGATGTGAAGACAGCATTTCTAAATGGAGATTTAGAAGAAAAAAATATATATGGAACAACATGAAGGTTTTATTGCTAAAGGCCAAGAAAAGAAGGTTTGTAGATTAGTAAAATCTCTTTATGGCCTAAAGCAAGCTCCCAAGCAATATCACAACAAATTTGACAAAGTCATTATAGAATTTGGTTTTGTGCCAAATGAATATGACAAATGTTTGTATTCTAAAAATACAAATGAAAATTGTGTTATCTTATGCTTGTATGTTGATGATATCCTTATTCTAGGATCTTCACTGGAACTAATAAATAACACTAATAATTATTTATCTAACTAGTTTGATATGAAAGACCTAGGTGAAGCAAACCTCATCCTAGAAATGCAAGTGTCCAAAAGGAAAGAGGGCTATACTCTATCCCTAGCACATTCAATTGAGAATGCTAAGGAAGTTTGATTATTTTGACAAGAAACCCGTCCTTACTCCCTATGACAGTAATGATGTTCTCAAGAAGAATGAAGGATCACCTATAGAACAACATAGATATTCATAAATGATTGGGTCCCTTATGTACATAATAAATTGGACCAGACCCGATATTGCATTTGCTATTGGAAGACTAAGTAGATATACTAGTAACCCAAATCAATCTCAATGGACTGCATTGGACAGAGTATTTAGATATCTTAAAGGAACTCTAGATTATAAACTTCATTATATTAGACACCTTGATATCATCGAGGGTTACTCAGATACAAATTGGGTAACTGATTCACATGGTGTGAAATCCACAACTGGATATATTTTTACCCTAGCAGGAGCTGCGATCTCCTGGGGATCATGTAAACAAACTATCATTGTTAGGAGTACAATGGACTCTGAGATGATAGATTTAGATACTACCTATACAGAAGCCGAATGGCTTAGAAATCTGATTATGCATATACCTGTTTATGTTCATCATGTTCCTGCAATTTCTATAAACTGTGAAAATAAATCTGTTATAGAACTACTAGAACATGATTCTGTGAATGCTAAGATGAACAGGCACCTGCAGTTGCGTTTCAAGTCAATAAAGAGCCTATTGGACAAATATGTGGTTCTTGACTATATAAAGTCAGAAAAGAACCTCGCAGACTACTTGACGAAGGGTCTGTCTAGGACATTGATCCTAAAATCATCGAAGGGGATGTGGTTAAGCCCATAGTATAGTCACCAGCAGTGGCAACCTAACCGAGTCTGACTGGAGATCCTAATAAGACAGTTCAATGGAACAAGCTGGACTAGGAGACTATTAGGGAACACTGACCCTGAGATTAAATTCTCTTTAAAATAAAAGTCCAAGAGGCTGTACATGTGTACATTGATACTCTATCCCTATGGTGACAGTTTTCCTTGTGTAATATGGATATGATGAGTTTAAACTCTTAATAAGTCCAAGCATGATATGTAGGGTTGATCCCTATCACCAACCCTCGAGGACTTACCTATATGAGAGGTTGTGAAGGCCGCGACTATATGACAGAGCGATCCTAGACAACTCTCATGAATGTGTAAAAATGCGCATGGCCAATCAAACGCGCCACCCGATAGACCCAAATACCTCTAGCGTACTATGTGTGATATTATCTGAATCTGGTTCAAGAAGACTGATTCAAGGCGTAGTCCATCAAGTTCTTCTTCAGACAATGACAATAGTCACTACGTGAGATTCAAGGCTGTAGTCCATCTCATTTATGCATAGTATACAATTGCCCGAAAATTCTCTTAATCATCTCTTATTCTTTTTTTTATATTACCTTGCAACTTGACTTTTTTTTTGGGGGGGGGGGGGGGGGGATTGTTAGCTGCTGTGCATTTTGAGCAAAAGCTCAAGTGCAACATTTAGTCCCACATCGGCTGTGGGAATTGAGCATATGTGCTTATATCACTTGGCTTCACTTTGCTTCCTTGAAGTTCTGTGTGGGAGCCCCATGGGCCACACGCGCGCGCCGCCGTCGCCGTCCGAACCAGTTTGGCTTGGTTCAGCGCGTGTAACGGGTGCGGGTACGTGTCCACATCTGCAGGCGCCGAATGCCGATTTGATTTTCTCTTCGGGTTCGGACTAAGACCCTAAAAATCTTTTTGCTCCTCATTCAAATTTGATCGTTACTATTCATTAATTTCTGTAACTGTTGGATTTTGAACTCGGTCCAGGTTCAATGAACCATGTGTTTTTTTCTGCTGCAAACGTTTGTAACGTTCCTTCTTAATTGGCTAATTAATTTGTTTTAAATCTCCTAGCCGTTGCAAATGTTGGAAATATGCCTATATCTATCCTGTCATTTTTCTTCGTTTACACACTGAAAATATTCCGTACAAAACCTCTATCAAATTCTCGCCTCCTCTGAAACGCTGCTGTTTTTCTTTCTTGTTGCTGATCTGGGCAGAGATAAGTCGAGGGTCACTCTCTCTAAGTCGTGTGCAGCAAAGAGATTCCGGTGGAGCGAAAATTTTACCACTAGGAACGTTCGGATACAGTCTGCACATAGACCCGAGCTAACTCTTGGGGCAGTGCTACGTGCGCGATTTCTCCGGAGGCCGGTAACAATTTATTTGTTTATTTTGTTTGCAGATATTTAAATAAAGTGTGAAGAAATTCCAACACTTTTTGCGTGCAACTACCTTTCACAAAAGTTGTCCCCGGCAAGTTGAATTATTTATTTATTTTTTAAATTTTTTTTTTCCAGCTTTCACAAAAGTTGTCCCCGGCCAGTTGAACTTGCCCAACTTGAGCCAAGCATGAATAAGTTGTGCAAAACACAATAACGGAAATGGAGCACATCTACTGCCTGCACGAGCAAATTCGACATTTATGGTTCCAATCATGCATGTCGCTCGCATTCACTTTTAATTTGTCAGCCATATGTAAGCTCAAAAGTATGCAAAAAAAAGAAAAAAAAGGAGGTGTGCACTACATAGAAGAAGTGGAAGCATGTTCGAAAGTTATGACATCTACCATTCGATCGACATAGTGCAGCCGCTTATAGCTGTTGGAAAAGTAAATGAATAAATTGACCTGAAAAATTAATTATTAAATATTTTAATTAATTAATGTCTGTTCGAAAGGTCTCTTCCAAATATTGTCTGTTCGAAATGATGTATTCCTTCCAAATAGTCCCTTTATAATTTGTCTCCCTTTATATTTGTCTCTCTATCCCTTATAAATGATAGGCCTATGAGTGTATGATTGAATTATCCAAACTCATTCACTTATTCAAGTATTCAGTCTAAGGGAAAGATAATACCTCTAGTTCCTGCGGTGTAAAGAAGTGCTGCCTTGTATTCAGTCCAAGGAAAAGATACTACCTCCCGTTCATGCGATGTAAAGAGCTGCTGTCGGAAGGACTTCCCTTGTATATTGGGAGACATAGTCGTCATTAAACCGTAAGCATCTGTGCGGCACGAATATTGTCTTCAAAATAATTGAATCAAGTTCAAGCCACGATCTAGGTCAGATTATTTATTTAAATTTTATTCTGAGTTTGTAAAATACAAAGTTGGCATTTATTTCCAACAATAAGTTGGTTTTAAATAGCTTCAACAGAGGTTTCTCTCCTAATCATGTCTTCATTGACATGGATCCTCTTGTCGTCAGTCCGAATCCAAACGGGAACAACGGATCGTAGTGCTCGTCCCCGACATTCATCGGGAGCTGATCCACAGACCTGAACCACGTACGAGAAAGCTTCCCGGTGAATCCGTAGTCACCGTACAGCACATCAGCGACGCCTTGGCCCTCCGTCCCGGGAAGCCATGCGGCGACGAGAGCGTCCATCGACGGAACGTATTGCTCGATCACGAGAGGCCTGCCGGAGACGATGACCACGGCGCACTCGACCGCACCGCAGACGTCCCCTATCGTGCTTGGACCGGGATCGGGGAGCGTAAGGTCTTCATCGTCGCCTAAGCTTTCCGCGTACGGGTGTTCTCCGACCACAACGACGGCGTAGGAGAAGTGGTTGGCTTGAACGAAGCTAGCATCCGGCTTCTCAGAGTAGACTACATCAGTTTTGGGGTCGACAGTGGATTTAATTGCATCAAGGATGGTTGTTCCTGTAGGAGCGCCAACCAACTATTTAGTACAATAATAACTGTGGGAAATTAATTCTAACGTGTATGACAATAGGAACGATGAACAATTTGATATAAGCCTGGTACAATTGTTGAAGGTATCTAACTATTTAAGTGAAGATTATGTTATTCAATATATTCTAGAAACTGAAAATTTCAAAATTTGATCGAGACTGAGGTTTGAACTTGATTCAATATCCTTAAGATAATATTCGTCCTGCACAGACGCTTACGGTTGAATGGCAATTTAGTCTTCCTGGATATAACAGAACTCCTCCAATAGCAGCACTTCAAATCGCATGAACTGTACGAAACAATCAAGGTACACTCTCTCTCTCTCTCTCTCTCTCTCTCTCTCTCTATAACTGAGTACTTTAATGTGTGAATGAGTGACTCAAACACTGACATGGCTGTGCTTTTATGAATAATGAAGACACATAAAAGTTTAAGAGACATTGTATAGAAGTGATACAACTTTTCCAATAGACAGCCATTAAGAATATTTCAGAAGTTAAAATAAAATATTTGTCTAGACACAACCAACCAGCCAGCCACTGGTCGGACGGCGCGCGCGTGTGTTGCACATTTAGTTAAGTCCTCATCCAATCGCAAAAAAATTGGATGCTCCTTGGGGTCCAATTCCAAGTCAAACTTCCTATTACATATACAAGGAAAACTTCCTTGTTCTATCCCATATGGGACTATCTTTTCCAAGTCAATTTATTCGTTCACTTTCCAACATATTATATTAAGTAAAGGATATCAATCCATGGAAGTAGAAAAATGCTATAACATGAATAAGGAAAACCAAAGAAAAGAGGAAAGATATATACACACACACACATACCAATTGTGTTATTATTCCCACTTGTTCCTGCGAATCCAACTGTCCATCCACCGCACTGATAACCCAAGTTATCAGCATGACTCCCAGCAACTAGGACCTTTGAAGCCTTCTTAGGAAGGGGCAACAGAGGTTGATCAATAGATTTTCCGTTTTTCAACAGAACAAGTGATTTCCTTACAGCTTCTCTTGCCAACTCCCTATGTTCCTGCAAGATCAAGTGATAAAGATGATTTTGCTCTCTTTCTTAAAAGACAATTTATCATAAGTCTTCAAATTTGACATGGACAATTGATCAAGTTGGAAAAATAAATAAATCAAGAATTCCAACCTTCTTTCCTAGCTGATCTGCAAGGCTAATATCGGCTATAGGGTTTTCGAAGAGGCCCATGACGAACTTGACACGCAGAATCCTTCTCACCGCGTCGTCAATTCTGCTCACAGGAACAAAGTTCTTCTTAACTAGATCTGTTAGCTCGTCAATGAACCCCGTGAAGTTGTATGGAATCATAATCTGCGATGATCCGCGAAGGAGAGATGAGTAGATCTAAGGGGGAACTTTGAATCCTCTACTTTTTCATGTTGAAGCAATATCCGTAACAATGTTAACCGATGCTAATTATCAAGTATTGTATTGTAAAGATTGCCTATAATTCTAACAGTAGAAGTGAAAAAGTGATCCAATGTGTGGGAATAATTAGAAATTCAACCGAATTAGAACTTGTTCAACAATGAACTATACTACTGATTTCAGATTTAAGTAGAACAGACCATATCGATACCAGCATTAACTGCGGTCTCAACAGAGTAAGTGTAATTTGCACCAAAAGGGGTTGTCAATCTATCAAGTCCCAGCCAATCTGATATAACAAATCCCTGAAAAATCACGAAACCTCGATAATTATTACACTGTCATCAGTAAAAATAAATGCAGAAATAGAAGCTCTATATATATGGTCATGTGTACAATTGCATCTTGATCTTCCCCTACCCTGAAATGGAGTTTGTTCTTGAGGAATCCGGTGATCAAACCACGGTTAGCATGCATTTTTTCGCCATTCCAACTCGAGTAGGACACCATGACAGTGGAGACACCCTTAATGATGGCATTATAGTAGGCCGGCATGTGGATACTGTAAAGACCATGGACATCGATGACGGTGTTGTTCTCGTTGATTCCATTGTACGTCCCGCCATCGCCAACGTAATGCTTGGCGCACGCCGCGATCTTGTTCCTGACCAGCCCGGCACTTAATTGAAGTTTACCCGCAGAATGAAACTGTTGGTATTTTTGCCTTTGGACTAGAAAAGATAGTCCCACATCGGCTACACCAAATGGTGAGTATCTCAATATAATGCATTGCTTGTGTTGAGGTGTGCACATGAGGTGTAGTGGGGCACAAGTTTGTGCCATGTGGAAGTATTTCTCTAGAAGGAAAAAGGATTAAATCCAACAAGGATGAAAGTTAATTTTTGTTGTGCGGACTCGGACTCGGACACGGACTCCAGGATGTCTCGTGCATGCACGGGAGTGTTCGGGGGGTAGGCGTGGACTAGCACACTTCTATGCTGATTGTGGGATGATCTAAAATATCAAACTCTATTTTTGAGTATTGGTATTTTAGTCCCACATCGGATAGGAGAAGAGGTGAAGTCTCAACTCCACTCTATAAATAGAGCCCCTTGGCCTCCTTTGAAAGATGCACCAAGAAGAGAGTAAAGGGAGTCTGTAAAGTCCAGGAAGCCCGTTCAAGTCTCAAATATTGACTTACGAGCGTTCCAGAAGTTCTCCTGAACTTGCTGGTTCCTGGGAGCTTATCCGTACTGCGGGTATAGCTTTGAGCGCCGGTGTTCTACACCCCAGCGAGATCCGTTCTTCTTCTTCCTCCCTCTTTCTGTTGCCTTCGAGAATCTGAGACTCAACTGTTGTTGATCATCTCTTGTTGCCTTCGAGAATACCGTCGCTTCTCTTTAGAAGTTATACGGTTCTGTTGCCTTCGAGAATCTGAGACTCAACTGTTGTTGATCATCTCTTGTTGCCTTCGAGAATACCGTCGCTTCTCTTTAGAAGTTATACGGTTCTGTTGCCTTCGAGAAACATTACGAAATAATCTTTTTAGATTCTCGTAATACAACATCACCTTCTTTAGGGTGTTGTTGCCAGAAACATTGTCTTTACAATTGTTTCTGAACTCGTGTTTTTTCCATTTATTGTTCGTCAAGGGACTAACAATCTCAAAGCTATACGATTCGATGGAAAACACTCGTGCTTCGCTTGTCGATACCGGCTTTAACAAGTTGGAGAAATTCGACGGTGAACACTTCCAGATCTGGAAGCGAAAGGTGACTCTGAACCTTCAACTCGTGGATGTTGATCACGTGTTGGATGAGGAAGAACCAATCGTTCCAGCAACAGGATCTGCTGCTGTTCTAGCCGCTGCTACGAGCAAGCAGACGAAGTGGAAAAAGGATAACAGCATATGCAGGCTGCTGATCCTGAATTCCATGGAAGACTCTCTGGCCGAGTCCTACACAAAGAAGACTTCTGCCAAAGAGATCTGAGAGTCCGTGGGGAAGCTGTATGACGACGACGAGGCCCGGTCGAAGATGTTCATGGTTGAAAAATACCACAAATGGGTCTTTGAAGACGAGAAGAACATGCTGCCCCAAGTGAAAGAGTTCCTGAAGCTGCGCCAGAAACTGGAGGACGATAGCATGCCCCTCGTCGACAAGTTCGTCGTTGGAGGGATCGTGGCAAAACTTCCTCCAGGATGGAGCAACATCTATGCAAGGATGTATAGGAAGAAGATGGAGATTAGCCTGGATAATCTCCTCAGCGAGATTCATGTTGAGGACGAGATGCGCTCTCAACAGAAGTTGGACGTCCTATCCAAGCAACTAGCAACGGCGAATCTGGTTCAAGCCACCAGAGAGAACAAAGGGAAGCAGGCGGCTTCTCACCACAAGAAGAAGGACTTCTCGAATCTGAAAGTGAAGGGTCCAGGATTCAAGCAATAGAAGTCCAAGTCCCATGTGACTTGCTTTAACTGTGGCAAGAAGGATCACTATAAAAGTGAATGCAAGTCCAAGCCCAAAGAGCAAGGTGAGCCTAACAAGGTTTCTTTGGTTACTAATCAAATTGCCATGATAGCACAGGTTGCAACTGTAGGGGCTGACTTGGATTGGTGGATAGACACTGGTGCGACCTGCCATGTCTGTTCAGACAAGGACTGGTTCGTCTCTTATGAGCCAACTTCAGAGAAGGTCATAATGGCAAACCAGGCACAAGTTGAAGTACTAGGGATCGGGACGCTAGAGCTGAAACTCACATCGGGGAACACTCTGACGCTTCAAGGTGTGAAGCATGTTCCAGTAATTGCTAAGAACCTGATCTCTGGAAGTCTGCTCTGCAACGCAGGCTTGAGGATGGACATCAATGCTGGCCAGTTGGTGATGTCCAAGAAGGGTACATTCTTCGGGAAAGCTTTCCAAACTGAAGGAATGTACAAGATTCAGCTTGTTGTAACCCAGCATAATAATATAAATGCTATCACTAGTTTGAATTACTCTCTTGAATTGTGGCATAATAGACTAGGACATGTTCATTGTAAAAGAATTAACAGAATGTCTAGTCTAGGACTTATCTCCAAGTGTGGGGGTAAGGTAGAGAAATGTGGAGTATGTGCTCAGACGAAGATCACTAGGAAACCCTTCCACAGAGTCCATCGAAGCACAGATCTTCTTGAGTTGGTTCACTCAGATATCTGTGACTTCAAACAATTCTCTACAAAGGCCGGGATGAAGTATTTCATTACTTTCATCGATGACTTCTCAAAGTATGCTTTTGTCTACTTGCTAAAGTCTAAAGACGAAGCATTCGAGAAGTTCAAGGAGTTCAGGGCCGAGGCTGAGCGGCAAACTGGACAACAACTCAAGAGGTTAAGGAGTGATCGAGACGGGGAGTATCGGTCTCATAAATTCTTATCATTCTGCAAAGAACATGGAATCATCAACGAGACGACGGCTCCGTATTCTCCACAATCCAACGGAGTAGCAGAAAGGAAGAACAGAACGTTGACAGAGATGATGAACTCTATGCTGTTGACTGCGGGTCTCCCAAAGTGCTATTGGGGAGAAGCTGCACTAACGGCAACGTTCATTCTGAACAGAGTGCCATATGCAACTTCCGACATAACTCCTCATGAACTCTGGTTCAAAGTCAGACCTAACTTGAATGTCATTCGAGTGTAGGGGTGTCTGGCTTATGTGAAGCTCCCGGATCTGAAGATTCAGAAGCTGGGGACAAGGACTACGAAGGCGATCTTCTTGGGGTATGCCGAGAAGAGTGATGCTCGGAGATTCCTTGATATCGAGTCAAACCATATCATCGAATCTCGCGATGCTGAATATTTTAAAGAAAAGTTTGCAAGGCACAAGAACATTGTTTTCGCGGACATTCTGGAGAATAATGAGGGTGCGAAGCAGACAGAGGTCTTTATCGAACCAGTAGTCCAAGATGAAGCTGTTGTCGAGGAGACACCAGCTGAACCAGAACTCGCTGGGCCGTCAACTAAGCGAGCGAGGAGGCTTAAAGACTTCGGAGATGACTTCGTCACCTATCATGTGGAAGCAGATCCGCTTACCTATGATGAGGCGATGAAGACCAGAGATGCTATATTCTGGAAGGAGGCGATTGACAACGAGATTGACTCAATCACCTCCAATAACACATGGGTATTGGTCGACCTACCAGAAGGAGCAAGACCCATCGGATGCAAATGGATCTTCAAGAAGAAGATGAAAGCAGATGGAACCATTGACAAGTTCAAGGCCAGGCTAGTGGCCAAGGGGTTTGCTCAGAAGCAGGGGATCGACTACTTTGACACTTATGCTCCAGTAGCTCGGATGACAACTATCAGATTGTTAACTGCTTTAGCAGCAATACACAAGCTGGTGATACATCAGATGGATGTGAAAACGGTATTCCTTAATGGCGAGCTGACCGAAGAGATCTACATGCAACAACCAGAAGGTTTTGTCGTCAGAGGTCTGGAAGACAAAGTCTGCAAGTTGATGAAGTCTATGTATGGTTTGAAGCAAGCTCCCAAAATGTGGCATGAGAAGTTTGACAAGGTGATAAGGTCAAATGGCTACAGGGTCAGTGAAACAGACAAGTATGTCTATACGAAGTTTGCTGACGGAAGAGGAGTAATCGTTTGTCTATACGTGGACGACATGCTAATCCTAGGTACGGATTTAAGCTGCGTCACAGAGACAAAGAAATTCCTCTCGACCAAGTTCAGTATGAAGGACTTGGGGGATGCCGACGTAATCTTGGGGCTCAAGATCATCCGAACAGGCACTGGAATAGCGCTGTCACAGTCTCATTACATTGAGAAGATGCTCACTCGCTACGGGTATCAAGATCTTCCTATTATTGATACACCGTACAGGAGTGATCTGAAACTGGAGCCAAATTCGAAGGAGAGCGTCAGGCAGTTGGAGTACGCTAGCGTCATCGGAAGTTTGATGTACGCTACTACTGCCACAAGGCCTGACATAGCCTTTGCAGTGGGAATGCTGAGTCGATTTACGAGCAATCCAGGCGTAAAGCATTGGAAAGCTGTGAAGCGTGTTATGAGATATCTCAAGAAAACTCAGACATATGTACTATACTACAGCGGAGATCCGTCAGTAGTGGAAGGCTTCAGTGATGCTAGCTGGTGTTCAGAGGTGGAGAGCGAATATTCCACAGGTGGATATATGTTCGCCATGGGTGGAGCTGCTATATCGTGGAAGTCGAAGAAGCAGACTATGTTATCTCGCTCCTCCATGGAATCTGAATTCTTTGCATTAGACGCTGCTGCAGATGAAGCAGAGTGGCTTCGGGAGCTCATGTATGACCTTCCAATGGTTGGGGCTCAGATACCGGCGATTTTGATATACTGTGACAACCAGGCGGCAGCAGCGGTGGTATCAAAAGAACTCTTCAACGGGAAGAAGAGGACTGTACGGTTGAAGCACAGAGCAGTGAACGATCTCATCAAAAGGGGCGTCATTGCAGTGATCGATGTTCGGAGTCAGGAAAACCTGGCGGATCCGTTCACGAAGGGTCTCAAGCGTCAGCTGGTCGAGGACACAGCAAGGAAGATGGGCTTGAAGACTTTCTGATATTGTGTCATTGTAATCCTACCATAAAATTTTATGTTATTGGTTCAAAGAGAAATCTACTAGACATTTAATTTTTGGTTCAAAGGAGGATCATTGACTAGAATAATATCAGTTAACAGTGGGTACTTGTTCTGCGGAACATGGAAGGGTTACGGACCCATAACCACTGTTGTCTACTATGTATTTTCTGCAGAAAATTGATCCTGTGGGAAGGTTGGCTTAAACGCCTTAATGAGTTCTCAGGCAGAGTGAATGCCTGGTGTGCTTTACAGGAAGCACGGTAGAGCAGCACTACAAGGAGTGAAACTCCATGCTACAGTGGGGTGACTCCACCATGAGGTTCCCAGGTTGGGATAATGCCTCGGCTTTGCAAGCTAAGTCACAGCGGAGTAGCACCGCAAATAGGCAGGTAGCCTAATGCTGTATGATAATCGTAATAAAGAGAGGTAGACAGCACTACAAAGAGGACGATGTCCTCATGTTACATTGGCATGACACCACGAAGAGGTACCAGGTAGGGTAAAGCCTCGGCTTCGCAAGCCATGTCATGGCGGCATAACACCGCACGGAAGCGCAAGGCTTCATGCTGGGTAGTTTGGCACTACAAAGGGGCTTGTGACCTCATGCTACAGTAGTATGACACTACGATGAGGTACCCAGGTGGGGTAAAGCCTCGGCTTTGTCAGCCATGTCATAGCAGCGTAGCACCGCAAAGAAGCACAATGCTTCATGCCAATGACTCTTTATAAAGAACTCACCTATAGTGTATGGAAAGAGATATCAGGCCGTCTCTTGAGGGTAAGCTTGTAGACGCCCAAAATTATACACTGAAATCAGGCTGGCACAAGGCCTTCAATGTGCAGCCAGAAGCACAGTTGATGTCATTATGTGAGTAGGAAGAATTGCAGTTATGGTGCAGAATTCAAGGCTTAGTCCATTCTTGTATCATGCTGTTATTTAACCTATGCGGGAAGATTCAAGTCGTAGCGACATCTCTCCTAATGCATGATGGGCAATCACTGTGGGGAACGCTCAACCCATATATTGAGATATGTGGGGGATTGTTGGTATTTTTGCCTTTGGACTAGAAAAGATAGTCCCATATCGGCTACACCAAATGGTGAGTATCTCAATATAATGCATTGCTTGTGTTGAGGTGTGCACATGAGGTGTAGTGGGGCACAAGTTTGTGCCATGTGGAAGTATTTCTCTAGAAGAAAAAAGGATTAAATCCAACAAGGATGAAAGTTAATTTTTGTTGTGCGGACTCGGACTCGGACACGGACTCCAGGATGTCTCGTGCATGCACGTGAGTGTTCGGGGGGTAGGCGTGGACTAGCACACTTCTATGCTGATTGTGGGATGATCTAAAATATCAAACTCTATTTTTGAGTATTGGTATTTTAGTCCCACATCGGATAGGAGAAGAGGTGAAGTCTCAACTCCACTCTATAAATAGAGCCCCTTGGCCTCCTTTGAAAGATGCACCAAGAAGAGAGTAAAGGGAGTCTGTAAAGTCCAGGAAGCCCGTTCAAGTCTCAAATATTGACTTACGAGCGTTCCAGAAGTTCTCCTGAACTTGCTGGTTCCTGGGAGCTTATCCGTACTGCGGGTATAGCTTTGAGCGCCGGTGTTCTACACCCCAGCGAGATCCGTTCTTCTTCTTCCTCCCTCTTTCTGTTGCCTTCGAGAATCTGAGACTCAACTGTTGTTGATCATCTCTTGTTGCCTTCGAGAATACCGTCGCTTCTCTTTAGAAGTTATACGGTTCTGTTGCCTTCGAGAATCTGAGACTCAACTGTTGTTGATCATCTCTTGTTGCCTTCGAGAATACCGTCGCTTCTCTTTAGAAGTTATACGGTTCTGTTGCCTTCGAGAAACATTACGAAATAATCTTTTTAGATTCTCGTAATACAACATCACCTTCTTTAGGGTGTTGTTGCCAGAAACATTGTCTTTACAATTGTTTCTGAACTCGTGTTTTTTCCATCGATTGTTCGTCAAGGGACTAACAGAAACCATCTTGTTCTATCTAATATATGGACAAAGTGGAACTTTCTTATGCTTCATAGCTAATCCCATTAGAATGGAGGAAGACTTGCATTTATTCCAACTAATAATGTTGTGATGTAGTTTTAATAGATGTTAACAGAAATTGAACAATTCGCGATTATGTTGGTAATGACTAAATCAAGAACAAGAATATAGTTATGTGTTCATACTTCCCAGCAACATATGGTACACCCTTGGGAGAATTGGCAGGGATATCCCCTTGTAACCCAGGAATGATTTCAGTCATTTCTTGAACAATTCTGTGGTCTTCACTGTAGCTTTCATAACATCGACCCCATCTTGGATCTCTGCACACCTGAATTTTTATCCAAGAAAAAGCTTTAACTAGAAAATAAGTGACCAAGGTGCCTTCCTCGATTCTAAATCAAGCATATATGTTGAGCCGTAGTTGCAAGTATAAAAAGTAAATCAAGCATGTTGAGTTGTAGTTGTAAGTATAAAAAGTAGAACAGTTGTGTGTTGGCATATATATATTTTGTTAATTTACAGCGATACACGGAGCAAAGGTATATTGAATCCCTGTTGCCCTAACTTCAATTGCAGTTGCAGCACCAATCCTTTTCACCAGTGCAGGATCCCTGCCAGATGAGAATCATGTAGAAGTTAAAACGATTATTTTGCATATGGGTACCAGGTTTAGGATCTAATTAGATTTTGGGTACTGGTTTGTCCGTTTTTAGACTTTGGCTACTCAAAATTTTATACTGACACATGTTAGTGACGGAAGTGAACGTTCAGTGACGACATGAGTCCTTTAATGACGAACGTTCCTCACTAAAATGTGTCACTAAAGAATTCGAACAAATCCAGTATCCAGAGTCTAATTAGGTCATAAATTTGGTACCTTACACAAAATAATCCAAGTTAGAAGTAATCTAAAGAAAGGATTAGGGAGAATATATATATCAAAGCATGAATTAGAGTAAGAGTCTAATAGTGAAATCTGATGGAAGACAATTGCAATCTTTCTTGCCTGGTAGCTCCAAGACCAATATTATGAGGGAAAATCGTAGCCTTATAGACGTTGTTGTGTCCATGAACGGCATCAATTCCATACATCATTGGAATCCCGAGACGCGTCGACAGACTCCCCATCTGGAATTCATTTACCTTGTTCACCCAAACCTCAGGGCTTGCCTGAGGAGCAGGCACGATCCCGCCGCCGCTCAATACACTCCCTATACAACGTATTAGATGGTTCAATATACGTACGTTATTTGCCTATGTTTGATCTTGATAATACACGTTCGATGAGCTATTCAGTAGACTCTCGTTTGGTACATTGTAATGTAATCGTAATTGTGATATAATCAAATGAAAATAATAATTTTTTTATTTGATTACATTGCGGTTACGATTACATTACAGTGAACCAAACGGGATCTAATAAGTAATTTCCACCTTTACTTTTCTACCTATGAAATAATCCTTCATTATTTGAGAAGTTGCCACAGATAGGTCGATCTGAGACATCTGACCAATCTTTTCGGCGAGTGTCATACGTTTCATCAAGTCGTCGATCCTGACGTTCAATGGCTGGTTTGGATCCTTGTACTTGAGATGCTCTGCTGCTGGGGTTGATGCCGAGAATAGCAACAACAGAAGGGCAAGGATTGCCACTCGAGATGATTTCAGGACGAGTACCATTGCTCTCCAGTGGATTGCTGGCACAGGGAATGGAAACTGCGCATACTTGTATATATATCAATAACAAGAAGATTGACAAGAACTCAACGTATGCAAAGTGATTTGAGTTCATGCTCGACAGAGGGCTATGTGTAGAAAAAATTTGAAACTATGACATGAGAAAAAGAGAGCTTACACGCAAACCCAAGAAGCAGCTCTCGGAAACCATGACCCCAATTTTCTCTCCACGTACGTAAACAAGCATTAGTTTCAAGTTTGTTCTCTCTCTCTCTCAACCCCTCTAAAACGAATTGTGCGCTTGGAGTGTTACCTACTTATAATTAATAAAAAGTTTGTTACATATACATCTCTACAAAAGAGTCTTAAACGGCTCATTTATAAAGATGCTTGAAAATAGTTAGCGGTTTAAGTCGTATCTCACATAATTAAAAATTTAAAAATAAATAAATTCAAACTAATTGTTTAACTACTTAATATTATTTAACTATAGCCAAACACTTTTAACTTATGTGGTTAAAGTGGGAGACATTCTTTTTAGTTGGATGAGTTCCATCCCACAAGACCGTTATCTTTAACAAATCCTAATTTTAATTATCTTTTTTTTTTTTAAATTTACCTGCTTGCAATGCATATGCACGTTACTAGTCCCTTATAATGAGCATAGTTATATGATAGGTCAACTCATCCCTTATAATGAGTATAGTTATATGATAGGTCAACTCATCAATAGTAGTACTAGTATTATGCATGGTATACCTGTTTCCATCTTTCATCTTGTTTAGTTTCACAATTCTTAGGGTAAAGTGCATTTAAACCCTCCCTAGATTTGCCACGTTTACAAAATAAGACCTTTTAGAAAACTTAAGCAGTTTGCACCTCCCGAAAAATATGTTCTATTTAGAATGACCCCCCACCCTTCCCTACCAGCCCCTCCCTTCCCTACCCCCCTACCCCCCTCCGCCGGCGACCCGACCACGACCCACCCCCCTCCGCCGGCGACCCGACCCGGACCCCCCCGCCCCCCACATCTCCTCCCTCCGTCGGCGACCCGCCCCTCGACCCCTCCCTTCCTCTCTCCGCCGGCGACCTGCCCCCCGACCCTCTCACCCCCCTCCTCCCTCCGCCGGTCATCCCCGACCACCCCCCCTCCTCCCTCCGACAACGACCCGCCCCCCTCCCCCCCCTCCTCCCTCCGTCGGTCATCCCCGACCCCCCCTCCTCCCTCCGCCCGCAACCCCTCCCCCCCCTCGGCAACCCCCCCGCCCCTCCTCCCTCCGCCGGCGACTCGCCCCTCGACCCCCTCCCCTCCCCCTCCTCCCTCCGCCGACGACCCGCCCCCCGACCCCCTCACCCCCCCTCCTCCCTCTGCCGGTCATCCCCGACCACCCCCCCTCCTCCCTCCGCCGACGACCGGCCCCCTCCCCCCTCCCCCCTCCTTCCTCCGCCGGTCATCCCTGACCCCCCTCCTCTCTCCGCCGACGACCCGCCCCCCTCCCCCCTCCCCCCCTCCTACGCCGGCGACCCACCCCCCGACCCCCTTCCCCCCTCCTCTCGGCCATCGCCGACCCCCCCCCTCCCCTTCGACCCGCCCCCACCACCGGAGAGAGGGGGGAGGGACAAAATCGTCTTTTAAGATGATTTTTAGTGGATTTTAACAGCGGAAGGGGGGGGGGGTGATTTGGGCATTTTCGTAATGGACTATCTTTTTCGAATCATCGAGTCTTTATTTGCATTTTTGTGACATCTAAGGAGGGTTTAAATGCACTTTGTATATGCCATCTAACTCTTTGTTCCTTCTACAAGCACAAATATAGTGAACTAAATATACATTTTCTCATGTACCAGATAAAACTTATCCAATTAATTTTTTTAATTGAATAGTATGTAAACTAATAAATTAATAAAATGCATGTACTTTACGTTATTCTAGTTTTCTTTTAAGTAATATATAAGAACATATCGTGTGTGCAAGAACGGGAAAATAATAAAAAAACTACAAAAATGTGCATGATTAGCGACCCCAGAATATATACGTCACTTATCCCGACTTATCCCGTTTCTTAGTTGCGCATCATCTTAACGGCGAAATTAGCGACTTAGTAAACCGGTTGCCAATTATAGCTAGTCGTTGAAGCAAATGAGGTTGCTAAATGCTGCAGCGACAATTATGGCATCGCCAAAAACGTCACTATAGCAACGTAATATATGAGAGACTGATTTTTTGCCATCTTTGGTTGATGTGTCACACAAATTGGTGACATGTTGCAACTACAAGTTAGCGACACTATATGTTGACGTTAATCTAATGTGGCAAGTGAATCAGTGACGTTCAACAACGATGGGTGACAACATTACATGTAAATTGAACTTTTAGGTATTAATATGTTAGCGACGTACGAATACTTCTTAGTGACGACTAGCGATGTTCCGATACTATAGTTAGCGACGCATATATTATTTCGCATGTCATCACTGGATGTCTCTAAAATATATACAAAAGAAGAAATATTTAAACAACAATGGACCTGCTTTTCAAATATAATACATATTTATATTAACCCAACAAAATGAGATACAAATATATTAACCAATGTCGATAAAAACTAATCAAGTGAAACAAACCATACCCTACACAAACATATCACTACAATCCAACCTAAACTAATGAATATTGTAAAACTAAGGCCCGCCACTATTGAGTCCGATAAAGTCCACACAAACGTAATACAACACAAAGCCTCAAATGATGCAAGTAGGGTTGGATATTGTCATGCCAAAGTACGAAAATACGACGAAATGGAGCATCCAAAGGCCATCTACGCAATATAAAGTACTCCGGTACCCCATACTGCAGTTACGACAGTATAAAGACAAGGGGGGTTATTTAGCAATCCATTAGTTCAGTCTTATGGCCTACTAGCAATTATATATATTAATCCAGACAATCAAGAAGCATTAATGAATATCACATATATGAAAATTAGAGAATCCCAAAAGTTATAAAATAGATGATCATGAAATTAGTATCTCAAAATAAAACTATAACAGAGTATACAAATCATACATGGTAATAAAACTAGTTATAATCTAGTACATATAATCGTTCGAAGACGAAGGAACATCCTCCAGAGTACAAAGGCTAACACTTGCCTGGCTAAACACCACAAAAGAGTATATACATCATGGAGTGGGGGAGAAATGGGACCCACTCATGCTCTAGTGTTGTAGTCCTACGAGTGCAAGCTATTAAGCGGAATAAACGGTCAATCCTCTGGATCCTCTAGGAGATCTGGTCATACAAAACTAAGGAGGTCAACCCCTAATAGAAAATATTACAAAGGAAGCTTGAAGGGTAAGCCAAAAACTAAAACACAATCACAAAACATATCGAGAAAGCACATACAACATAACATAGTAAATAGTAGGAGAATCGTATGGTATCAATGCAGTATCTCAAAAGTAAATAATGAAATGTAAATCTAGCTGGGTAAGGAAAACTAAAGCAAAAGAATGGTGTAGTACCAACACATGTTTCTCGAAAAATAAATGATAGAAAAAATCTAGCTACACACTCCCGCTACAATCTCACCCTTGGGTCCTGTCCTTGAAGCACCATCAAAGAATAGTTGCCATACCGGGTTGTATGAAACAACATTAGATTCTAAGACTTCATCGGGGATGTTGTCGTAGAGCTTTGACGTCTCTGGCACAGGGTGTGCTGCTAGAAAATTGGCCAACGCTTGGCCTTTAACTGCCTTTGGGCGACGAACACCATGTCATACGGAGTTAAGAGTATGGCCCGGGTGGCTAACCTCGAGTTCAAAGCCCCTGGCTTGGTCATGAGGATCCTGAGGGGGTTGACCCCTCGGCTCCAATCATGGTTCTACTGAGGTAATAGATGACCTGCTCGTGTCCTTTATCGCCCTTCTGGGCCAGTAATGTCCCGAGAGAGTGATCTATGGCTCGGACGTAGAGTAGAAAAGGTCTTTCTATTACTGGAGCTACCAGAACAGGAGGACTGGTGAGGTACTTCTTGATGTCGTTGAATGCTTGCTGGCACTCTTCGGTCCATAAAAAGGAGACCCCCTTCTTCATCAGTTTGGTGAAGGGATGGCATCGACCAGAGAGGTTTGTTATGAATCTTCTGATGTATGCCAGACGTCCTTGCAGGCCTCGAAGTTACCTAAGATTCTTTGGGGGAGCCATGTCCCGGATTGCCTTCGTCTTCTCTGGGTCAATATGGATTCCCTTTGCCGTGACGATGAAGCCTAAGAACTTGGCGCTTGAGACGCCTAGGAAGGACTTGGCCGGATTCATCTTTAGTTGGTGCGCCCGTATTATGTCGAACACTGTTCGTAAGTCGTCCAAGTGGATGGACTTGACTTTGCTCTAGACAGCAATGTCATCGACGTAACACTCCACCGTCTTTCGAAGATGTTTGCAGAATATGGTACTCATAGCCCGCTAGTAGGTTGCGCCCGCATTCTTCAATCCGAAGGACATAACTGTATAACAGTATATCCTTTTCGGAGTCTAAAACAAAGTATGCTTTTCATCCTCGGGGAACATCTTGATTTGGTTGTAGCCTGAGCAGCCATCCATGAAGGACATACGCTCAAAGCCACAAGTGTTGTCGATCATCACGTCTGTGATTGGGAAAGGAAA
This sequence comes from Iris pallida, assembly GCA_029216955.1. NCBI lineage: Eukaryota > Viridiplantae > Streptophyta > Magnoliopsida > Asparagales > Iridaceae > Iris > Iris pallida. The sequence goes on along the minus strand of JANAVB010020198.1, from coordinate 6,629,459 downwards.
TTCATCTTTTGGATAGGCCGAGTTAAGATCCCGAAAGTCTATGCAGACTCTAATCTTCCCGTTCTTTTTGGTAACCAGCACGATATTGGCCACCCAGTCTGAGTTCTATTCTTCGCGGATGAAGCCACTCTTAAGGAGTTTATCGTCTTCTTCTTTGATGGCGTCCATAATATTGGGACGGAAGCGACGCTGCTGCTGTTTGACAGGTTTGGCGTCAGGTAGAATGTTGAGCCAGTGCATGGTGACTTGTGGGTCCAAATCCGACATATACATTTTTATAGCTCCAGACAAAGACGTCTATATACTCCCGAACCAGCTGTACCAGAGAATCTTTGTCGTCTCCTGTCAGGCTTTTGCTGATAAAGATGGGTTTAGGGGAAGTTTCATCCCCTAAGTCGATCTGGACGACCTCGTCCTCGGCGGGTGGCTCTCGCTATTCAAAATACCGTTCCTACTGAGAGCTAAAGCGTTGAGTCAAGGGCTCCTCTTCGAAGAAATCGAGTGCCTAGCCTTCTTCCTTTGCGGGATTGTCTGTGGAAACCATATTGATGGATAGTACCTTCTGGAGGTCCCGACCTATACTGGTATCAGAATCCCAAGTTGAAGAGTCGAAAGAATGCAAGTGTAGTGGAGCCTCTGGTTCTGAACTCTCTGAAGTGGTTGTGGGAGTAATATACCTCAACCCCCGACGAGTACGTTGGTAGTAGTTCTGAGGCTTCCCCTTAGGAGTACGAACTCGTAAGGGAAGCTGTCGATATTTGCCATAGTTCAGCACTTTGTTGCTGTTCAGGTCGTATCCCATCTTCTGGATGAGATATTTGGCTTGAGCAGCATAGCAGTAGAGCAGCATCTTACCGTCGTCGGGATCCGGTTCTCCTGGGGCTGGCCGCTGTGGATGTTCCAGTCGACCGAAAATGATAGGTTGCTCCTCTGGGTTTCTTGGCGGGACTAGGAAGTAGGAGCCTTTGGAGGGGACAATTCGGTTTACAAGGTTGGCGGTTGTCACTTGCGTTTGTAGAGTACATAGAGTGTTTTCTAAGAAGTACTTAGTGTTCCAATGCGCACATGAGTAATTCGAAGACAGCTTTCTATTAATAAAATGCAAAAATTTATCCCGAAGGATTACATCATCTAAAGACTGTGCCTCGGTATTGGTGCAGACGTTATCTTGTAATTCCTCGTGGGCAAGAGCTATTGCAGAAGGAGGTGGAGGATATTTTTGCTTCATCTTGAATACCGCGAGAGACGTAGCTATGGTATCCTGCGGCTTTGAAGCGGGTGTCGGGCCTTTCGGGAGAGCTTTATTTGCAGGGGCTCCTGGCTTGATGCCATCGGAGGCGACCGTGCTGGAGCCTTCCCCCAGAGTTTGATGACCAGGGGTTGGAGTCTTAGGTGGCTTCCCTTTCAGTCGAACCCTCATGGGTCCTTCCGTGACAACTGCAGCTTCTTCTTCGTCATCGGCATCGTTGGACTCATTGTCCCAGGGGAGTGGCTTGTATAGATCGGCAGCCATACAGTATGCTTCGAGACCTAAAAATGGATTGATGTCAGCAAACTCCGTCTTGACGATTGCGTCACTGGCCACGTACTTCATGCACTGGTGATGGATGGAGGGGACGTTCATGTACTCATAGATCCATGGCCGTCCAAGCAACATGTTGTAGTTTATGTCCGTATCGATGACTTAACATGTAACCTTAATATGAAGATCACCTATTTGGCACTTCAATCGAATCTTGTTCATAGGCTCACTCTTTCCTGCGTTGAAGCCGCTGATGGTGTCGATACCGTGAGACGGTACATCGAGATCCCTAGAGTTTGGAGAAGACTTCGAGGGATGATGCTGAGCGATGAGCCCGGGTCAATATGAATGCGATCGACCTTAATGGCACCTAAGTATCCTCTGTAGTACCGGGGTCGGTTGTGCCGGTTGTTCTTTAGCAGCATATCGTGCTGTATGAAGGTGATATTAGGAATCACCTCAACCACGCTATGGCAATATGGACATGTCGCAGGGTCTTTCTTGGGCTGCTTCACCTGTGCGAGGTAAGCCTCTGCATTCTGTAGCACCTCGCTGAGGGCGTTCCGAGTTGCTTTGGAGAGCCGGAGAAGCTCGAAGAGTGATAACCAAGCCGGAGTGTTAGCCAACTGTGCCAGTATATCGAAGTTATAGGGCTTGATCGGACCTACTACCGAGTCCTTTCGTAGAGGATTATCGAAGCGGACCTCCTTCTGTCGCTTATCTGCGGCAGGAGGTTGAGAAGGTCCGGCTTGTGCTGTATCGGGAGTAGAATGGGTCGCCGGTAGGGGCATCTCTTCTTCATGAGCCTGGTTTTCCTCTCGCTGGAAAGCCGAACGAGTGGTCATCCTGGTGTTTTCTGTCGAGGAGGAGACCATGCGACATGTTCTGACCTTCTTCCCTTTAGCTGGACGCGCTGCTGGCACGATCATGTCAGGATAGTGAGATCTGGATGAACCCACATCACTTCACCTTACGGTATTGTGAAGGGGATGAGGCCCTGAGCATTATCCCTAGCGGGCGAAAGGTTGACGACTTCCATCATTGCCTTTGGGATAGGGACGATGCCGTCTTGAGTTTCGGCTATCGGGAAGCTCCCGAACTGTATCGACCATGTTGGCTTTTCCTCATAATCGATGTCACGCCCCAGAACCAGAATACTGGAGAGCGGGGGCAGACATAGCCAGCTACGTATATTGAAATAGAATACATTTCAACTATACGGTCATGGCTGTCTAGATATGAGGGTTTACTACAAGCCAGCAGTCTCTTAAGGTCAAGCCTATTGTCTCAATCTCAAGCAATTAACAGAGTTACAAGATATTAGAGCATCAAATATATATATATATAAGGCGTCCCAAATATTATATATTGGATGATCATGAAGCTAGTCGTACAAAATGATAGGACTAGCAAGAGTTCAGTCATACATGATCAACCCTAGGATTTGTTAATCATGTTTACAGCCCGTAGGCAGACAGTAAGTAAATGTGCATCGAGCTAACAGGTGCTCGTCGGCTAAACGCCTCAAAAGAATAAATTTACATATAAGTGGGTGAAACAAAAAGGGAAAACCCACTCGTAGCTCGGGTTCCGTCTAGTGTTCACCATTGGGCTGGAAGCTTGGTAGATCTTCGGGAGCTGCTCCGAAATCTGGCCACACAAAACCAGCTGGGTCAAACCCCAGAAAGAGCAAGTGCCACAAGGAGGCCACAAATAAGAATAAAAGCCAGCATATCAGAACATAAAGAATAAAAGGAAAGTACAAGTAATAAAAGTACACAGAGCGATAAACGACTAGGGACGTGGAGCCATTCCGGGAGCCAGGTTACAATCCTTAAACCAAACAAGGACCGGGATTGTAACCCTTCGCCTGAATAGCTCACTGTCTCTACTCATTTATCGTCAAGATAAGAAAAACAAACATGCTTAGGAGATAGCAGGTACTGGAGCTAGACAAGACTTAGACAAGGCTGGACATCATGCATTCACAAGCGGCCAAGCAATTACTACGGCTTACTACTTTAACTAACTAGGGTTATCACAAGCCTTAATTACTAACAAGATGCAAGTGAGAAACTCCCAGTCCCAAGCCCTGCAGACTATCCAGTTATCCTTCCACGGGTTGAGAGTTATAGGTGGGTACATTGCCCGGAAGACAAATGTACCCTTAGGTGACTTAGAGGGTACAACACATGACAGTGTGCTGGAAATGTGCTCTACTCGTCAGCAAGCTACAAGTCCATTAAAGCGCCCAGATAACGAGATTGCCTGTGACAGGGAATTCTCCATGTTCTAGTTTGATCTAATCATTAGCCTAATCCAATTTAGCGCGAGTCCCTGGTCGTGGTACCCAGGAAGTCACGTCCTAGACATGATGCAAGACAAGACAAGTGGATTGTACAAGCAAGCAAGCAGGAACACCCACGGTGTCAAGTTGATTATACGAGTTAAGTTACAAGTTACAAGTCAAGTCAGGAGTGCGCCGCCACGGGCCACTATCAAGTTATCAAGATAAATCATGTCAGGGTACTTGTCAGGAGCGCACCACGACAGGCCACTCTCATGTCAGGTTGGTCATGTCAGGAGTGCACCACTACGGGTCACTATCGTGTTATGCTAGTTCCTTGCCATACCAAGCCATATATAATAGTCATTCCAAACATATTAAGTAAAATCAGTTCATGACAAAAGGCGTAAGGATATAAAATGGGCGTAAAATATCTAAATAAATACCAATATATATAGGACTATAGAAGAGCCAAGCTTAAGGAAATAAATATTTCATCATAGACAAGTAGGTTGTGCAAGGGAGGTCAGGGGTTGGACTGCGCAGGGTATGTACTGCGCATGGAAGAGCTGCGCAAGAGTTGCCTTGCGCAAGGGTTACCTTGCGCAAGGGTAGACTGCACAGGAGGTCAAGGGGCACAGGGTTAAAGGGGCACAGGGGATGCCTTGCGCATCAATTGGATTGCGCAAGGGAGGATTACGCAAGGGTAGACTGCGCAGAGTATGGACTGCGCAATGGTCGAGTGCGCAGGGGTTACTTTGCGCATGGCTGGCTTGCGCATAGCTAGCTTGTGCATGGCTAGCTTGCGCCAACGCAATCCAGCGCAGCGCAAAGCACTGGCTGAGCCTATGCGCAATCGGCCATGCGCTAAAGAGCACAGGCAGGGGTGCGCAAACACTACCAAAATAAGTGGTATTAGCAACGCCCAAAAACGTCGCTAAAATAATAAAATCCGTCGCTAATATGAAGCACCGACGCAATTACCGACGTTTAAGTTTTGTCGCCGTTTCCTTAGTCGCTGATTACAAAAACGTCGCTGAACGTCGCAATTACCGACATCCAGCGACGTAACTGTACGTCGGTGAGTTCTCGACGTCTACCGTCGTGTCGTCGGTATATTAGCGACGTATATGTAGTCGCTACACGTCGGTGAAGTCCTGGAATAATTTTCGACGTCTACCGTCGTTTCGTCGGTAATATAGCGACGTGAATGTAGTCGCTAGACGTCGGTAAAGGTCCTGGATAATATCGACACTCACCGACGTTTAAACGTCGGAAAAACGTCGGAGACCTGTACATTTTTTTGCAGCTAGTCGTCGGTAAACATCGGAAAAGCGTCGGAGACCTGTACTTTTTTGCAGTTAGTCGTCGGTAAATGTCGGAAAAATGTCGGAAAAATATATTTTTTGCAGCTTGTCGTCGGTAAACGTCGGAAAATGACGTCGATAAACGTCAGTATGCGTCGCTAAACGTCGCTAAAATTATAAAAAAAATAAAAAAAATAAAACACAGATTCTATATTACCACTCACAAGATGCTACACATATAGGTACACATTCAAATCCCCACTCACAATTCTAAATCACAGCGCATTCAAACCCCCACTCACAATTCAAGATGCTACACATATAGCTTTAATCTAAGTTAATTAACATCCAATCCAAACACAATTAACATTTATCGACGAAGGAATTAACATCCAATCCAAACATCCAATCCAAACAAGTCACAAGTTAAATCGATACAAACACAATTAACATCCAAATCCAAACATCCAATCATAAGTCACAAACATATGATGATACAAACACAAACAAAAGTCCTAACTAGGACTACTAGTGATCTGGTGCAGGAGGGGCACCGCCGCGACGAAGGGATAACAACTCCTCATACTCCGCAAGTGAAATCGATACAGATGGAGCGCCAGGCTGTGACGTCGGTGGAGTCGGTGTCGAAGAAGAAGGCGGTGGAGGCGACGGAGTCGACGACGATGAAGGCGCACCCAGAGTACCAGCATGCTCCAACGCTGTAAGTCGCTGGTTGTATGAATCCATGAAAGATAACATTCTACCACTGCTCTGGACCATCGAATCCTGCGCCAATCTTACCGTCTCGGCCATGGTCACCTGTCCTGTCTGCAACTCCGTCACCGTGCGCTCTAACCCTCCAACGGTGCGCTCTGTCCTCTCAGTCGTCTCCACGAGCCCCATAATGGCGCGGTCGAGCGCATCCAATCGTGCTATCAGCGCAGGATCGTCCGTAGGGTACTGAGACTGCTGCTCGATCCGTCGTAGCAGGTCGTCACGGAGAGACTCCATCATCTGGTGGACTCGGGCAGACTCCTGGGACGGCTGTGGACCATGCACACTAGCAGGAGATGTCCTAGAGGACTGGGTCGCAACTAGGGCGCCATAGGATCCCGTACCGTAGTACGTACACCTATGGAGGCCACCAGCGGCGGGCATCCACAGCTCGTCCGCCGACGGAGCTTGAGTGGGCTGCGAGGAAGTACCGGCCACTCCTACATCAGGTGCACTAGCAGTCGCCCGTTCCCGCAGCCTCTGATACTCGGCCTAGAAAGTATGGATAGTACTCTATGATTTCTAATTTCTAATTAATGTACTTATTTTTACTAACTTCATGAATATTTATTTGCATCATATTTACTAAGTTATATTAAAATTGACACGAAGTATTAAATTAAGATAACGTATTGTAATACTTACATAGGTCTGCTCGGCCCTCTCGTCAATAAGGACTCCGCCCTTCCGATGGGTGGCCAGGAAGACGGTCACCATGTCGGCGTTACCGACCTTCCTTACCTGTAATTAAATATATTATCTTAGTAATAATTTATCGGATTTGCATTAAAATAATATTTCTAAAAGAGAAAGACATACCAGACGACGGAAATGTTCCGTCATCGGAATCGACCCACCGCACCACTTCGAGGCATGTTGCCTAGCCGCCTTAGCCTTCTCCGACTTCTCCTTGTACCTTAGCTCGTTGAATCGAACCTTCATCGCATTCCACTGATCAGGGGTGATCCAACCTTTGATCGGCTTTCCGGCACGATCACGTTCCTTCTGATCATTAATAGAGTCGCGGATCAGCTTAGCAGCGACGGAAGGAAACATCCCCTCGATCAGCTCGGCCCGGTGCGGTGGATAGTAAAACATATCCTAGAACAGTACGAAACCAAATATTTATCAGTTATATATAATATGCATAAATTAAATGATTCATGTTAAAAACAAATCTATTTTAACCTTGAAGCGCGTAAACCAGTAGTTCTTCCTTTCGTCTGGAGCATCAGAGTAGTTAATCCAGGGACCACCATAATTATGCCTCAGCATATCGCCTAGGCGTCTCTGTACCCCTGGAGGACGATATCTATACAGACATATTATATTCATGAAAAAAGTTAATTTATGATAAAAACAGAAAAAAAAAATCATAAACCAAAATACCTACTTTGTACCGTCGGCCCAGATCTCCGTCCTCCCCTCCTCCGGAGGTGCGCACGCATCATCTTCATGATGCTGGTCGGCCGTCGGCGCATCCTCCTCGGCCGTCGGCGTAGCCTCCGCCATCTGCTCATCCGTCTCCATCGTCGTATCAGCATCAGGAACGCTAGACGGGCGAGCACTCTCAACAAGCCTGGAACTACTCGTCCCAGAAGATATGCCACATGATGTTGTCCCAGCAGGCCCAGCTACTGTCCGATATGGAGGAGTAATCGGCGACGAAGATCCAGAGCCGGTACCAGTAGGAGGTACCGAAGGAAAACTCCGTCCTCTAGCAGTACCTGTAGGAAGTACTGGAGGATCATGTCCTCGTCGTGTCCCTCGTAACGCTCCGCGATGACCTGCCATACCTGATAACAGTATATGATAGTACAAAAAATAATAGAGACTAGAAATATGAAAGTACAACAAATAATAGAGACTAGAAATATGAAAGTACAACAAATAATAGAGACTAGAAATATGACAGTACAACAAAGATAATAACCAAGGTAACATATGATGATACATTCTACAATAAACATCTAAGTCCAGATAATATATTCTAGAAGAAACATCTAAGTTCAGATAAGTATATCTCTCTCAATCATCTTCAGAATAATCATCTTGTTCGTCTTCCTCGACCTCATCTTCCTCTTCCTCCTCATCTTCACTTTCGTCTTCACCTTCGTCGGCTTCGTCTTCCTCTTCGGATAATTCTACATCTTCTACATTATGTGTCGTGTAATGCGTAACTTCCGTGGAGTCCACATCGACAATATTGGTTACAGGAGGTAGCTCGTCCTCCTGGTAAGCTTTTTCATCAACATCAAAAGTATCTCTAGCTTTAGTCTTGCATACTGCCCACCAGTCAGACTTCGTTGCTCCCCGTCTCGGATAAGCTGTGAAGTACACGAGCTGAGCCTGAGTTGCTAGGACAAACGGTTCGTAGCCTTGATATCTACGCTTGTAGTTTATATCCACAAGACCATGCTTGTCAATTTTCCAGCCTTGATTTTCAATCGGATCGAACCATTCACACTTGAACAACACGATCTTTGCAGGTTCTCTGCCATAATTATATGACAACTCCACAATCTCTCGCAAGATGCCAAAGAAATTATTTCCTGGATCGACGTCTTTGTAGTTCGAAGACTTGATACACAAACAACTGTTCTTCGTGGAATCAAGATCTAGGAAGCTGTCTCTGATCGGAGCATTTGTCGACTTGAACCGAAAGCCATTGACACAATAACTTGGCCATGTTTTAACAAAAGTAATTGGTCCCTTGGCAAGAGTTCTAATTAATTCAATCTCGGGTGAAATTAGACGATCGACCTGAATATCAAAGAAGAGATAATAAGTTATTTATTGCGCAGTTGCATTAGAAGAGGCCAGTAAATATTACTGAGCTGCTTACATATTCGCTCAACCAAGAAGGAAAATGACGTCTCATTTCTTGTTCTAATGCTTCGTCTGTTAGGTAGGGTCTAACCAGCCTCAACTCATCATTATATGTGCTGGAAAACAACGAAGCATTAGAACAATTAGTACAATAATATTAGCTTATACTATTACATTGAGATGACGTAAACTCATCATTCCTTACTTACCCCTCTAGCTTCTCCACTTCATCCTCGTCGTAATTGAGTAATACATACAACTGAGCAGCCCTTAGCTCTTCGTCATTCAAATATCTCTTCTTTATTTTCTCCGAAGGCTTTCCGGACGCATTGAATACTTTCAGTATTCCATCATTAAATTCTTGATATCCGTCGTCGTTTCTCGGAGCCCTCGTTCTATTCGTAGCAACATGAGGTTTGAAATAGGAGGAGCAGAAATTTGTAATCTCCTCGAGAATATAGGCTTCACAAATAGAACCCTCGACCCGAGCCTTATTTTTTACCTTTCTTTTTAGGTGATTCAAATGTCGCTCGAACGGGTACATCCATCGATATTCGACGGGTCCACCAACACGTGCCTCGTAGGAAAGATGAATCGACAAATACTCCATAGAGTCGAAGAATTCAGGAGGAAACACCCTCTCTAGCTTGCACAGTGTTACCGCAATGTCCTTCTCTTGCTTTTCTAGACGATCAACGAGCAATTTCTTAGAACAAAGGTCCCTGAAGAATATGCTAAGCTCCGTCAATGGATCCCAAACTGCCTGCGGTAAGAATTCCCGAAATGCAATCAAAATTAACCGCTCCATGAATACGTGACAATCATGGCTCTTCATACCTGTCAGTTTGTTCTCCTTGAGGTCGACGCATCTTCTCAAGTTTGAAACATACCCATCTGGAAATTTCAGACCTTGAATCCACCTACAAAGCCTCACTTTATCCTCCTTCTCCAGTGAGAAAATTGCCTTAGGCTGCTTCAACTTCCCATTCCCGTCCTCTATCAAATGCAATGCAGGACGTCTACATATTTCTTTCAAGTCCAATCTAGCCTTAGGATTGTCTTTCGTCTTCCCCTTTACGTCCATTACAGTATTAATTATGTTGTCAAACACATTCTTCTCGATATGCATGACATCAAGGTTATGTCTAATCAGATTGGTGCTCCAGTATGGCAGATCCCAGAATATACTCCTCTTCGTCCAGTTATGAGTGTGACCAAATCCGTCACACTTGTAGCCCGTAGCAGGCTGCTCAATAGCACTTGGTAAATCTCTAACCTCCTCCCATATCGTGGCTCCGCACCACCTTGTCGGTGGATCACCCTTCTCCATAACGCCAGCACGAAAAGCATTCATGTTCCTCCGGTACGGATGATCCTTCGGCAGGAATTGTCGATGACAATCGAAGAAGCACGATTTGCCTCCGTGTTTCAAACGGAAAGCCTTAGTGTCGTCCATGCAACACGGACATGAAAGACGACCATGCGTGCTCCATTCAGATAACATTCCATAGGCCGAAAAGTCGTTGATGGTCCACATAAGTGCTGCCCGCATCTGAAAATTTTGTTTTCTAGATACATCGTACGTGTTGGAACCTACTTCCCACAGCTGATTCAACTCATCAATCAATGGCTGTAAATAAACATCGATGTTCCTTTTCGGATTGTTCGGACCTGGGATAATAACGATGAGGAACATATATGGAGTTTTTATGCACATCCAAGGCGGTAGATTGTACGGGGTGACGATCACAGGCCAACACGAATACTGGGATCCCGAAAGTCCGAATGGGGTAAAACCGTCAGAGCAGAGACCCAATCTAACATTACGTGGATCAGAAGCAAAATCTGGATACTCTCGATCAAAGTGCTTCCATGCTTCTCCATCAGATGGGTGATCCAACACTCCTTCGGTATGTTCCCGCTTATGCCAACTCATGTTTTCTGCAGTTTCCTTCACCATAAACAACCGCTGCAAATGCGGCGTCAACGGCAAGTAGTGCATCGAAGAGGTAGGCTTCCTGGCACCGACAAACTTTCCTCTACCACAGGCCTTGTAGCGATCGACACCACAAAATCTGCAGGCGTCTTCATCCTTGTCGTCTTTGTAGTACAACATGCACCCGTTGCGACAGGCATCGATTTTTTCATATCCCATCCAGAGCGATCTAACCATCCTCTTAGACCGGTAGAAGTCTTTAGGCAACTTCGCACCCTCAGGCAATATTTCTATAAGCAACTCCATAATACGGTTGTAGCAATCTTGCGACATGTTAAAATCGGACTTGATGCTCAACAATCTTGTAACCACCTCCAACGGTGAATGATCCTCACAACCAGGATATAATGGAGTCCTTGCATTCTCCAGCAACTCCATGAACTGTGCAGCATCGAGGTTCGGTGCCTCCTCAGGTGCATCATGATCATCCGGATCGAAACTAGGCCCGGCCGCGTCAAAAACCATGTTCACCAACCCATCGTCATAAGGAGCGTTGTTGTGGACATCCACATAAGGCTCGTACTCCGATGCTAAAGACACAAGTTCTCCGTGCTCGCTCCACTGATAGTAATTCGGCGTGAAACCCTTCGAGTACAAATGATACATGACATCCACTTCTGGATGATATTTCAAGTTGCGACATCTCACACACGGACACTTAATTTTGGTACCGTCCATGTACTGAGGGAACGCCTTGGCAAACTGCAGGAACTGGTGTACACCCTCTATGAATTTATCCCGCACATCGCACATGTCATCAGGATGACGGTTGTACATCCAAGTACGATTCCGCAGATAGTAATTCAGCTTCATAATTCTGTAAGATAGATACATCAAGGTAGTGAATGATATGCAAGTGTCAAAGCTTTTCCGATGGATTGCATTTATCTTTTCATCCATTCATTCATGCATTGCATTTATCTTTTCAGTTTTGCATATCATTACCTACTATTATACATGCATACTTTATACATGCAAGTGAAAATCTGTATCGTACGACAAACTAAACATAATTAGTATATAATCATGTAACTGGTGGATCCGCTAGCTAGTAAGCCGGATGTACTTAATATCAGAGAGTATCAGATTAGTATCAGTATATAGGTTAGGTAGACCGTATCAAACGCATATCGGAATAGTAGGCCGAATAGGAGGCCGAGATAGTCGAATGAGAAGAAGGAAAGAAGGGAGGAGCAGATGGGTCCAGAGCCATGGTGGAGAAGGAGAAGTAACATGAGAGCAGTTTCCGCCGTAACATCTCCTGGCTCTGCTGGCAACTGAAGTCCAGATGCTACAAAGGACGATCCTTCGCTGAAATCGACTACAACACCCATCAGTTCAAGTTCATTCCTATATGAGTATATTCCAATGCCATAGAGGAAGGTCAACAAACTGATGGCTTCTATGGCATTGGATACTGATAGCGATAGTCCGATACCGATAGCGATAGTCCGATACCGATAGTTCGATCGATACCGATAGTTCGATACCGATAGCGATAGTCCGATACCGATAGCGATAGTTCGATACCGATAGCGATAGTCCGATACAGATACACATGGACCTACATATCTATATATCACTAGTAGCCATACTCCTCTACATACTACTCTACACTAGGATCTAGTAACCATATACTAAGTCAAAATCTAGGGTTTGACTGAATATGGGTTAACTTTCTGGTCAAACTAAGTCAAAATCTAGGGTTTGGTCAAACCTAGACTAGTCAACAAGGTCACTTAGACTATTAAGTCAATTCTATGATATACTAACTCATAACTAACTATAGGCCAATATAACTAGGATATCCTAGGATACCATAATACTATATCATATATACATATCAAGGTATATATACCCAATGTCTATAGTCTAAACATATATCCCTTACAAGGACTCTCAAACACATTACATAGTGTAGCATCTCATTAGCCATATACCTATACTCTAATCCATTACCTACTCTATAACTCAACTGTTACCCACCATACTCTAAGAGCATCTCCAACCCTATTGTCTTGTTATATGTTGTGAATCATATGTGGCATTAGGCACAAGACAATGTCTTGTCTAGGTGGCAAGATTATATTGACAAATGACAATGAAGTAAGAAAATCTTCTCCAATGCAAAATGTTTACTTTTTTCAACTTGGAAGATAAAGTATTAAGATATTTACTTCTTTCCCAACTTTCAAGACAACTACTCATATTCTTTCTTTTTCCTAATATTTTTTTATTCATAATTGATGACATGGAGAACAAGACATTGTCAAGTGCATTGTCTAGAACTAGACAACCAACTTCACAATGTCTTGTTTAATTTTTGCCACATAAGCTTCACAATTGACTTGACAATTGCATTGGAGAAGAACTTTTGAATAAAATTTTGTCATTCCTATGTGGCAACAACTTTTTTCCAAAGTCACAATAGGGTTGGAGATGCTCTAACTATCTACTTGCATTCACACACATTTATAGCAATATGTATAATATACTCACTAACATCTAACCCTCTCTTCCATTTGTTCCTTTAAATCAACACATATCTATATATAGATAGCCCAAATCTGTAAGGTATACAACCGGTTAGGGTTAGGGTTTACCTGACCGTCACGGCGAGGGGGAGCGACGACGGCGAGGGGGAGCGGCGGTGGAGGTGGCTGCCGGGAAGGAGTAGGAGGAGGAGCGGCGGTGGAGGTGCTCTGGCGAACGGCGGCGGTAGGGGGTCGGGTTCGGCGGGGGCTGCCGGGAAGGAGGAGGAGGAGGAGGAGGAGGAGGAGGTCGGAGAGGCGGTGGAGGAGGAGGCTGGGCGGTGGAGGAGGAGGCTGGACGGGGTCGGTGCTCGCGGCGGTCGGTGGGGGTCGCCGAGGGCGCGGTCGGACGGGGGTCGAGGGGACAGGGGGGAAAATGGGGGGAAGGAAAATATTGGGGGGGGGGAAATGGGGGGAAGTAAAATTGAAACTGACCTATATTCGCACATTAGCGACGTAACATAAGGGCGTCGGTAACCGTCGCAACTTTATTGATATTAACGACGCCATAGTAAAAACGTCGCCAAACGTCGCTAATATCAATGATATTAGCGACGTTCACCGACATATCCGCGACGTGAGTTTTTCAATACGCAAACGTAGTTACTATACGACGCTGAACGTCGCTGAACGTCGCTAGTAGTGACGTCTTGCGACGTCATAAAAAAACGTCGGTAAATTGTTTTTTATCTGCGACATTTTCGGAAAACGTCGCAAATTACGTCGGTAATATGACTTATTTTGGTAGTGAAACGGTCAAGTGCTAAAGAGCACTGGCCGAGAGCCTTCACCAAGGCTGAGATGAACTCCTCAAGAACACCAAAACTTCAAATCTTTATAACTTAGCCAAATCAAAACCAAATCTAGATTTTCAAAGTTCTAACTTGAGTAAAATCGAATTCTCTTCCACATGGAAGCATCAAAGCATGCAAAAATCGAAGTTTAATGGATCAAAACCAAGGATTTTCAAAAATGGTTAAAACCTAGATCTAGAAAAATGAAAGCTCTAAATCACAAAATGTCAAGTTCTAAAGTTGTTCTCCATGGCCTAATCTAGTTAATGGACAAATAAAAAGTGGTACTTATTTGATGGCAAGGTGCACTTGCCTATGGGTTGGGGAGTTGTGTGGAAGAAGGAAGAAGAAGAAGAAGTTAGAAATTAATGGAGAAGTAATGAGGAGAGAGAATGGTAGGTGGAGTTTTAATGAGAGTGGGTTGTGGTGTGTTGAGGGAGGAGTGTAGGTTAAGGTGTTCCATTTATAATAAACCAAACCAAACCAATCCTACTTCAAAAAAAATAAAACCAAGCCATGGTCCAAACCCATTTACGAGAAACCAAAATCCGTAAGTCGAGAAAATAAAATACTTGCCAAAATTCAAATACGAGCATAAATACGAAATACGGGAAATGGGGGTGACAACTCTACCCACCTTCAAAGAATTCCGTCCTCGAAATTTAATTAAGGAGCTAGAGATTGCCACGACAAGCTATACTAAGCACAGGCAAGCTACACTAAGCAGTTCAATCATACAATCATACAATGTAAGCAAGGAAGGAAAAGCGTAAGGCATAAGAAAGACATTATACCTCATGAGTCAAACAGGTAGGGATATCGCGATCGGATGTCGTCCTCACGCTCCCACATTGACTCACCTAGAGAGTGATGACCCCAAGCAACACGGACTAAGTTAATAGTCTTGTTCTTGAGCGTCTTTTCTCTCCGGTCCAATATAGACACGGGCCTCTCCTCATACGAAAGGTTGGTACCAACAACCAATTCTGAATGATCTAGGATATGGCTCGGGTCCGAGATGTACCGTCTTAATTGGGATACATGGAATACATCATGTACCTCACTTAGCGACGACAGAAGAGCGAGACGATAGGACACATCACCTACTCTCTCTAGAATATCGAACGGCCCTATATACCTAGGACTAAGCTTTCTCCGTACGCCAAAACGAATGACGCCACGGGTAGGCGAGATCCTAAGGAATACATAGTCGTCGACAGCAAATTCTAAGGGACGCCGATGAGCATCGGCCCAATGGCGCTGGCGATCCTGAGCAACTCGGAGGTGATCTCTGACTTTCCTGACCACTTCAACCGTCTGAGAAATCAGTTCTAGATCGAGCATCTGCCTCTCTCCGATATCGTCCCATGCTAACGGAGATCTGTACTTCCTACCATACAGAGCCTCGAAGGGTGCCATCTGGATACTGGCCTGAAAACTATTGTTGTACGAGAATTCCACCAGGTGCAGGTGATCCTCCCACGAACCACCGAAGTCAAGGGTACACGACCGTAACTTATCTTCAAGAATTTGTATAGTACGCTCTGACTGCCCATCTGTCTGCGGATGATACGCTGAGCTGAACTTGAGACGAGTCCCCAAACTTTGATGAAGACTGCGCCAGAAGTGCGATGTGAATCTCGTATCCCTGTCTGATACTATGCTGACTGGCACTTCGTGAAGTCGGACGATCTATCTGAGATATATTTTTGCTAGCTGCGCCGTCGACTGTCCAACTCTGAATGGAAGAATGTGTGCCACCTTGGTAAGCCTGTCCACAATGACCCAAATAGCATCTCTGCCGGCCGGAGATCTGGGTAATCCAGTCACGAAATCCATGGTTATGTGTTCCTATTTCCATTCTGGGATCGGCAAGGGTTGAAGAAGTCCAGCTGGCCTCTGATGTTCAGCCTTGACCTGTTGGCAAACCAAACATCGAGAGACATACCAGGCTATCTCCCTCTTCATACCATTCCACAAAAAATGTTGACGAATATATCGGTACATCTTCGTGCTGTCTGGGTGGATGGAATACTGCAAACTGTGAGCCTCTGCCATGACTTCCTGTCTGATATCTCCACTGGGTACACAAAGATGCGTGCCATGTCGAAGCGTACCATCCTCATGAATATATAACTCTGGCCTTCTCCCTGCCTCGCACTTTGCTCTGAGACGCTGAATCTTGGAATCTGTTAACTGTGCGGTCCGGATCCTCTCAACTATGTTGGACTGAATCTGTAGGCTGGCCATCAAGGCCACATTGGAAGGAAGAACCACTTCAATTCCCATCTTCTGAAGATCCGACAATAACTCTGGTTGCGCCGTCAGGAAATAAACTCTGGCTCTCCGGCTCAACACATCTGCTACCACGTTGGCCTTCCCTGGGTGATACTGCAAGTCCACATCATAGTCCACAAGTAGCTCGAGCCATCTTCTCTGCCGCATATTAAGATCCTTCTGGGTGAAAACATACTTCAGGCTCTTATGATCAGTAAATATCTCCACTCTGAAGGCGCCATTCTATAGACTCGCTCTGATACTGGTGCTGTCCCGGGAATCAAGTCAATGGTGAACTCGATCTCCCGCTCTAGTGGCATCCCTGGAAGTTCCTCTGGAAAGACATCTGGAAACTCTTCAACTATCCGGGACAACTGCACTGCTGCTACTGCCATCCGCAATACTGGAGGATATGGCTCTACTGTGCCTTTGGAAAATGAAAACTCTGGCTCTCCGGGAATACTAAAGACAACTCTGCCAACATGGCAGTCTATCCTAGCATAATAGTTCCTTAACCAATCCATGCCTAGGACTACATCATAGTCTGCCATAGGGAACTCTATGAGACTAGCGGGGAACTCTCTACCGCTAACTACAATCCGACACGAGGAAAATACTCGATCTACTCCCACAAGACCATTACCAGTAAGTATATTGAGCCTCACTGATCATGACTCGGGCTCCAATCCTATCCGTGTTACGAATCGTACAGACATGAATGAATGCGATGCACCAGAATCAAATAATACAGATACTGGAAAGGTGTTGACGAGAATAGTACCTGCCACTACCTCACCTGGTGCAACTTCTTCTTCCATGGTCATCATCATAGCCTGAACTCTAGCTGCGGGTCCCCTCTGCTGGAAACCCCTCTGCCGACTCTATGCTGGAGCCTGGGTGAACTGCTGCTGGAAGGCCTGGGCCTGGGGTGCCAATGGCCTCGGGTACTGCTGTTGCTGCTGCTGCTGGACTGAAACTGGGGCTGGTCCTCTCACCGAAGAACTAGAAAGGTTAGATGATGATGGACCTCCCCTACTCGGGCAGGTCCCTATCTGGTGGTCTGCTCCTCCACAAGCCAGGCACAATCCTTGCGCCCTACGACACTCTGCCACTACATGGCCCGGCTTCCCGCAATACGAACATCCCACCGCGGAAGACTGCTTCTGCTTCTGCTGCTGCGGGTACGTCGGGGTTGAATGCTAAACCGATGTCACTGAGGCCGCCCGCCTCGGAGTTCCAATGGTCAATCCCCTAGCTGTCGGGGCTGGAGCTGATGACTGGTGCATCTGACTGTGGGACCGCTTCCTGTCTCCGGTTCTGTCCACAATTCTCTGGGAGGTATACTCATGCCTCCTTGCTGCCTTCAGCACTGCATCGAACGTCTGGTGCTCGAACTGCTCGACAGCCAATAATATCTCTAAAAACAGCCCTTGCTGGAACCGCTGAGCCCTATCGAACTCGGTTGCCACCAAGGTGGAGGCGAACCTACTTAGCCTAGAAAACTCGGTCGTATAGCCATCGGCCGTCCTGCCTCCTTGCTTCAAGTTGGTGAATCTGGTCTGCAAGTCGTACCGTGCCACCACATCAAAGTACTTTGTCTGGAATCTCTCTCTGAACGTCGCCCAAGTAACTGGTGCCGCTAACCCCATGGCCTGAGCTGCCCACCAATCGCGAGCCAAGTCTAGTAACTGTAGCCGTACCACCGCTACCTTCTTATTCTCAGGTGTCCTAGCTGCTTCCAGGACCACCTCGGTATCCTGAAGCCAAGCGTCCGCGGCAATCGCATCTTCACTGCCGTCAAAGAAGGGAGGGTTCAAGCGCTTGAAACTGTTGGCCGCCTGATTCCCTTGGGGACCTCCTCTGTTTAGTGTATCATAAACTTCCTGGTGCAAGGCGTCGCCTCGACGATCTTGGGATGCAAGCAGTTCTCTGATAAGCCCTACCAAAGGTCCCTCATCCTGTCTAGCTGGTTGAACGGGCGGAGCTGCTTGAACTGGAGGTTTCGAGCCTCCGGGAAGCATAACTCGGGAGGCTACTCCAGAGTGCTGAGCTTGATCTTCCTGGCGCTGGGGTGCTTGCCGAGCTTCCTCTGGCTGGTTGGCAGGTCCGGGAGCAATGCCGCTGAAGAAGACGACATAGGGAACAATAAGGAAAGGACCAGGACGGATCAATAATACAAACAATGTGATCAGGTCGAGATTCTCGGGGATTTGAAGATACGGGCAGAGATCAAGGACGAATATTGATTGAGACATCTATTCGGTAAACCCTCACATTTCTTGAATGCCAAGACCTGTATGGGCCACCACTTAAACCATGTCACGCCCCAGAACCAGAATACTGGAGAGCAGGGGCAGACATAGCCAGCTACGTATATTGAAATATAATATATTTCAACTATACGGTCATGGCTGTCTAGATATGAGGGTTTACTACAAGCCAGCAGTCTCTTAAGGTCAAGCATATTGTCTCAATCTCAAGTAATTAACAGAGTTACAAGATATTAGAGCATCAAATATATATATAAGGCATCCCAAATATTACATATTGGATGATCATGAAGCTAGTCGTACAAAATGATAGGACTAGCAAGAGTTCAGTCATACAAGATCAACCCTAGGATTTGTTAATCATGTTTACAGCCCGTAGGCAGACAGTAAGTAAATGTGCATCGAGCTAACAGGTGCTCGTCGGCTAAACGCCTCAAAAAAATAAATTTACATATAAGTGGGTGAAACAAAAAGGGAAAACACACTCGTAGCCCGGGTTCCGTCTAGTGTTCACCATTGGGCTGGAAGCTTGGTAGATCCTCGGGAGCTGCTCCGAAATTTGGCCACACAAAACTAGCTGGGTCAAACCCCAGAAAGAGCAAGTGCCACAAGGAGGCCACAAATAAGAACAAAAGCCAGCATATCAGAACATCAAGAATAAAAGGAAAGTACAAGTAATAAAAGTACACAAAGCGATAAACGACTAGGGATATGGAGCCATTCCGGGAGCCAGGTTACAATCCTTAAACCAAACAAGGACCGGGATTGTAACCCTTTGCCTGAATAGCTCACTGTCTTTACTCGTTTATCGTCAAGATAAGGAAAACAAACATGCTCAGGAGATAGCAGGTACTGGAGCTAGACAAGACTTAGACAAGGCTGGACATCATGCATTCACAAGCGGCCAAGCAATTACTACGGCTTACTACTTTAACTAACTAGGGTTATCACAAGCCTTAATTACTAACAAGATGCAAGTGAGAAACTCCCAGTCCCAAGCCCTGCAGACTATCCAGTTATCCTTCCGCGGGTTGAGAGTTATAGGTGGGTACATTGCCCGGGAGACAAATGTACCCTTAGGTGACTTAGAGGGTGCAACACATGACAGTGTGCTGGAAATGTGCTCTACTCGTTGACAAGCTACAAGTCCATTAAAGCGCCCAGATAACGAGATTGCCTGTGACTGGGAATTCTCCATGTTCTAGTTTAATCTAATCATTAGCCTAATCCAATTTAGCGCGAGTCCCTGGCCGTGGTACCCAGGAAGTCACGTCCTAGACATGATGCAAGACAAGACAAGTGGATTGTACAAGCAAGCAAGCAGGAACACCCACGGTGTCAAGTTGATTATATGAGTTAAGTTACAAGTTACAAGTCAAGTCAGGAGTGCGCCGCCACGGGCCACTATCAAGTTATCAAGATAAATCATGTCAGGGTACTTGTCAGGAGCGCACCACGACGGGCCACTATCATGTCAGGTTGGTCATGTCAGGAGTGCACCACTACGGGTCACTGTCGTGTTATGCTAGTTCCTTGCCATACCAAGCCATGTATAATAGTCATTCCAAACATATTAAGTAAAATCAGTTCATGACAAAAGGCGTAAGGATATAAAATGGGCGTAAGATATCTAAATAAATACCAATATATATAGGACTATAGAAGAGCCAAGCTTAAGGAAATAAACATTTCATCATAGACAAGTAGGTTGTGCAAGGGAGGTCAGGGGTTGGACTGCGCAGGGTATGTACTGCGCATGGAAGAGCTGCGCAAGAGTTGCCTTGTGCAAGGGTAGACTGCGCAGGGGGTCAAGGGGCACAGGGTTAAAGGGGCACAGGGGATGCCTTGCGCATCAATTGGATTGCGCAAGGGAGGATTACGCAAGGGTAGACTGCGCAGAGTATGGACTGCGCAATGGTTGAGTGCGCAGGGGTTACTTTGTGCATGGCTGGCTTGCGCATGGCTAGCTTGTGCATGGCTAGCTTGCGCCATCGCAATCCAGCACAGCGCAAAGCACTGGCTGAGCCTATGCGCAATCGGCCATGCGCTAAAGAGCACAGGCCGGGGTGCGCAAACGGTCAAGTGCTAAAAAGCACTGGCCGAGAGCCTTCACCAAGGCTGAGATGAACTCCTCAAGAACACCAAAACTTCAAATCTTTATAACTTAGCCAAATCAAAACCAAATCTAGATTTTCAAAGTTCTAACTTGAGTAAAATCGAGTTCTCTTCCACATGGAAGCATCAAAGCATACAAAAATCGAAGTTTAATGGATCAAAACCAAGGATTTTCAAAAATGGTTAAAACCTAGATCTAGAAAAATGAAAGCTCCAAATCACAAAATGTCAAGTTCTAAAGTTGTTCTCCATGGCCTAATCTAGTTAATGGACAAATAAAAAGTGGTACTTATTTGATGGCAAGGTGCACTTGCCTATGGGTTGGGGAGTTGTGTGAAAGAAGGAAGAAGAAGAAGAAGTTAGAAATTAATGGAGAAGTAATGAGGAAAGAGAATGGTAGGTGGAGTTTTAATGAGAGTGGGTTGTGGTGTGTTGAGGGAGGAGTGTAGGTTAAGGTGTTCCATTTATAATAAACCAAACCAAACCAATCCTACTTCAAAAAAAATAAAACCAAGCCATGGTCCAAACCCATTTACGAGAAACCAAAATCCGCAAGTCGAGAAAATAAAATACGTGCCAAAATCCAAATACGAGCATAAATACGAAATACGGGAAATGGGGGTGACAACTCTACCCACCTTCAAAGAATTCCGTCCTCGGAATTTAATCAAGGAGCTAGAGATTGCCACGACAAGCTATACTAAGCACAGGCAAGCTACACTAAGCAGTTCAATCATACAATCATACAATACAAGCAAGGAAGAAAAAGCGTAAGGCATAAGAAAGACATTATACCTCACGAGTCAAACAGGTAGGGATATCGCGATCGGATGTCGTCCTCACGCTCCCACGTTGACTCACCTAGAGAGTGATGACCCCAAGCAACACGGACTAAGTTAATAGTCTTGTTCTTGAGCGTCTTTTCTCTCCGGTCCAATATAGACACGGGCCTCTCCTCATACGAAAGGTTGGTACCAACAACCAATTCCGAATGATCTAGGATATGGCTCGGGTCTGAGATGTACCGTCTTAATTGGGATACATGGAATACATCATGTACCTCACTTAGCGACGGCAGAAGAGCGAGACGATAGGACACATTACCTACTCGCTCTAGAATATCGAACGGCCCTATATACCTAGGACTAAGCTTTTCCCGTACGCCAAAACGAATGACGCCACGGGTAGGCGAGATCCTAAGGAATACATAGTCGTCGACAGCAAATTCTAAGGGACGCCGATGAGCATCGGCCCAATGGCGCTGGCGATCCTGAGCAACTCGGAGGTGATCTCTGACTTTCCTGACCACTTCAACAGTCTGAGAAATCAGTTCTAGATCGAGCATCTGCCTCTCTCCGACATCGTCCCATGCTAACGGGGATCTGTACTTCCTACCATACAGAGCCTCGAAGGGTGCCATCTGGATACTGGCCTGAAAACTATTGTTGTACGAGAATTCTACCAGGTGCAGGTGATCCTCCCACGAACCACCGAAGTCAAGGGTACACGACCGCAACTTATCTTCGAGAATTTGTATAGTACGCTCTGACTGCCCATCTGTCTGCGAATGATACGCTGAGCTGAACTTGAGACGAGTCCCCAAACTTTGATAAAGACTGTGCTAGAACTGCGATATGAATCTCGTATCCCTGTCTGATACTATGCTGACTGGCACTTCGTGAAGTCGGACGATCTGCCTGAGATACATTTCTGCTAGCTGCGCCGTCGACTGTCCAACTCTGAATGGAAGAAAGTATGCCACCTTGGTAAGCCTGTCCACAATGACCCAAATAGCATCTCTGCCGACCGGAGATCTGGGTAATCCAGTCACGAAATCTATGGTTATGTGTTCCCATTTCCATTCTGGGATCGGCAAGGATTGAAGAAGTCCAGCTGGCCTCTGATGTTCAGCCTTGACCTGTTGGCAAACCAAACATCGAGAGACATACCGGGCTATCTCCCTCTTCATACCATTCCACCAAAAGTATTGACGAATATCTCGGTACATCTTCGTGCTGCCTGGGTGGATGGAATACTGCAAACTGTGAGCCTCTGCCATGACTTCCTGTCTGATATCTCCACTGGGTACACAAAGATGCGTGCCATGTCAAAGCGTACCATCCTCATGAATATATAACTCTGGCCTTCTCCCTGCCTTGCACTCTGCTCTGAGCCGCTGAATCTTGGAATCTGTTAACTGTGCGGTCCGGATCCTCTCAACTATGCTGGACTGAATCTGTAGGCTGGCCATCAAGGCCACATTGGAAGGAAGAACCACTTCAATTCCCATCTTCTGAAGATCCGACAATAACTCTGGTTGCGCCGTCAGGAAATAAACTCCGGCTCTCCGGCTCAACGCATCTGCTACCACGTTGGCCTTCCCTGGGTGATACTGCAAGTCCACATCATAGTCCACAAGTAGCTCGAGCCATCTTCTCTGCCACATATTAAGATCCTTCTGGGTGAAAACATACTTCAGGCTCTTATGATCAGTAAATATCTCCACTCTGAAGGCGCCATTCTATAGACTCGCTCTGATACTGGTGCTGTCCCGGGAATCAAGTCAATGGTGAACTCGATCTCCCGCTCTGGTGGCATCCCTGGAAGTTCCTCTGGAAAGACATCTGGAAACTCTTCAACTATCTGGGGCAACTGCACTGCTGCCACTGCCATCCGCAATACTGGAGGAGATAGCTCTACTGTGCCTCTGGAAAATGAAAACTCTGGCTCTCCGGGAATACTAAAGACAACTCTGCCAACATGGCAGTCTATCCTAGCATAATAGTTCCTCAACCAATCCATGCCTAGGACTACATCATAGACTACATCATAGTCTGCCATAGGGAACTCTATGAGACTAGCGGGGAACTCTCTACCGCTAACTACAATCCGACACGAGGAAAACACTCGATCTACTCCCACAAGACCATTACCAGTAAGTATATTGAGCCTCACTGATAATGACTCGGGCTCCAATCCTATCCGTGTCGCGAATCGTGCAGACATGAATGAATGCGATGCACCAGAATCAAATAATACAGATGCTAGAAAGGTGTTGACGAGAATAGTACTGCCACTATCTCACCTGGTACAACTTCTTCTTCCATGGTCATCATCATAGCCTGACCTCTAGCTGCGGGTCCCCTCTGCTGGAAACCCCTCTGCCGACTCTGTGCTGGAGCCTGGATGAACTGCTGTTGGAAGGCCTGGGCCTGGGGCGCCAATGGCCTCGGGTACTGCTGTTGCTGCTGCTGGACTGAAACTGGGGCTGGTCCTCTCACCGAAGAACTAGAAAGGTTGGATGATGATGGACCTCCCCTACTCGGGCAGGTCCCTATCTGGTGGTCTGCTCCTCCACAAGCCAGGCACAATCCTTGCGCCCTACGACACTCTGCCACTACATGGCCCGGCTTCCCGCAATACGAACATCCCACCGCGGAAGACTGCTTCTGCTTCTGCTGCTGCGGGTACATCAGGGTTGAATGCTAAACCGACGTCACTGAGGCCGCCCGCCTCGAAGTTCCAATGGTCAATCCCCTAGCTGCCGGGGCTGGAGCTGATGATTGGTGCATCTGACTGTGGGACCGCTTCCTGCCTCCGGTTCTGTCCACAATTCTCTGGGAGGTATACTCATGCCTCCTTGCTGCCTTCAGCACTGCATCGAACGTCTGGTGCTCGAACTGCTCGACAGCCAATAATATCTCTAAATGCAGCCCTTGCTGGAACCGCTGAGCCCTATCGAACTCGGTTGCCACCAAGGTGGAGGCGAACCTACTTAGCCTAGAAAACTCGGTCGCATAACCATCGACCGTCCTGTCTCCTTGCTTCAAGTTGGTGAATCTGGTCTGCAAGTCATACCGTGCCACCGCATTAAAGTACTTTGTCTGGAATCTCTCTCTGAACGTCGCCCAAGTAACTGGTGCCGCTAACCCCATGGCCTGAGCTGCCCACCAATCGCGAGCCAAGTCTAGTAACTGTAGCCGTACCACCGCTACCTTCTTATTCTCAGGTGTCTTAGCTGCTTCCAGGACCACCTCGGTATCCTGAAGCCAAGCGTCCGCGGCAATCGCATCTTTACTGCCGTCAAAGAAGGGAGGGTTCAAGCGCTTGAAACTGTTGGCCGCCTGATTCCCTTGGCGACCTCCTCTGTTTAGTGCATCATAAACTTCCTGGTGCAAGGCGTCGCCTCGACGATCTTGGGATGCAAGCAGTTCTCTGATAAGCCCTACCAAAGGTCCCTCATCCTGTCTAGCTGGTTGAACGGGCGGAGCTGCTTGAACTGGAGGTTCCGAGCCTCCGGGAAGCATAACTCGGAAGGCTACTCCAGAGTGCTGAGCTTGATCTTCCTGGCGCTGGGGTGCTTGCCGAGCTTCCTCTGGCTGGTTGGCAGGTCCGGGAGCAATGCTGCTGAAGAAGATGACATAGGGAACAATAAGAAAAGGACCAGGACGGATCAATGATACAAACAATGTGATCAGGTCGAGATTCTCGGGGATTTGAAGATACGGGCAGAGATCAAGGACGAATATTGATTGAGACATCTATTCGGTAAACCCTCACATTTCTTGAATGCCAAGACCTGCATGGGCCACCACTTAAACCATATCACGCCCCAGAACCAGAATACTGGAGAGCGGAGGCAGACATAGCCAGCTACGTATATTGAAATATAATACATTTCAACTATACGGTCACGGCTGTCTAGATATGAGGGTTTACTACTAGCCAGCAGTCTCTTAAGGTCAAGCCTATTGTCTCAATCTCAAGCAATTAACAGAGTTACAAGATATTAGAGCATCAAATATATATATAAGGCGTCCCAAATATTACATATTGGATGATCATGAAGCTAGTCATACAAAATGATAGGACTAGCAAGAGTTCAGTCATACATGATCAACCCTAGGATTTGTTAATCATGTTTACAGCCCGTAGGCAGACAGTAAGTAAATGTGCATCGAGCTAACAGGTGCTCGTCGGCTAAACGCCTCAAAAGAATAAATTTACATATAAGTGGGTGAAACAAAAAGGGAAAACCCACTCGTAGCCCGGGTTCCGTCTAGTGTTCACCATTGGGCTGGAAGCTTGGTAGATCCTCGGGAGCTGCTCCGAAATCTGGCCACACAAAACCAGCTGGGTCAAACCCCAGAAAGAGCAAGTGCCACAAGGAGGCCACAAATAAGAACAAAAGCCAACATATTAGAACATAAAGAATAAAAGGAAAGTACAAGTAATAAAAGTACACAGAGCAATAAACGACTAGGGACGTGGAACCATTCCGGGAGCCAGGTTACAATCCTTAAACCAAACAAGGATCGGGATTGTAATCCTTTGCCTGAATAGCTCACTGTCTTTACTCATTTATCGTCAAGATAAGGAAAACAAACATGCTCAGGAGATAGCAGGTACTGGAGCTAGACAAGACTTAGACAAGGCTGGACATCATGCATTCACAAGCGGCCAAGCAATTACTACGACTTACTACTTTAACTAACTAGGATTATCACAAGCCTTAATTACTAACAAGATGCAAGTGAGAAACTCCCAGTCCCAAGCCCTGCAGACTATCCAGTTATCCTTCCGCGGGTTGAGAGTTATAGGTGGGTACATTGCCCGGGAGACAAATGTACCCTTAGGTGACTTAGAGGGTGCAACATATGACAGTGTGCTGGAAATGTGCTCTACTCGTCGGCAAGCTACAAGTCCATTAAAGCGCCCAGATAACGAGATTGCCTGTGACTGGGAATTCTTCATGTTCTAGTTTGATCTAATCATTAGCCTAATCCAATTTAGCACGAGTCCCTGGCCGTGGTACCTAGGAAGTCACGTCCTAGACATGATGCAAGACAAGATAAGTGGATTGTACAAGCAAGCAAGCAGGAACACCCACGGTGTCAAGTTGATTATATAAGTTAAGTTACAAGTTACAAGTCAAGTCAGGAGTGCGCCGCCACGGGCCACTATCAAGTTATCAAGATAAATCATGTCAGGGTACTTGTCAGGAGCGCACCACGACGGGCCACTATCATGTCAGGTTGGTCATGTCAGGAGTGCACCACTACGGGTCACTGTCGTGTTATGCTAGTTCCTTGCCATACCAAGCCATGTACAATAGTCATTCCAAACATATTAAGTAAAATCAGTTCATGACAAAAGGGGGGTCAGGGGTTGGGCTGCGCAGGGTATGTACTGCGCATGGAAGAGCTGCGCAAAAATTGCCTTGCACAAGGGTTACCTTGCGCAAGGGTAGACTGCGCAGGGGGTCAAGGGGCACAGGGTTAAAGGGGCACAGGGGATGCCTTGCGCATCAATTGGATTGCGCAAGGGAGGATTGCGCAAGGGTAGACTGCGCAGAGTATGGACTGCGCAATGGTCGAGTGCGCAGGGGTTACTTTGCGCATGGCTGGCTTGCGCATGGCTAGCTTGCGCATGGCTAGCTTGCGCCAGCGCAATCCAGCGCAGCACAAAGCACTGGCTGAGCCTATGCGCAATCGGCCATGCGCTAAAGAGCACAGGCCGGGGTGCGCAAACGGTCAAGTGCTAAAGAGCACTGGCCGAGAGCCTTCACCAAGGCTGAGATGAACTCCTCAAGAACACCAAAACTTCAAATCTTCATAACTTAGCCAAATCAAAACCAAATCTAGATTTTCAAAGTTCTAACTTGAGTAAAATCGAATTCTCTTCCACATGGAAGCATCAAAGCATGCAAAAATCAAAGTTTAATGGATCAAAACTAAGGATTTTCGAAAATGGTTAAAACCTAGATCTAGAAAAATGAAAGCTCCAAATCACAAAATGTCAAGTTCTAAAGTTGTTCTCCATAGCCTAATCTAGTTAATGGATAAATAAAAAGTGGTACTTATTTGATGGCAAGGTGCACTTGCCTATGGGTTGGGGAGTTGTGTGGAAGAAGGAAGAAGAAGAAGAAGTTAGAAATTAATGGAGAAGTAATGAGGAGAGAGAATGGTAGGTGGAGTTTTAATAAGAGTGGGTTGTGGTGTGTTGAGGAAGGAGTGTAGGTTAAGGTGTTCCATTTATAATAAACCAAACCAAACCAATCCTACTTCAAAAAAAAATAAAACCAAGCCATGGTCCAAACCCATTTACGAGAAACCAAAATCCGCAAGTCGAGAAAATAAAATACGTGCCAAAATCCAAATACGAGCATAAATACGAAATACGGGAAATGGGGGTGACAATCGAAGAAGATGACTTTGGCATCAATAAGATGTTGAATCTGTCTTTTCAATACGTAGCAGTCACGTGTTGAGTGGTGGATGTACTGGTGGTAATGGCAAGTACTTAGGATTATCCACCTTTTCTACTTCATCAGGATGCTTGGGAGGTAGAAGTTGCAGCCTGTTGCCCTTGGTCAGCATCTCGAATAATTCGAGCGTGTCTTCATTATTGAAGGAGTAGGTTTCCTTTGGCTTCTGTGCTTCGGCCGGCTTGGATCTCACGAGCGTTGGACCTTTTATAATATTGACGGCCATAGCTTGCTTGCCTTTACCGTCTCTTACTCGCTTCTCTTTATCTTCAATAGAGGGGAAGTTCAGACCCAGGAGTTGTGCGTCATGTGCCTTCTTCTGAGCTATGTCTGCTTTAGTAATGAAGGGCGTCCACTCGATGCCGGGAGCACTGTGCCACAGTTTGATGATAGGGAGCATATTTGTCACCTCCAGTTTTCAGAAACAGGGATATTTTTGTCATTTTATATTTTTGAATATATTAAAAATTTATTTTATTATTTATGATATTATTTTGGAGTTGAAATTTATTTTATTATTTATGATATTGTTTTGGGGTTATTTGAGTCGGGTTCGAATTTCAACTCAATCCGACTTGAAACGGGGACCCGGGAGGTAGTTGACTCTAGTGGGACCCACACACTAGTTAGGCATGGCCCACATGATATTAATTTTAGTCCACATGATATTAATTTTAGTTAGTAGTTAGACTAATTATCTATGGATAGGTTTAGTTTAATTAGAGACTTAAAACTAGACTAAATTGATCTCAACCTTTAACCCATTCCTAATTTAAATCAAATAGATTAGTGGAGGACATTTTGGACATTCAAATAGGGGACACCTCACCATTTTTGGGCAGGCACCTATGGGGGGGGGGATAATGAGTGAGTCACTCCTTCATTCATTTGTTTTCATCCACTTTCTCCCTCTTGTTCTTCCCCAAATTAATTAGAGATGAACCTCCATTGATTTCATCTCTAAATCAACCCCTTCTTCCACCAAATCTTCTTCATTTCTCCTCTACTCCATGGTTAGAGGGTGCTAGCCAAGTTTGGAAGGATTCGGAGCTTGTTCGTGTCCTTTTAGAATCTCTACGTGTCGGAAGAATTTTCCTTTGAATCTCTCTCCCGGAAGGTATAATCTCTCCTCTAATCCATCCCTACATGTATATAGAAATATTTTGAACCCATAGGATGACCCCCATGGTTGTATCTCCATTTGTGTCCATTTTGTGTCCATTTGGAGGTCATAGGAGTGTCCTTCGTGTTGTGGTTGTGTCCATGTGGGAAAACCCAAATTTGGACACACTATGTATTGTTGTTATGTATGAATAAATTATTACATATTTAATCTCATATTTTTGTATTGGAGATTTATTCTATAGTGTCTTATATATATATATATATATATATATATATATATATATATATATATATATATATATATATATATATATATATATATATATATATATATTAGTGTAGAGAGTGAGTTCTTGATATATTATGTTATATACTTGTGTTTCTTTTGTCTCAAACTACCTAAATTCGTCATAATATTTATCCATATTTTTAGTAGCAATAGCAACTTAGAAATGTCATAACTTTTAGCTTAAAACTCAGATTTATCTCCCATTTTTTTAAAAGAACCGTATCGAAGTTAGCTTTCCAAATATATATTTTAATAAGCCAAATTCGTTCTGAAACTTTCTGTAAAATTATTTGAGGGTCAGCTGTATGAAAGACGAACGCGTTTCG
Organism: Iris pallida; assembly: GCA_029216955.1. NCBI lineage: Eukaryota > Viridiplantae > Streptophyta > Magnoliopsida > Asparagales > Iridaceae > Iris > Iris pallida. Next base: position 6,599,750 of record JANAVB010020198.1, on the reverse strand, counting down.
GTGTTTTTGCGATTTCGGGAGCTTCCGGACACGAAAATGCGATCCGTTTAAAGTTTCGGAAAGCTAACATAAAGATCTATAACATACTTTAATCCTAGAATTTAATGAATGCTTAATTTGTACAGTATTGATTTTAAGTAGAAGATTACTATACGACATATGCATTTTGTGTATCCTTGTATGTACAAATATGTATGTAAGCATGTGTATATATATATATGTGTGTGTGTTAAGAGAATATAATATAATATAGAGTATGCATAAATGATATAATGTATGAAAGTATATAATGTATTCAAATATGTATGTATAGGTGCATGAATGAATGAATGAATGCGATGCATGAATAAATGGATGAAATAAAAGCATGTGGGTAATGCAAGGTATTGAAACATGTATGCAAGTATCCATATGTAAGTAAGTAACGTAATCAAGTATGAATGTATGCTATATATGAATGCCAACATGATAGGAATGTATGATGCCATATTAGTACTTAGCACCATGTTCATATGTTAAAAACCCCTTCTACATGTTGACAGTAACCCCAAGCATGAATACACTTAAAACCTACTTACTGTTATGAGTAAACCCTTTGATGTATAAATAAACCCTTTTGTTATGATTAAAACCCACACACACACATGCTAAACATATGCTTTACATGTTATTTCTTCTATGTGACACAATGAACCCTTGCTAAATGTTATCCTTCTAACATAACCCCCTTTACACTTGAATACATTGTACAGCTATGTACACATTGCCACATCCACATTCATGTATCACTCACTCCTTGTCTTTATGCACTTTGCTTGTAATAAAAATATATATAAATATATATGTAATGGGTGTTTGATAACTTGTGTAGCTTTGTGATTTTGTGTGAGTGATAGTCTAGGCTTGGTTAGGCCTAATGAGACTTGTTAGTCTAGGTTTAGACCTAGTACTGCCTAGTTAACCTAGTTTGACTAGTATGGTTGACCAGAGTTGACCAAGAGTTGACTTTGACCTAGAATGACCTAGAATCATGTAGAATGCATAGTAGAGCTTTATTTTACCATTTTGGACTTGTTGTGACTTGTGCTGTTCTAAATAGGAGCCAGACACCTCTCCTCGGACAGTACATTTCCTTTGGACATTCAGATAGCATGAGAGTACATTCTCTGATCATTTCATATCTTGTTTAGGATTATATTTCCTGCTTTAGATTACTTTACATGATGCTGACATATTGAAAACACGGATTAGTACTATATGGATCTTGTTGTGCGATGTTATCCCCTTAGCGGATACATCGGGTATTCGTGTTCGTGTACTTTATCGTGGGCATCGTGTACTCTTTGTACTCGTTACATTCGTGTACGAAACGTATAAAATCGTGTATAATCATGTTTTCACATGACCTTTGTGTACAATAACATAACTTAGCTAGATCCTTGTGTATTGATTGGGGCGGGGGAGTAGAAGTGGTTATGTAATCAATCCAGTAGATTACTCGTGTACAAACCTCTGTAGATTACTCGTGTACAACATCGTGCCGTTTACATAACCATCTTGTGCTTTGAATCACTAGTCACTATTAGTTCTCTATATGTTGTATCTATTTATTTACAGTCTCCCTTTTTTATCATGTTATTTCTTCAGATCCTGTATCTTACTCTCTAGCATGTTTATATTTCCTAACCTGTTATGATATTGTTGAGATGTACTGTACTCGCTCCTGTCCTGACTGGACCTGTTGATAAATTTTATAGATAGCCTGGAGGTTGCCTGCTAGCCTAGAGGAGACACAATAGAGGTTGTGTAGGTAGCTAGGGTTTTGCTCATAGTTTATTTTTAGTTGTCTTGAGTTGTATTTATGGATTACTGTATTTGAGCTTTGAGATGTATTTCTGGGTTTGTGTATCTTAGACACTTAGACTTCTATCTGCTGTATATCTTTTGGATTTCATGTTTTATCTATCTTCCATTATGCTCTACCTTAGATGTGATTGAGTTTACATTCTGCTATGTCACCCCCATTCGGGGAGTATAAACTGCTTAGCCTTATACTGTTAGATGCATGAGACCTAGGACATCGTTCTACCGCCGACGCTGCGGCGTAGGCTGGACGTACCCACGTCTCGTGCCCTAACTCTAGGGTGTGGGTCGTGACACATTTTTAGTGGTAGCCCATGCAGGTCGAGTTTGTGTAGTGGTATTCGAACTAGAGTACCACTACAGCCTGCAGTAGGATTAGGATATATTTTTAAAGGTACTCAATCACAGTTAGGATCCCTCGAGAGATTCCTGGGACGACCCTTGCGAATCTTATTTTAACTTCGATTTGAAAAACTTTTCTTTCCTTGATTTGATTTATCTTTACTTTCTGTTGTTGAACTTGATTTTGATGATGATTGTGGAGTTTTGAATCTTGATGTTAGCTGTTGCATCCGAGTTTGTATTTATATGATTTGATGGATTATTGTTCAGTTTTGAATCTTGATGTTCGTTGATAAATTTAATTTTTGCGTATCCATTATTGATTTAATTTAATTTTTGTCAAGATAAAATTATATGGGCTAGGTTATCTAAGTTATGGAATCTAGTCTTCTACAGTCACATTAGCCAGCATGGTGAGGACATATAGTCTAATTTTGGATATATTTCTCGGATGTAGGAATTTAAAATTTTCGCAGCCAAGCTAGCGTCATCGCAAAAATGTTAAATACCACGATTCTAGAGGTATGTGCCTAGTCGAGGACTTTGTGATTATCGTAGCCTTGCTTACTAGTATGACGAGGATTTAGAGTACCATGATTTTGGATAGACGCATATGATTATCAGATTGTACCTTAAATATTTTTGAACATGTTTTCTCTACTTTTGTTTCAGTCATTCAAAAAAAAGAATTATTGTTGTTTTGTTTTATTTCGCTTCTCATTGTTTAACTTAGGAGTAGGTTTAGCTGTTTTTATAAACCTTTGTGTAACTTCTTGCTATGAATTTCTTCATAATACAATGAATCGATAATTTTGCTAGACCTTATCTTGCATTTGATATTTTTGCTCTTGGTTTTAAAATGGTTCCTTCTTTTAAACAAATAAGCAGAACAAATTTTATTGTTATTTTCTTCTTGCTACTATTCTTGTATTAAATAATAATAATAATTAAACTGTCTTGATTATATCAATCACCTACTTTACAATCTTGGTAGGAATCTAAATGTTGGTCTTGACGTAGAATTTGATTTTTATAATGGGACATGAAATATATATAGTGGACACTTGCCTGACACGTATGCATGCTACACTTTGATTCCCACCTATCTAAATATATATTAATATGTCGTTGATGTTTAAATTTTTAAAACCCCAATATTTTTGGTTCTCTGCTTTTTCCAGCTTAAACTCGTAATTTAAATATAAATTTCATGTTATTAGTTATGTTTACATCACTGCACATGTATGTTATACATATGGTTTCAATTCAAAAAAAAAATTAGTTGAGTTTTGTGTTTGAAATTGTCAAATATAAGACTGTGTACATATTAACCCTTAATACTGGATCTTAAATGTTAGTTCAATTTGCTATTTTTTTTAAATGTAATATTTTGAGCTATATACATTGTGGTATGTAGGAATATAAATTTAGGTTTCATATTCTTACATGTTAGGTGGTGATAAACATTGGGTTGGTTGATGTTCAAATTTCTCCAAATCCTAAACCTGAATACATGTTAACATTTTCACATTGATTTCCAATGTTTAGTTCAATTTCAGATTTAATATGTAATATTGAACTGTATGCATAGCTAAATGTGTGGATAGTATGTTAGGGTTTCTTCTCTATCATGTTAGGATGTATTGGAAGCATTGAGTTAGTTGTGATGTTTCAAACCCCTAAAATCTGAAACTGTATTATGTTAATATTACATTGGTTAAAATGTTAGCTCATTTTCGGATTTTGTATGTAAATGCTGAACTAAAACTGGGTTTAACCTTTCAATACTAAAGCTATAACCCTATACAAGGACACACATACTCTAACATAGTATACACTGCCATGTAACCTAACCCTTCCTCTCTAGTTATGTTCATATATCTATATAGATATATATAGAGTTTATGCATACATGTTATAATGTATATAGATACATAACTAAATCTCTACCTCTTTATATATACATATATACATGGTTAGCCATGCATGTTATGAGCAAATAAGTTGTGTATTGTAGATTGTTTAACCAATATGCCATGATTAGTGAAACTTGATAGTTATTGTTTGAAACCCAAATCCTCCTATGCACTTTCATGTATATTTCACATACACACACGCCTATTATCTAACCATATGAACATGTCCACATACACCCATACACACACGAACTACATAACCTGTACATAATGCTAGCTTTCCCTCTCTAACACACTCTCTCTATATATAATGTGATTGGATTTCAATGCCCGACATTTGTGCTTTTAAAAATTTTGATTTTGATTTTTCTTTGAATAGTACCCCTTTATAGATAATTGGTAGTTATCTTTATTTTATTTTTGATAAGTACCAGTTTTTATATAGGGTGGTAGACTGCCTTACAGTTTTGATGATTTGTTATTTCTGTAACTTTTCTAGTTTAGCACCCTAGATTGCTTGTGTGTTTTGATACCCTATGACCGTTTTGGTTTAGCATGACTAGTATACCTAGATGAGACTTTCGCTACCACCATATGCCATGACCATGTATGTCATCCTTTTAAATCATATGATTTGTTTAAGTTCTGGGACTTTGATTGTAGGGGTTTGACCTAGAAGGAGTATGAACATTTTAATTTTGAGGACGAAATTTTTCTAAGGTAGGTAGACTTGTAACACCTAGTTTTCTAAAATAAGGGTAATTTTGAAATTTATAATTTTAATCATTTATTGATTTGACATTTAAATCATGATATAATTTTTGGTAATTTTTTTAAATTATTTTAAAACTATTTAAAATCATCACTTGTGATTTTGATATTTTTCTAGTGAAATATAGCATTTGGGTTCCTAGAATTTATTTTCTATTTTGGAGATTTTTTTTTATTTTTATTTTAGTTAAAATCAATTATTTACTAGGATGTTGATTTGGGATCGTAAGATTTTTGCCTAAGCCTATAGGTTAGATATAAGGAAATTAGGTTGTATATAGTCTCTGGGGCCCCTAGATAGTCCCTAGTATATTATCTCACCATTTTAGAATTTTCAGGATTTTATGGAGATTTTTAGAGAATTTTATATATGATTTTATTAATTTTCTAAGCTTCTAGGATTTACTGTGTGAGCACCCGAGGGTATTTTTGAGGTCAAATAATTTATTGGGGCTCTAGAACCCTTAAAATATTTTCTATATTTTTCTAGGAATTTTTAGGAATTTTCTGGGATTTATTTGGAATTTTTAGGATTTTTTCTGATTTTTATTTATTTTTTCTGTAATTAAAAATCCTATTTTCTATTATATAATACCAGTCAGCCGCGGGGGGCCCACTCGTCAGCCACTGAAAGTGGGAGGGCGGCCCCACGTGTCAGTGAGAGGGGGCGGGTGCGGCTCGGTCTCCGAGCCACCCACTTAGTCCTAGTCCGAGCCAAGCTCGGAGCCGAGCCAAGCTCGGAGCCGAGCCAAGCTCAGCTTGGTTTGGACCGTAGGATCATGGCGGGAGTGTTTAGATGGTTGACACGTGTCCCTTAGCCGCCTCAAGCCACCGACCTAGCCCTATATATATATATTAGTTATTAGTTTATCCGAAACCCTATTTTATTCAGCAGCTTTTTGTGGGAGAGTTCGAGAGAGTTCTTCGAATTCGCGGAGCGATTGCCGTTGATCTAGACGTCCTTTTTGCGTGCCATTTTTTTGTTAGAAGCATATTGAGGTTAGGTTTCTGAATATATATTTTAATTTTTGTAATTTTGATCTCGAATTTCTGAATAATTATTTGAGTGTCGGTTGTCCAAAAATTTACACGTCACACGGTTTTCGAGATTCCGAGCGATCCCGAACTCTGTTTTGTGATCCGTTTGATGTTTTAGAAAGCTGACACCAAGATCTAAAACATATAATTTTTCCAGAAATTCAGAGTTTCATCTAGTATTTTATTTTATTCCTAGAGGTCAGATTTTGTCAACAGTTCATCGATTTGGTCATGGTTAGCCATAATGGCGATAACTTTTGACCAAATCGTGATTTTGCGGCACGGTCGATTCCAGTGCACTCATGACGCTGAAATCTATCATGTTGCATACTCAAACTTTGAATTCATAATGTTTGACTAGTTAGTCAACAGTATGTCTTGGTTTGCGTGCCACGAGTCCCGAATTTGGAACCGTGAATTTCTTTGGCCAAATATTTGTGTGTAGATTGTTATTTCAGAATTAAATAGGTTAAAATAGGATTTTAGATGATTTATTCCAGGATTAGAATAGTATTAATTGATTTAACCCATTAGCCACTTTCTAGGAGTTTTAGAGTGGGAATCGTTGATCTAACTTGTGATTATTTTTGTGTCGGGGTAGATCGGGCTACGACGTCTTGACTTGTGACTTATTCATCTATCGGAGCAGGCAAGTATCACTATGACCTATATTTCCTTTATTTTATGCTGCATGTATCTTCGTGTCGTCTTTTCACTATTACTCTCTTATGGTTCATGGTTGTCATTGCTCATGATTACTATTGTGCACGAGAGTTAGAATCGTTAGAATATATATACATGTTCATCTTTTACTCATTGTTTTCTATTGTTTACAGTTTATCGTATTGCTAATGTTTATCGTAGTGGACATGTATTGTGAGTGAGTCGGGCGGGGAAATACAACAAGTAAGCATGTGGTCAACGAATTGAATACAGACCCCCTATACATTGATTGCATAATATCAGTCATGCACCACACGTATGACTGACGGATATCCCAAGCCGTCTACATGCTGAAAGTTGGTATTCTAAAACACACAGTACACGTGACTTAATCATTGTTGCTCTATTGTCTACTGTTCTTCTTTCGTCAAGTCTACCTTCTTATTGTCATCATGTCTTAGTGGTATGTCAAAGTCTACCTTCATATTGTTATCATGTCTCAAAGGTACTTTCTTATCATACAATGTCATGCCTATACTTATCTTCAGTTAAATTCCTTTTATCTTTCCTTCATGCTTGTATACTATATTGTGTAATGTAGTGTTATGGTGATCTTGCTCCAATCCTGACTGGATAACTATTTTTTAGCTTTAGACGAAGAGATTTGCCCCGAGGTCTATGGTGAGTATGTTGGCGACCCTGACGTCACTGGCGTACCCGGTTCCAGCACTGATGCGAATTAGCATAATTTCTTCCTTATGGATTCGCATTAGTTAGTAGTTATAGTTATGGAGTTTAGTTGTCTATTTTATTTTCTGCTATCCGGGTTTGTTCTCGAGACTTTCTAAGTTGTAGTAGATTTTTTATATTTATAATATTGAGACTATTGGATATTTTAGTGATTTTTGCTGGCTTAGTTGTGGATGATATATATATGCGTGTTGTGCTTGTTGTGGGCCATTGTTATCATAGACAGCGTACTACCGCCGATGCTGCGACGTAGGCTGGACTTGGCCACATACTCGTATCCCAAAATTGGGAGCGGGTCGTGACAAGTTTTTATGGTGGCCCATGCAGGTCCAATTTCGCAAAAGACTGCGAACTCATGGTAATGCTTAAGTTAGCTGTACTACTACGAGCCTGCGAATAGATTTGAAGTTAGGAGGTTGTATCATCCACAAATAGGACTTCCAACCTTATGAGTCTATTTTATCTTAGGATCTTATTGTCTCCTAATTTGCATCTTGCTTGATTTCGTCCATAATTTCTTCGATATGTTTGCATCTACCGTTCTAACCATATCCTTTCTTTCCTTTTAGTTTGCAATGGTTGAGACAAGGCGCAGTACGATCCGTAAGGGGAAAAGGGTAGCTAACCTTTTTGATACTCCCGAACCCGAGGGATCGACAGCAGAGAGTATCGAGTTCGTAGAGCCTTCTTTAGTTTTAGTTGTTATGCATGCTTAGTTAGTTGTTAGTTCCCTTATGTTCCTAGCCATTATCTCTCCGTGACTTAGATTAAGAAATTAGTGCTTGTAAGAGTTAGGTATTATACTATGCTATTTGTGATGTTTTGATTTTTGAGGACAAAAATCTTTTAAGGGGGATAGTTTGTAGCATTTGGGTTCCTAGAATTTATTTTCTATTTTGGAGATTTTTTTTTATTTTTATTTTAGTTAAAATTAATTATTTACTAGGATGTTGATTTGGGATCGTAAGATTTTTGCCTAAGCCTAAAGGTTAGATTTAAGGAAATTAGGTTGTATATAGTCTCTGGGGCCCCTAGATAGTCCATAGTATATTATCTCACCATTTTAGAATTTTCAGGATTTTGTGGAGATTTTTAGAGAATTTTATATATGATTTTATTAATTTTCTAAGCTTCTAGGATTTACTGTGAGAGCACCCGAGGGTATTTTTGAGGTCATATAATTTATTGGGGCTCTAGAACCCTTAAAATATTTTTCTATATTTTTCTAGGAATTTTTAGGAATTTTCTGGGATTTATTTAGAATTTTTAGGATTTTTCCTGATTTTTATTTATTTTTTTCTGTAATTAAAAATCCTATTTTCTATTATATAATATCCAGTCAGCCGCGGGGGGCCCACCCGTCAGCCACTGAAAGCGGGAGGGCGGCCCCACGTGTCAGTGAGAGGGGGCGGGTGCGGCTCGGTCTCCGAGCCACCCACTTAGTCCTAGTCCGAGCCAAGCTCGGGGCCGTGCCAAGCTCAGCTTGGTTTGGACCGTAGGATCATGATGGGAGTGTTTAGATGGTTGACACGTGTCCCTTAGACGCCTCAAGCCACCGACCTAGCCCTATATATATATTAGTTATTAGTTTATCCGAAACCCTATTTTATTCAGCAGTTTTTGTGGGAGAGTTCGGGAGAGTTCTTCGACTTCGCGGAGCGATTGCCGTTGATCTAGACGTCCTTTTTGCGCGCCGCTTTTTTTTTAGAAGCATATTGAGGTTAGGTTCTGAATATATATTTTAATTTCTGTAATTTTGATCTCAAATTTCTGAATAATTATTTGAGTGTCGGTTGTCCAAAAATTTACACGTCGCACGGTTTTCGAGATTTCGAGCGATCCCGAACTCTGTTTTGCGATCCGTTTGATGTTTTGGAAAGCTGACACCAAGATCTAAAACATATAATTTTTCCAGAAATTTAGAGTTTCATCTAGTATTTTATTTTATTCCTAGAGGTCACATTTGGTCAACAGTTCATCGATTTGGTCATGGTTAGCCATAATGGCGATAACTTTTGACCAAATCATGATTTTGCAGCAGGTCGATTCCAGTGCACTCATGACGCTAAAATCTATCATGTTGCACACTCAAACTTTGAATTCATAATGTTTGACTAGTTAGTCAACAGTATGTCTCGGTTTGCGTGCCACGAGTCCCGAATTTGGAACCGTAAATTTCTTTGGCCAAATATTTGTGTGTAGATTGTTATTTCAGAATTAAATAGGTTAAAATAGGATTTTAGATGATTTATTCCAGGATTAGAATAGTATTAATTGATTTAACCCATTAGCCACTTTCTAGGATTTTTAGAGTGGGAATCGTTGATCTAACTTGTGATTATTTTTGTGTCGGGGTAGATCGGGCTACGACGTCTTGACTTGTGACTTATTCATCTATCGGAGCAGGCAAGTATCACTATGACCTATGTTTTCTTTATTTTATGCTGCATGTATCTTCGTGTCGTCTTTTCACTATTACTCCCTTATGGTTCATGGTTGTCATTGCTTATGATTACTATTGTGCACGAGAGTTAGAATCGTTAGGATATATATACATGTTCATCTTTTACTCATTGTTAATTGTTTACAGTTTATCGTATTGCTAATGTTTATCGTAGTGGACATGTATTGTGAGTGAGTCGGGCGAGGGAATACAACAAGTAAGCATGTGGTCAATGAATTGAATACAGACCCCCTATACATTGATTGTATAATATCAGTCATGCACCACACGTATGACTGACGGATATCCCAAGCCGTCTACATGCTGAAAGTTGGTATTCTAAAACACACAGTACACGTGACTTAATCATTGTTGCTCTATTGTCTACTGTTATTCTTTCGTCAAGTCTACCTTCTTATTGTCATCATGTCTTAGTGGTATGTCAAAGTCTACCTTCATATTGTTATCATGTCTCAAAGGTACTTTCTTATCATACAATGTCATGCCTATACTTATCTTTAGTTAAATTCCTTTTATCTTTCCTTCATGCTTGTATACTATATTGTGTAATGTAGTGTTATGGTGATCTTGCTCCAATCATGACTGGATAACTATTTTTCAGCTTTAGACGAAGAGATTTGCCCCGAGGTCTACGGTGAGTATGTTGGCGACCCTGACGTCACTGGCGTACCCGGTTCCAGCACTGATGCGAATTAGCATAATTTCTTCCTTATGGATTCGCATTAGTTAGTAGTTATAGTTATGGAGTTTAGTTGTCTATTTTATTTTCTGCTATCCGGGTTTGTTCCCGAGACTTTCTAAGTTGGAGTGGATTTTTCATATTTATAATATTGAGACTATTGGATATTTTAGTGATTTTTGCTGGCTTAGTTGTGGATGATATATATATGCGTGTTGTACTTGTTGTAGACCATTGTTATCATAGACAGCGTACTATCGCCGATGCTGCGGCGTAGGCTGGACTTGGCCACGTACTCGTATCCCAAAATTGGGAGCGGGTCGTGACATGAAACCCTAGAGACTGTTTGACCTAGAGCCTAACCATGTGATTAGGATGTTTTAATGTCATTTCTGGCCTAAGGATATTCTGCATTTGACCTCTTTGAATTATTTTAATATTTATTGCGTTGGTGATTGTTGATTTTGACCTTTGATAGGTGTGATTTTGTGATGGTTTTGTGTCCGTATCGGACACGTATCAGTTTTTATTTACAAATGTTTGATGTGCCTCAAAGAGATTTTTTTATTGCTGATTTTTTTTTGAAAAGTATTTGAATGAGATTGTTTTTTGCATGTGTTTCCTGTGATTGCTTTGTTTTAATTTCGAGGACGAATTTTTTTAAGGTGGATAGATTTGTCACCCCCAGTTTTCAGAAACAGGAATATTTTTATCATTTTACATTTTTGAATATTTTTAAAATTTATTTTATTATTTATGATATTATTTTGTGGTTGATATTTATTTTATTATTTATGATATTGTTTTGGGGTTATTTGAGTCGGGTTCGAATTTCAACTCAATCCGACTTGAAACGGGGACCCAGGGGGTAGTTGACTCTAGTGGGACCCACACACTAGTTAGGCATGGCCCACATGATATTAATTTTAGTTCACATGATATTAATTTTAGTTAGTAGTTAGACTAATTATCTATGGATAGGTTTAGTTTAATTAGAGACTTAAAACTAGACTAAATTGACCTCAACCTTTAACCCATTCCTAATTTAAATCAAATAGATTAGTGGAGGGCATTTTGGACATTCAAATAGGGGATACCTCACCATTTTTGGGCAGGCACCTATGGGGGGGATAAGGAGTGAGTCACTCCTTCATTCATTTGTTTTTATCCACTTTCTCTCTCTTGTTCTTCCCCAAATTAATTAGAGATGAACCTCCATTGATTTCATCTCCAAATCAACCCCTTCTTCCACCAAATCTTCTTCATTTCTCCTCTACTCCATGGTTAGAGGGTGCTAGCCAAGTTTGGGAGGATTCGGAGCTCGTTCGTGTCCTTTTAGAATCTCTACGTGTCGGTGTCGTGTCGGAAAGATTTTCCTTTGAATCTCCCTCCCGGAAGGTATAATCTCTCCTCTAATCCATTCCTACATGCATATAGAAATATTTTGAACCCATAGGATGACTCCCATGGTTGTATCTCCATTTGCGTCCATTTCGTGTCCATTTGGAGGTCATAGGAGTGTCCTTTGTGTTGTGGTTGTGTCCATGTGGGAAAACCCCAAATTTGGACACACTATGTGTTGTTGTTATGTATGAATAAATTATTACATGTTTAATCTCATATTTTTGTATTGGAGATGTATTCTATAGTGTCTCATATATATATATTAGTGTAGAGAGTGAGTTCTTGATATATTATGTTATATACTTGTGTTTCTTTTGTCTCAAACTACCTAAATTCGTCATAATATTTATCCACGTTTTTAGTAGCAACAGCAACTTAGAAATATCATAACTTTTAGCTTAAAACTCCGATTTTTCTTCCGTTTTTTTAAAAGAACCATATCGAAGTTAGCTTTCCAAATATATATTTTAATAAGCCAAATTCGTTCTGAAACTTTCTGTAAAAGTATTTGAGTGTCAGCTGTACGAAAGACGAACGCGTTTCGGTATTTTTGCGATTCCGGGAGCTTCCGGACACGAAAATGCGATCTGTTTAAAGTTTCGGAAAGCTAACACAAAGATCTATAACATACTTTAATCCTAGAATTTAATGAATGCTTAATTTGTACAATATTGATTTTAAGTAGAAGATTACTATACGACATATGTATTTTGTGTATCCTTGTATGTATAAATATGTATGTATGCATGTGTATATATATATATATATATATATATATATATATATATATATATATATATATATATATGTGTGTGTGTGTGTGTGTGTGTGTGTTAAGATAATGTAATATAATATAGAGTATGCATAAATGATATAATGTATGAAAGTATATAATGTATTCAAATATGTATGTATCGGTGCATGAATGAATGAATGAATGAATGAATGCGATGCATGAATAAATGGATGAAATGAAAGCATGTGGGTAATGCAAGGTATTGAAACATGTATGCAAGTATCCATATGTAAGTAAGTAACGTAATCAAGTATGAATGTATGCTATATATGAATGCCAACATGATAGGAATGTATGATGCCATATTAGCACTTAGCATCATGTTCATATGTTAAAACCCCCTTCTACATGTTGACAGTAATCCCAAGCATGAATACACATAAAACCTACTTACTGTTATGAGTAAACCCTTTGATGTATAAATAAACTCTTTTGTTATGATTAACACTCACACACACATGCTAAACCTATGCTTTACATGTTATTTCTTCTATGTGACACAATGAACCCTTGCTAAATGTTATCCTTCTAACATAACCCCCTTCACACTTGAACACATTGTACTGCTATGTACACATTGCCATATCCACATTCATGTATCACTCACTCCTTGTCTTTATGCACTTTGCTTGTAATAAAAATATATATGAATATATATGTAATGGGTGTTTGATAACTTGTGTAGCTTTATGATTTTGTGTGAGTGATAGTCTAGGCTTGTTTAGGCCTAATGAGGCTTGTTAGTCTAGGTTTAGACCTAGTACTGCCTAGTTAACCTAGTTTGACTAGTACGGTTGACCAGAGTTGACCAAGAGTTGACTTTGACCTAGAATGACCTAGAATCATGTAGAATGTATAGTAGAGCTTTATTTTACCATTTTGGACTTGTTGTGACTTGTGCTGTTCTAAATAGGAGCCAGACACCTCTCTTCGGACAGTACATTTCCTTTAGACATTCAGATAGCAGGCGAGTACATTCTCTGATCATTTCATATCTTGTTTAGGATTATATTTCCTGCTTTAGATTACTTTACATGATGCTGACACGTTGGAAACACGGATTAGTACTATATGGATCTTGTTGTGCGATGTTATCCCCTTAGCGGATACATCGGGTATTCGTGTTCGTGTACTTTATCGTGAGCATCGTATATTCTTTGTATTCGTTACATTTGTGTACGAAACGTGTGAAATCGTGTATAATCATGTTTTCACATGACCTTCGTGTACAATAACATAACTTAGCTAGATCCTTGTGTATTGATTGGGGCGGAGGAGTAGAAGTGGTTATGTAATCAATCCAGTAGATTACTCGTGTACAAACCTCTGTAGATTACTCGTGTACAATATCGTGCCGTTTACATAACCATATTGTGCTCTGAATCACTAGTCACTATTAGTTCTCTATATGTTGTATCTATTTATTTACAGTCTCCCTTTTTTATCATGTTATTTCTTCAGATCCTGTATCTTACTCTCTAGCATGTTTATATTTTCTAACCTGTTATGATATTGTTGAGATATACTGTACTCGCTCCTGTCCTGACTGGACCTGTTGATAAATTTTACAGATAGCCTGGAGGTTGCCTGCTAGCCTAGAGGAGACACAATAGAGGTTGTGTAGGTAGCTAGGGTTTTGCTCATAGTTTATTTTCAGTTGTCTTGAGTTGTATTTATGGATTACTGTATTTGAGCTTTGAGATGTATTTCTGGGTTTGTGTATCTTAGACACTTAGACTTCTATCTGTTGTATATCTTTTGGATTTCATATTTTATCAATCTTCCATTATGCTCTACCTTAGATGTGATTGAGTTTACATTCTGCTATGTCACCCCCATTCGGGGAGTATAAACTGCTTAGCCTTATACTGTTAGATGCATGAGACCTAGGACAGCATTCTACCGCCGACACTGCGGCATAGGCTGGACATACCCACGTCTCGTGCCCTAACTCTAGGGTGCGGGTCGTGACAATATTCTTGCAGTACTATCACAAACTGATCCAAATAAGGTATGATGATACAATTCATGAGGTCCATGAATATGGCTGGTGCATTGGTCGCTCCAAATGGCATAACAAGGAACTCTCAATGCCCATATCTTGATCTGAATGCTGTCTTCTGGACGTCTTGCTCTCTAACTCTGATCTGATGGTACCCTGATCGCAAGTCAATCTTCGAGAATACTGCCGCTCCCTTGAGCTGATCAAATAAGTCATCTATCCTTGGTAGAGGATATCTGTTCTTGATTGTTACAGAGTTCAAGGTACGATAATCAACACATAATCTTGACGTACCATCCTTCTTTTTCACAAGAAGTATCGGGGCTCCCCAAGGTGATCTACTAGCACAAATGAATCCCTTGGTTCTGAGTTCTTCAATCATCTTGTACAAGATCTCTAACTCTGAAGATGCCATTCTGTAGACTCTCTCTGACACTGGTACCGTTTCTGGAAGCAAACCAATGGTGAACTCTATCTCTCTCTCTGGGGGCATGCCTGGAAGCTCTTTGGAAAATACATCAGGAAACTCTTCTACTACTCTGGAAAACTGAACTGCTACTGCTACTGCCATCCGCAAGACTGGTAGAGAAGGTTCTACTTTGCCTCTGGAAATAAAAACTCTGCTTTGTCGGGAATACCAAAAATAATCCTGCCAATATGGCAGTCTATTCTTGCGTATTGATTCTTCAACCAATCCATTCCTAGGACCACATCATAGTCGGTCATCGAAAATTCTATCAATCTAGCAAAAAACTCTCTACCGCTAACTACGATTCGACACGAGGAATAGACTCTATCTACTCCCACAAGACCGTTACCAGTAAGTATACTGAGCCTTACTGATAATGACTCAGGCTCCAATCATATCCGTGTTGCGAATCGTACAAACATAAATGAATGTGATGCCCCTGAATCAAATAATACTGATGCTGGAAAAGAGTTAACGAGAATGGTACCTGCCACCACCTCACCTGATGCCAATTCTTATTATACCATCAGAGCCATAGCCTGACCCTGTCCTCTTGGTGTTGGTCCCCTCTGCTGGTGACCTTTCTGCCTGTTCTGAATCTGAGCTTGGGCATACTGCTGAGCCTGAGGCGACAATAGCCTCGGAGGCTGGTACTGCTGTTGCACTGGTACTGGTCCCCTAACCGATAGACTGGTTAGGTTTGATGACGATGAACTGTCTCTATTCGGACATGACCCTATCTTGTGGTCCGATGCCCCACAAGCCAAGCATAATTCCTGTGCTCTGCGACACTCTGATACTACATGTCTTGGCTTCCCATAATGAGTGCAGCCCATTGCGGAAGACTGCTTTTGCTTCTGTTAAGCTGAGGATATGTCGGCGTCGAGTGCTGAATCGACGAAACTGTGGTCGCCCTCCTAGGAGCTCCAATAGTCAAAGCCCTAGCTGTCGGGACTGGTGCTGATGACTGGGACATCTATCCATGGGACCTCATCTGTCCTCTGCTTCTATCTACAATCCTCTGCGAAGTATATTCATGCCTTTTTGCTGCTCACAAGACGGCATCAAACGTCTGGTGCTCAAACTGCTCTACTGATATAATGATCTCCAGGTGGAATCCCTGCTGGAATCGCTGGGCTTGGTCCAATTCGGTTGCCACCAAGGTGGGAGCATACCGACTAAGCCTAGAAAACTCGGCCGCATATCCATCGACCGTCCTTCTCATCTGCTTAAGATTGGTGAATCTCGTCTGCAGATCATAGCAGGCTACTGCGTCAAAATACTTCGTCTGGAACTTGTCGCTGAATACCGCCCATAAGACAGGCGTCACCAAACCCACTACTAGCATCGCCCACCAGGTGAGGGCTAAGTCCAATAATTACAGGCGCACAATGGCCACCTTCTCATCCTCGGGAATCCTAGCTGCTTCTAGGATAACCTCTGTGTCCTGAAGCCATGCATCAGTAACAATAGCATCTTTAGTTCCGTTAAAGAAAGGAAGGTTCAGGCGCTTGAAGTTGTTGGCTGTATTGTTTCCATGATAACCAACTCTGTCCATAGCATCTTGTACTGTCTGGTGCAGGGCATCACCCCGACGATCTTGTGACGCAAAAAATTCTCGGATGAGCCCTACCAGGACTCCATTGTCAGGCTCTGCAGGCTGGACTGGCTGAACCGGTAGCTCTTGACCCCCGGAAGGCATAACTCTGGAGGCTACCCCTGAGTGCTGGGCTTGGTCCCTAGGTTGTTGCTGGTTCACTGGAGGTGCTCCGCTGGGCTGATCGACAGGACCAGGAACAATGCCACCGAAGAAATGACATAGAAAACAATAAGGAAGGACCAAGATAGATCGATGATATAAGCATATGATCAGGTCAAGATTTCAGAAAGATTAGGAGACACGAGTAGAGATCAAGGACGAGTGCTGATTGAGACATCTATTCGGTAAAATCCCCACACATCTTGATTTACAAGACCTGCATGAGCCACCACTTAAACCGTGTCATGCCCACAACCAGAATACTGGAGAGCGGGGGACAGACATAGCCAGCTACGTATATAGAAGTGTAATCCACCTCGACATACGGTCACGACTGTCTAGATGCATGAGGGTTTATTTACAAACTATCAATCTCTTATGGTCAAGAACAAGCCTAGTATCTCAATCTCAAGAAAGTAAGTACATGTCACAAGATAGTAGATCATCAGACATACAAAGTAAGGCGTCCCAAACATTTCATATTCAGATGATCATGAACTAGTCATACAAAATATGAGGACTAGCAAGAGTTTCAGTCATACATGATCAACCTTAGGATTTGTTAATCATGTTACAGCCCGTAGGTAGATAGTATGTGAAGTATTCAACACGAGCTAACACTTGCTCGGCGGCTAAACGTCTCAAAAGAATAATTTTACAATTAGAGCGGAAGAGCAAAATAAACCCACTCGTTGCCAGAATTTCTTCTAGTGTTCTCCATCTGGCAGAAAGGCTGGAAGATCCTCGGGAGCTACTCCAAAATCTGGCCATACAAAACCAGCTGTATCAGACCCCAAAAGAGCAAGTAGCACAAGGGAGGCTTCACTTAAGAACTAAAACCAGCATATTAGCACATAAAAACATAAATGAAAACGAAAGACATGAGTTAGAGAAAACGGGATGATAAAACGATAAGATAAATTAAGGATTATTCCGGTAACCAAGTTACAACTCATAAACCAAAGAAGGATCGGGGTTGTAACCCTTCACCTGAACAGAACTTTTTCTCTAACCAATTATCGATAAAACGAAGCATAAAAAGTAACATGCTGAAGTAACCATGTACTGGCCTCATCTAGACAAGACTAGACTAGACTCCATTCATCAATCATGACCAAGCAAGGAGTACGGCTTGATACTTTAACTAACTAGGGTTATCACCAGCCTAGTTACTAAAAGATGCATTGAGATGTTCCAACAGCCACAAGCCCTGCAGTCTTAATCCAGGTTATCCAGTTACAAGTTGAGAGAGTTGTATTAGGTGACTTAGGGGTACAACACATGACAGCGTGCTGGAAATATGCCCTACTCGACGGCAGGCTACAAGTCCAATTAAAGCACCCAGATAACGGGACTGCCTGTAGCTGGAAAATCTCTTCATGAACTATTGATCAATCTAGTCATTATCCTAGTCAGATTCAGTATGAATCCCTGACCATAGAAAATTAGGTATTCATGTCCTAGACCTGATGCAAGATGAGACATATAGTTTGTACGGGCACATTCAAGAACAATCACCCACGGTGTCAAGACGAGTTATTACTTAGCAGGTCGAGATGGCCGCCGCATGGCATTCAAGATTACATGTCACATATTTACTTTTCAAGAATGTGCCACGATGGGCCACTATCATGTCATTATCATGCCAAGGTTGTTTGTCAAGAGTGCGCCACGACGGGCCACTATCGTGTTCTATCCCTACATTATCATGAATGAGAGAAACTTGCATAAAATAGCTAGTAACATATTCTTGAAGCCAAGGAAAAGATTTATAACTTTCATGTTGGGAGTTAGGAGAAATTCTGGCCATAATTCAGCCAAATATGACATAAAATAGCCAAATATGCGGTCTGTGGCACTATACGGCTAGGCACTATGAAGCTATGCGGCCAGGCACTGTACGGCCAGGCACTATACGGCCAGGCACTATGCGGCCAGGCACTAAGCAGCTATGCGACCATGTACTATGCAGCTATGCGGCCAGGCATTATGCGGCAAGGCACTAGGCAACTATGCGGCCAGACATTATGCAGCTATACGGCCAGACACTATGCGGCCAGGCGCTATGCAACTATGCGGTAAGGAACTATACGACCAGGCACTATGCAACTATGCTGCCAGGCACTATACAGCTATGCGGCCAGGTAATATGCAGCTATGCGGCCAGGCACTATTCATCATCCCTGCCAGAATCAGGACAGATAAACATAGAAGATGTCCAAATCTTACTTGGCCATAACTCCCTCAAAACAAGTCAAAATCTAACTTTTCAAAAGTTAAAATTGTGTAGAATCAAATTCTCTACCACAGGGAACAATTAGTTTTCAAAAACAAGTAAGTTTGATAGATCAAAACCCAAGAAAACCGAAAATGGAACTTAGATCTATAAGAATCCATCTGTCCAAACCGAAAACTCCAAGTTTCAAAGATGCTTAGAATCATGTAGAAAAGAAGATAGAACAACAAAATGGAGGATCCATCATGAAGCAAGTTGCACTTACCTAATCTCTCTAGGTTGGTGGAAGAGTAATGGAGAAGAAGAAGAAATAAATGAAAGTAATGAAGAGAGAGAAAGGGGTGGTTGGGTTTTATAAAGAGAGGGGGTGGCTCAACATGTTGAACCAACCATCAAAATAAATCAAACCAAGTCATCCAAAGCAAGTCAAGTTGGACCAACCCAACCCAAGGTCAACCCTAGTCAAGATACATCAAGACAAGCAATAAAGAAATACAAAAATACATTAATAAAATACGGGTCAAAATCTGCATACGTATACTGGAAATACGTATAACAAAAAACGAGAGTGACACATGTTAACCATAAAAAAGTCAAAGCCATTCAAGATATGCGTCCTCCACGCATCCTAAAAGATCTACGAAGATTCTAGGGATGGCTTACATACATCAGGAGATTCATTTCAAATCTCTCTGGACCTGCAGACCATTTACTCAACTAATGAAGAAA
The DNA here is from genome assembly GCA_029216955.1 of Iris pallida. Lineage (NCBI taxonomy): Eukaryota > Viridiplantae > Streptophyta > Magnoliopsida > Asparagales > Iridaceae > Iris > Iris pallida. The sequence continues at coordinate 6,579,869 of JANAVB010020198.1, read as the reverse complement.
GGTGTATCTTTCGTTTGGACTGAAGAAGCCAACAAGCATTTGAAGACATAAAGCGGTACTTGATGAATCTTCTATTCCTGGTGCCTCCAGTCACAGGAATACCCATCCTGATGTATGTCCGAGCAATGGATCATTCCCTGGGTGCTTTACTAGCCCAAAAGAAAAAAAAGGTCATGAGCAAGGCATCTATTATCTTAGTCGTATAATGATCGGTGCTGAACATCGATACAGTCCAGTGGAAAAAGAATGTTTAGCTTTGATGTTCGTTGTTCAGAAAACACGATATTACATCACGGGCCAAATCATTCATGTCATCTCCAGAGTCAATCCTCTATGAGTCTTGATTAAGAAGCTTAGTACACTCAATTCTAGACTCGCTACATGGGCCATATTACAAGCACAGTATGATATGATCTATGTCCCATAAAAGTCTGTTAAGGGTCAAGCCCTAACTGACTTCTTGGCTGCTCATCGAATCCCTAAGACATCTAAACTCTATGACAAAATTCCTGATAAAACTTTGGAATCTAATATGACTTCAGAAGGAATCCTCATTTGGCGCCTATTCTTTGATGGTGCTTCCAGAATCGGACCTAAAGGCATTATTGTCGAGAGTTGTAATCGTTCTAATATCTCCTGAAGGACTGGCAATTCAGAGAGCTTTTTCTTTAAATGAACCATGCTCTAACAACGTTGCTGAATACAATGCTCTACTGATCGGTCTTCAATTAGCTAAATAATTGGATATCGAATACCATGAAGTATACAAAGATTCTAAACTGATCGTCAATCAGGTTAAAGGTATGTATGAAGTACGACATCAAGATCTCGTTCCATATCATGAAGTTGCAGTCAAGTTTGCTACATCGTTCAAAGGTTTCTTTATTGAACATGTACATAGAGCTTACAATACAGAAGCTGATGCGCTTGCCAATCTAGTAGCTGTACTAGCAATCCTTGTAAAAAGACAACAGATGATCGTCATCACTAACAGAGAATTATTCTGCATTGAGAATAATTTGCATCTGGAATCCAATAATTCAATCGAGGTCTGCACTACAAGTGAAGACTGGAGAACTCCCTTCATCGACTTTGTGGTACATGATATCCTACTTGAAGATCCTAAAGAAGCCAATAATTTGTCGACAATCACTTCGATTCTACTATAACCATGCCTCTAAAACAATCTACCGACGATCCTATGATGGTATGCTTCTACGTTGTCTTGCCGAAGATGAAGCAAAGCAGATATTACATGAAGCTCACGATGGTGTCCGTGGTGCACATCAGCCTGAGCCTAAGCTACAAGATCGAATTCGACGTATGGGATATTATTGGCCAACCATGGTGTCAGACGCTATCGAATATTTAAGAAAATGTTGAACATGTCAAATCCATGCAGATTTTATTCATCAACTATCAGAATTCCTTTATCCTACTACAATACCATGGCACTTTAAAGCTTAGGACATGGATGTCATTGGTCCTATTAATCTGCCTTCATCTCGAGGACATCGGTTTATCCTAGCTATAACCGATTACTCCTCCAAATGGGCTGAAGCCATTCCCTTAGCTGAAGTCAAGACAAGCAGTGTCATCAACTTCATCAAATATCATGTGATCTAAAGATTCGTTATTCCTCGACGAATCATTCATGACAATAGACCTCAGTTCGTCAGTCAGAAATTTACTCGATTCTGCAATGACAACCGAATCAACAATGTCGCTTCTACAGCCTACAATCCCGCAGCTAACAGTTTAGCAGAAGCATTCAATAAAACAATCATCAAGCTTCTTAAAAAGTTTATTTCTACCAATAAACAAAATTAGAGCAAAAAGCTGGGAGAGGGTCTATAGGCCTATCGTACTACTGTATGCACTTCGACCGACTGTATACCTTTTTCTTTAGTGTATAGATACATAGTTATTCTTCCGTTGGAGGTTCAGATCTCGTCATTGAGAATAGCCATTGCCAATGAACTCACAACAGAAAACAATGATCGTCTTCGACTTCAACAACTTGAAGCACTTGACAAAAGTCAGCTACTAGCTCAACAATACATCAAGCTATATCAAGCCCGTATCTTAAAAGCCTTCAACCGTAAGGACAAAGTACGTGCATTTCAAAAAGGCAAACTAGTCCTTACTGTCAGACGTCCTATGACTATGATACACATGAGCAAGGGAAAGTTCGAACCAAAGTGGGAAGGTTCCTACGTTATAAGCGAAGTTTTTTCAAATGGAGCTTATCAACTGTCAGGAATGGATGGCCGAATTGCTATGATGCCTATTAACGGCAAATTTCTGAAGAAATACCATGTTTGAAAGTGTGTACTATATTTTCTAACAAATATTGTGCATACTTCAAATCTTTGAATCCCCAGTGGAGTCTATCCAGAGTGTCACGACCCGTACCCGGTTTTCGGATACGAAGCGTGTCCAAGTCCAGCCTACGCCGCAGTGTCGGCGGTAGAACGCTGTCTATACTCACAAGTCACGGCAAACTAGAATCACGGGAAATCTATATCTCATCCACGGAATAATCAAGACACAAACGAGATCAGTGAATATCCATGTAACTAAGCAATAATGAATATAAACTGAATGTATCCAAAATCAATGTCACGTTCGGTGGACACAAATCCACTACCAGTAGACGAAAAAATAGAGAAATACAAGAAATGAACCAACTGAGTACAACCTGCTAACCAAGTAACCTCAACTGCAAGCGCATGATCTGAAGCTAACTCAATCCACTCGTCTGCTCCTGACTCAAACTCGGCTAACCTGAGGAGATCATCAGGTCCTCAGAGGACATAGCAAGATACATAATATACATGCCTATCTAACAGTTTTATCATGCGCAAGAAATAAATAAGAAAGAACAAGAATAATACAAAAGACTACAAATACGAACACACGAACACTAGAACAACTACGTATAAATGAACTGCCGGATGAACGATACACGAGATCAATGAAAGAACCAAACCCTCATCCCGAGTGTGCACTCACGGGTTTGAACTAAGCACTAACCCTCGTCCCGAGTGTGGACTCTCTGGTTAGCTCACGGCAAGACACCCTCGTCCCGTGTGTGGACTCTCTGGTGTAAATGGTCAACCCTCGTCCCGTGTGTGGACTCTCTGGTGCCATTTGATCACGACAAACACCCTCGTACCGAGTGTGGACTCTCTGGTGCACCAAACAACCCTCGTCCCGAGTGTGGACTCTCTGGTTGTGCAAAACGATAATCAAGGCTATGGCAGTTCACTACACGCACTCGTTCTATGACACGACTCAACCAAGGTACGTGCGAGAAACTCCAAATGTGAAACACAAGGCCAAAATATGAACATGGCTATAAACAATAAAACAACTACACATAAAATAACATGAAAGCACATGTCCATATATGATCCAAGACAGTAAAATAAAAATAACTGCATGTAAGTAAAACTGTAGAGGAAGGCAAGGTATACTTGCCCGTGGTCCTTAGCTGCTGGCACGGGTCAGAATCCGTATCAAGATCCAAGTAGCCTGTTTATGAATTAAGTCTAAATCAACATATGAACTAAACAAGATAAAGCTGTTTGAATCATTGCTAAGTACTACTTATATTACCAAGTGGCCTTTAGTGGCTCGGATGGTCTCTAATCTTAGATTTCTACATGGTCTTTCTATACTTGTTACATGTGTTTCCTGCCTCCTTAACTAAACCCATATGAGTACAGCCCCTAGCCTCTAGTGTTGGACACAACCTTATGGCATGGGTAACAACCATAGGGTATTACATTAGTAATGTGTATATCTATATATCCTCTATCGAATCTGTTGCCACCCTAACCTACTTTCAATCCTTTACTGATACACCTAAGGTACAGGAATGTTGGCACATTGCATTGCCACCCATCCCTATTATTGGTATTACCTGCCCTTGGATATTCTAAGGTTTCCTGGTGGAGTTCCTAACTACAGGACCTGCTATAGGGGTATACCCACTATCTTATGGATACACTTGCTTCTGGACAAGAGAGTTTTCTCTCGAACCAAGCTACAGAAATATAACCAATTCTGGCACTTAATTCCTGGGTTTGATCTATAGGTCAATGCTTCCATTAGGCAATTGATACTCTATCATAAATTACAAAATCAAGCCCTTTGTAATGCCTTGAACCCCCTCTGAACTATAGATATCTTCGATCCCTTAGTCTACACCTGTCAACCCAACACTAAGACCTCACATTGCCTATACCATTGATCCTACTAATGTTACCCATACCCTCAAACAACCTCTAAACTGGTACCTGGTATGTAGGCTGCTGCCTTGCATGCAACTTGCTATACCTATTGACCACACCTGCACAATTTAACTTCAAACATACATTGGCTCCTAATCAGTACTGCTTGCCAATGGCTGCCAAAACCCATCTTGATACTTCAGTAGCTATATCAAGGTATACCTGCAAACCTGCACACACATATCCATATGGCTCGATTCACCCTATACTAAACTGATACACCCTTAGTTGACATAATTCTCATTCTTCCTTCTAAACTAACACCAGATCACCCATTCTAACTGACCTTCCCTTCCCTTTCCTGTCCTGCGACTGCTGTTATGCACCCTATCCAGTGCAGGCACAGGTCTGCACTCACACCTATTTTTTTTCTATTAATTCATAAAGGATGCGTGACACACCAATGCTCATGGTTACCCTTTGTGTGCAAACGAATCCCCTGTTATTTGCACAAGATACATTAATCAGTATACATTGTCTGACAACAATCCTAGATATCGGCCATGTCTGGTGTTACTCCATACACATGGATACCCCTTCTCAGGCCAGTACCTTACCAAACGTGAGCATAAGGAGACCCTTGCTCTGCTGATTTCAAGTATACCAAGATATAACACATCAAAAATCCTTAATGAAGGTACACGTTTCTAATTGCATTCGTGGGAGGACAGCACAGGTAACCGAAAAGAGAACTAGAATACGAGGCATATAGCCAAATCGAGTCTTCATCTGTGGCATAAAAGAAAACACTATTTGTGTGTACATGACGAGTACCATCAAGTAATGATATATGTCTTTATGAAGTTGCAATAATAAACTTGTGAAATACAACAATCGATGGCTTGAGAACAAAGGTTTATAATAGTTGACAGGGTATGGATTGATCTGTTTGCAGGGGTTGGTTCCACATCTGTTTTCAGGAATTTGGTTTCAGCATATCAAACATCACAGAAATCAGTCCCTAAGTCTCTAGTACAATTTATACCAATTCCCTATCCGCAAATACATATCCCAAGTCACAGTTTACAATGGCAGAACACCTATTTATATCTATAACTGTGGACAACAACCAATGCAGAACATTACTCAGTGGGGAATGGACAGAACACATGGTGTTCGAGACTAATACTCAAACGTATCAGTCGAATGTTGTATGTATAAGATTATCAAAGCCTCACACTAGGACTGAACCTTAAAGATTGAACAAGTCACATATCCTATCTAAGGGACAACAAGGAAAGTTTCTGTTGGTGCCGATTTGATTTCAAAGGAAAAGTTCACATGGACTTATTCATTGGATACAAAGTAAAACCCAACTCGGATACCTTTACCACTATCCGCTAAAACTTACATACCATTAAATGTTGCAACTTCTCTAGATTGTAAGGAGAATTTACACAGGGATTTCTATTACTAGTGACAGGAATTTAACACCTCATGAATACTAGAACTACATAGCAGGAATTGAATTTCCAGGCCGTACCTCTTGAGTTGATACCTGCTTCCTTCCTCAACCTTTCAGTGTTCTTCCCTCTTCGATTCCTCTGGTCGAGTACAAGTATCGACTGCTCTTCTTCCTCTCTTATTGATTTTGCGACAGGGGAGAAAATCTGGTTTCTATGGTTTTTCGAGAGGTTGGCCACAACCCTCTCATACATATACACTATGATCAAACAAGGGTTTGAGGAGATAAGAGGAAATCTGGTTTATATCCTATCTGTGTATAATTTGAATTCAAATTGAATTCAAAATAGTAGGAGAAAGGACTCGGTTTTAAAAAAAGGTTGAATAAGTGACATATGCACCAAGGCCCCTGTTATACTATTATTACTCCTTGAACCCTTCCTTAGCATTTCAAATAAAAACCCATATAAACATAACAATTGTATGTGACAGAATAATAAGGTAAAATGTATGGAAAAAAATATACGAGGATAAAATTGGTCGAAGGGTTGACACAGAGTGACAACATCATCTACTCTATCATTGCAAATATCATCTTTTGAAACCCCGCTGTTTTATAAGATAACTTATTCTTGAGTCCCAGTTGGCTCAAGGATAATCAATAGATGTACGAATTCACATCCGCATTTACCTCTGAATTCAACTACCTACATCAATAACTCATCACGTCCACATTACCTCTGACGATGTCATCTTCAAAATAATAATATTACAAATTATATTCTGTTATGTCCATATTACCTCTGAACATATATAATAAGTATTGTTATTTTCAAGAGATATGTCATGTCCGGCACCTCTGAACATATTTTTCATTTCTATCTATTACTTGTGTCTCAAACAGATATGCAATAAGTAATAGAGCCACAAAAAGACCAACTTTTTATTCATAAGACGTGCAAAACATCAAAATTGTACATTCAGCTAAATAAAATAAAAAGTTGTCATAATTTGATAGCTTTATTTGGGCGGCTGAGTGCTCAGTTCAGTTATCATTCTCTTCAGAGCATCAGCCCTCTCAGTTCTAGAATTAAGAACCCGTTGCCTGGCAAGGCTCGCCCAGATTCAGGGTCAAAAGGTTGTAGGGATTTGACTCGGCGTTCAATTTCTGCACTCTGAGTTTGGATGAATTCTTCTTGTTGCCTTTTTCAGATCGCCTAGGTAGCTTGCGGAAACTTGATGCATTTCAAGTACTTCCTCTTCACGTCTCTTGGAAGATCTAATTGTCTCACGAAGTTGGGCCATCTCAGCTTCTAATTCCTGAAGACGAGCTTGGTATTCATCTGCTTCCTTCTCCTTCTCTGAGGCTTCGGTCTTATAACGCTCGGCAGAGGAAGTAGTCTCGATAATGCTAGACTCCAACTCTGTGGACCGCATCAAAAAAATAGCTACAAAATCTTCTAACGCTGCTTGTTGTGCTGCAGACTCGCGAGCTATCGCCTCACACTCAGAATCTATGAGTCGCTGGATATTGCCTTTTGTCAAATCTTGGTAGGAACTGATTGGCTCTTCGAGTGCATCCAAGATATGTTTTAAGAAGCTAACCCGGTCTAGATTACCAATATTGCAGATGACTTCAATGATAAAAGAGGTAGTTATCCTTGCTGACTAATAGGGTGGCCATTCTCTAAGACTATCTAAACAAGGGTTCTCAAGGAAGTGAAGAAAGCAATGGTATAAGTCTCAATAATGATATTTGTCGTTGCCGTTACACCAAGATTCGCCACTTCAGCCTGAATCCCTCCTTCTGCAGAAGGTGGAGGAATCACAAATTGTGCACAAAGAGATATTGGTACGGGTATCCTCGAAGAGCTTCCTTCCGCAATCCGAGTCCCCATATCCGGAGGAGCCATAGTTGAGCTGAAGCTGAATGCTGTAGATGCCAACAGAACCACAGCAATCATCCTAATAGGACCCTCTACAATAAAAAGACGCAACTATTATCATATCAGACAGAAAAGGAGTACCGTTCATTAAGCAAAGCAGGGTTCTATAATCTTGATTACCTAACATAGCTCTCCGGGTCTCAGGAAGATCATACTGAGGAAAGGGTACATGATACAGGTCCTCCTGGTATTCAGACACTCAGAATGCAGATGCAGAATGCAGATGCCAGCTCCGCAGCGTAAGGGTCTCCCCGCAAATCAACTTCAAAAGAAAAAATTCAGAGTTAAAACTTCTGAAAAGATTTTTTTTGAATAATACCATGTGCTAATCATAGATGGCGCAGGAAAGGAAAAACCAGTCCTCAGCCAGCGTATGTAATTCTCAAGCCAGATGGTACATCATATCAAATAGCGCATGGTCTGCACATTATGACAGATGGCACAGCATGCTGAGAATATGACAGATGGTGCATGGCGTCATTGGTTATGATTTTTTTAGCCCAACACTCTGAAAGAGGTGGCACAATGTGTAGATGGTGCAAAGCATTAACTAACACTCTGAAAGAGGCGATCAATGTTGGCCTTAGTCGCACTTCACATGAATGGCACAAACAGTCCTACTATCGTCTTCTCCGTTCAAGTCCCTTACCTTTCAAAGCTGGGTTTGCTTTTTTGTCTCTCGCCGACGGCATGATGTATGGTGGCACTCTCAGTAGGGGAACATACAAAGTGGCTCCGGCCACTTTCTTTTCCTTTTTGGCGGCTGTGGATTTTTTGGGGCTATTGCGATCGTAATGGAGCTTCGAAAGTTTTGAGTTAGGGAAGAGGAAGGGCTTGAGAGAGGGAAATTGCAAAGTAAAAGTATTTCTCTCTCTTCAAAACTATTTATAGCCAAGGCCTAGCTGTAACAGTCGTGCAATCTGCACCTGAAAGTCGGGTCGGTTATGATACTGCTCTGACCAAGCACAAACAATCACAACATGCCATACGTCAAGCAGTTAAACCAACTGTTCGCACCAAAGGATGTATGGCACGCCACTTACATTGTATGCTAATCAGGATAACTACTTAACAGCTATCTCTAGGACTCTATAAATAGAGTTTCAAATCACTTACAAAGAATCACTAACGATCATAATCTCCTGAGTACTTGCTGTAGGGCCTAAAAATCAAGTTGCGCCATGAACCTACTAACCAGTGATCAAGTTATACCCCAACAATCAGGTTGCGCCACTGATATGAAGCTCAGAGAACAAACTACGCCGCTGAACAGGTTGAGTCATATATCAGACTGTGCCCAGTATTATTGTACCAAAATCTACGTGACGTCTGACACTTAATGGCCATCATTACCTGACAGTACTGACAACTGACACCACATGAACGCGAAAAATCTCTTCAAATCCCGCAAATTATGCCACTCGAGGAGAGTTGGTTGACAGCTATCCAGTATGCCTTGTAAGTTGCACCTAGGCGCAATCCAGATAAAATCCTTAGTTGCGCCTAGGCACAATCTGAATGACTTCTGCTCAAAAGCTGCCACGTGTCTAGCCGTACCTCAATCAAGCGCAGTTTTAGTTACTGACTGAAGTTCGCACAATCTGATAAAGTTGAGACAATTTTCATCTCTAAAGTAGGATGACGTGGCGCACATGCCACTAATCTCTCAAGACGTGTCTACTATCCTGTACATGACCACGTGCATCTCAATCACATGATGCCACGCGTCTAAATACAGTTAGTACATGACTTATAACTGAATAAAAGTTGGCACAACAGGAGGTTGGCGCAACCCAATATGGCGCAATCCAGCCTCGCGTGCATCAGAATAACTGCTAAAATAGTTATTTCCTGAACTCTATAAATAGAGTTTCCAATCATTGTTGAAGGATCAGATACATACGCACAGAGATCAAAAACTCTTGCAAAAATTACTGCTGCATTCTCCAGAGGCTCTAGTCTTCAAGTTCACATAGTCCAAGGGATAAAGTGATCATCTTCTGATCAGATTCCTACAGTTGTACTTCCCTAAAATTCATTGTGCTTCAAAACTTTTTTGTTTTTGCGAACAAAATGGCGACTCTGCTAGGGACGACTTTCTCCTCCAACGAGAAGGTGACAACTCAATATGATACTGCATCGATCGGCAAGATGCAGAAGACTCTGGTTGTTCAAGTCAACCAAACAGCCTACGAGAATATAATCAATACCAAGAGCAACAAGCACACTGTGGCTATCGCCAAGAACAGGACTGTGTGGACTCCTAAATCTCCTACAGTTGCTGTTGTCCAGGCGCAACTTGAGTGCTCAGTGGCCAAGGCACAATCTGCCTCAGTGGTTCAGGCACATCCTGCCTATATTACCCGGGTATGCAATCCACTCTTTCTGCTGCCCGTGCGCAGTCTACTACTCTCTTGACTGCCAAGGCACAGTCTGTTCAGGCCGTTGCTGAGGTGCAGTCTACCCATGTTGATGTCAAGGCACCACCAGTAGCCCGTAGTGCTATGGCACAATCCAAGCAATCAGCAACTCAGGCACAGTCTACTGCTCTGGCACAACACAAGGGAACTAGTCTTTTGGCTATTTTCTCTTCTAATTCTCCAGTTTTGAACTGGGAGAAATAATGTTCTAGTGCTGCCACTAGACAGAACTAAGGGAAGAGTCCTTTGACACTTTCTCAATTGGCGTAATCTGTGCCTAAAATGGTCTCATAACAGAACAAAGGGGAACGCTTCTTAGCTAACCCTCTACAAAATAAAGGAAAACATCCTTTGGTCTTTTCTCAAATTTCCCTGGTCTATGACTCAGAGGAAGACACATCAGATTCTATTCCTTTAAGCAAAAGTCTTCGGATCTCTGATATCGGAAAGAATACTGATCAAAGAGGTATCTTACCAACCCTTATGGGGTCTGGTCAAGACCTTCCTACCTTACAAATTTTAAGATCTAAGCAAGAAAAATTGAGGGTATCACAAATAGAGACACCTGGAGCAGAATTTTCAGATTTACGCGCTTATCTCAATAGGCGTCAACCAATATCAACTTTGGTGAAACGTAAGAACCCTATGCCAAAGGCCAACCTATATCAGAAGCCAAGGTTTGAAAAGAAGGACCCAACCATTTATGCTAATGAGTTGAGTACATCTTTGTACACTCAGGGAACAAAATATATGAAGAATAGGAGACATATTTCTAACGTCATTAAGGAATATGTTCCTCCGATTTCTTCTCGTCCTGTAGTTGTAACTAATCTTTGGCAATGTCTTACACAAAGACGAAAGATTACATGGATGTCTCCCTCACCTCCAAATCATGCTTTAGATCGCCACTGCCTTCATGAAGTCGTCATCAATTGTTGTTGCCAATCGGCTCGACGATCTGTCTTCGATCGTCTGAACTATGCTTCAACTCCCGAACATATAATAGAAGATGAAGATGAGCTATTATATGCTTCTGTTAACATGACTTCTCAAGGCACTGGGGGTGGAAAACGTCCAAGACATAATGCATCCCGCAATCCCAGTCAGCAATACTTGGATCGGATTCATGCATCTAGTGAAGGTGTCTTTCAATACACTAGACCGAAAAATTGATATTTGAACCAAGGTATCTTTAATCAAGAAGATCTTCCCATCGCCCATATAGGAGAGGACTCTTTCTCAGTGTTTGATGCAGACAGTAAAAGTTCTGAACAAACTATCTCATCAATAGCAGGAAGAGAAGTGATGGCATATACCATTACGGAAGATCAAGATGCCTCTACTTCAACCAGTCAAGAGCAACAAATTGTTGTATTAGAAGACAAATTGAAGACCATGGCAGAAATGGTTGCAAGCATGCACACTATAATTGTGGCTCAACATACAGTGCCACCGATTGTAAACCCTGCTACAAATCCTGAGCTTATAACATCTTCTATACCTGTTAATTTGGGGGTACCAACTCCTCAGGTTACTTCTGTACTAATTCAAGCTGATCCCAGTCAGTCTGGTGCTGGGGGGTGGTAATTATCACGCTGTTCCTCCTCCTAACACTTCTAATCAGCCTCCCAATTCCCAAACATTGAGAGATACGAATGAGGCTGTGAAACTCTTACGCACTCAGTTTGAGGCCATCAAGTAGAAGGATGGCCTACAAAGACTGGGCATAAAGCAACCATATCCTACAGAGTGGAAGGAAGTTCCATTCCCTCCTAAATACAAGCTTCCAACCATTATGTTATTTGATGGCAGCACCTCTCCAAGTCAGTACATCAATCACTTTGAGGTGATGATTGATCAATTACAGCCAAATGATGCTCTCTTTACTAGAGTGTTTGTCGGTTGTTTAGCTGGCGCAGCATACGACTGGTATTATAGCTTGCCTGATGGTTGCAACACTTTTTTTGCTGGTTTCAAGCAAATATTCTTAGAACGATTTTATGAGGGAGTCAATGACATGACAATGTTTGCCCTCATTAAGATTAAACAGAGGCACAATGAATCCACGAAGAGTTTTATTGTAAGATTCTACCGAAAGGCACTCAAAATGCCTTTAGGAACTCCATCTGCTGTAACAATAGACACTTGCAAATCAAACTTGTTCCCTATTATCAGTATGTGGATGGGATCTATATAATTCCAGGATTGGCCTTCTTTTATTATGAATGCCAAGGCAGCTGAGGTCAGCGCTGAAAAGTTCTAACAGTTAGGAGTTCAAATGACTCATCGTAACCAAGATGAACATTCTACACCAGGGGGTAATAATCGCTAGAATAATCGCAAGGATAAAGAAACACTGGCCATCAATATCAAGGGCAAGAAGTCTTTGGCTGTCAACGTCACTCAGACAGCACCCACTCTATCATCACCACCACAGAAGACGACTCGTCCAAAGGAAGAGTATTCTTTCGATGAAGATGATACTTTGAGCATCTTCGATTGCTTGATCAAAAGTAATAATCTTCAACTTCCAGACGCAAAATGGCCAGAAGAAGTGGGTAAAATCAATCACCCTAAATATTGTATTTATCACAGATTTATAGGGCATCCAACCAGAGCATGTTATGTGCTCAGGGGTAAAATCCAAGAGTTTGTCAACTCTGGAGTAATTACTCTTTAGCAGGACGAGAAGACGATGATTGCTAATTTTATTTCTGTGCAATTTGGTGACTTTCCACTACAACTTGTACAAGATGGTGTTGTCCCCATTCCAAGGACTACTCTTGAGATCGTGAATCTTCCACCTCCTCAAAATGAAGGTCTTATTCCATTATCGACTGACAGAGGAGAGATTATGTGGATTCATCCAGATCTGGTAGCAGAGTTTGAAACGCCTTCCTTTTCTAAGCAAAAATAGTACTCCAAATCTAAAGCCAAGAACTGCAATATGGTATCCTTTGAACCAGTAACAGAAGAAGAAATTCTAATGGACACTAGATCTGGGAAACCCTATCTTCGAGAATATCCTAAAAATTAAGAGAATCCTGCTCCATCTTTTGATGTTCCTCCTACATCATCTTCTCCTACTGAAAATATACCATCTACATCCCTACCAGTGGTTGAACCATCTCCTCCTAAACCAACAACAGCAGACAAGGGAAAATAACCCGTTCGATTTGACAAAGCATTAAAGAAGTCCTCATCTTTTGGACTCGAAAAGCTATATAACTTTGATATATTGGCTCAATTGGCCAATACTCCAGAAATATTATCAATCTTTGAACTTTTACGTCTCTCAAAAGAAACTCGAGAGACGTTAAGTGAAGCCTTGATTTAGGCTGACGCTTGTCTTACACTTCTTAAGAAGCCTAAAAAGGAGCCAGTCAGCTGCGTACATTGTCATAGTGTATTTGAATTAATGTCCAACATCACTTTTTCACAAGATGACATGTTGTTAGAAGACAATCATCATGATCGTCCTCTCTATTTCACGGGATATGTAGATACCATGAAAGTCGATCGTATTCTGATTGACCCCGGGTCTGCACTTACCATCTTGGGGTTCAATCAAGGAAGAAGTGAACCTTTGGAGAAGATACGCCTAAAACTTCAAATTGGCAATCTTCGTATAAAGGTAACTTTCTATGTTATTGACAATCATGGCTCATACAATGCTTTGTTAGGAAGGCCATTCCTCCATGAATACAATATTGTACCTTCTACTCTCCACCAATGTTTTAAATACGTGGATGGTAATGAAGAAGTCCAAAAAAAGGTTGCAGATCTAAATCCTTTCAAAGGAGTTGAAGCATACTGCAACGATTCTCGCATGTACAAGAAGGAGTTCATGAAGGTGGTACTAGGAATGGACACAGATGAAGAATAGAAAAATATGCCAAATGATACATTGGTGATCCCGGTCAAAGGACGTACCTATTGTCCTCAGTCTTCCAAACCGCTGACTATCTATCTTCCTTCCCATGAGAAGCAGCCCAAGGGTGATAGTCAGGAACAAAGGGAGCTCACCTCTTCTGAGCCGCTTGTAATCGATCTTCGTCGCAAGAAGCCCCCTCCACCTTCTCGTTCTTCTTCTCCCCCTCTTGTCATCAATCTGACTAAGCCTGCTAAGGCTAAAGTTCTTGTTGTAAATGATGGTGTAAAAATCAATAAAGTATCTCATTTTCAGTATACCGATGTCTCTTACTATACTCAGTGTTATTTGGATATGCTAGATAGCTTTAAACCACTTACAATATAAGTCATTTCATCTCTTCGAAATATAGTATCACTGGATTCAATACAAGAGTCGTACTTCTTAGTACCGTCTCGAAAGAAAGATAAAAAGTCTATATCCTTCAACAAAAGAGAGGAACCAAAAATTATGCTCTATAACGATAATAGAGATAATACAGGAAGGCTACAATTATGCCGCTATAGTCCACAATCCAAAGCAATCATCCACAAAATGGGCTATGATTTCAAAACTGGCCTCAACAACGGTAAAGGAAGGCGAACTCCTCTTCGTATTGCTGTTCCAAAAGGAAAATCACAACAATACCACAGTAAAATGAAACGGGGACTAGGTTATGCTTCACCACTTCCAACTCCAGAACTTTTTGATTCTGATGAAGAAGAACGATCTAACTCTTCTAATTCTATTTTATGGAATTCTGACACCAGCATTGGTCATGTTTATAGGGTGATGGTATCTTCTAACATGGTGTCTGCCAAATTTTCGAAAGATGACGAAGATGACATTGAAGAAGCTCCTGAAGTGGACCCTTGGGCACAAAGGATGGACAATCAGTAGGAACTTTGTTTTGAATAATGAGAACCACCTACTGAGGATCAATTAGTCCAAATCGATATTGGAGAGAAGGGCGTATCACGACCAATTTTCATTAGCAAAAATCTCTCAGAGGATGATAAACAAGAGTTAATACACCTTATTCATGAATATATTGATGTCTTTGCCTAGAGTTATGAAGATATGCCGGGATTAGATTCTCAAATTGTAACTCACAAGCTTAATATCCTGCCGAATGCCAAGCTGGTCAAATTACAACAACGGCAATTCAAGCCTGAAATGATGGATGCAATTGATGATGAAGTTAAAAAGCTTATAGCTTGCAGTTTTATTAGAGAAGAGCAGCATCCTGACTGGGTAGCCAACGTTGTTCCAGTCTTGAAGAAAATCGAAAAGGTTCGAGATTGTATAGACTTTCGGGATATCAATGATGCTTGCCCTCCCCAATTACTGATGTCATGATCGAAAATACATGTGAATTCGAACGAATTTCTTTCATGGATGGGTTTTTTGGATATAATCAAATCCAGATGAATCCTGAAGATGAGAAACATATTCGTTTCGTACTCCTCGTAGAGTGTACTGTTATACAGTTATGCCGTTTGGTCTAAAGAACGCAGGTGCAACTTACCAGCACGCTATGAGTACTATCTTTTGCGATCATCTGCGAAAGACTGTCGAATCCTATGTTGACGATATTGCTGTCAAAAGTTATCTCAAGGAAGATCACATTCAAGATTTAAGAACTATCTTCAATCTAATGTGCCAGCATCAACTCAAAATGAACCCCACCAAGTCTTTTTTGGGTGTCTCTAGTGGTAAATTTCTCGGCTTCGTCATTACCTCTAAGGGTATACACGTTGATCCCGAGAAGATCAAAGCCATTCAAGAGATACATCCTCCACGCCACCTAAAAGAGTTACGAGGATTCCAAGGTCGACTTGGGTACATCAGGCGGTTTATTTCAAATTTATCTGGACGTTGCAGACCATTTACTCAATTAATGAAGAAAGGTGTATCTTTTGTTTGGACGGAAGAATGTCAACGAGCATTTGATGACATAAAACAGTATTTAATGAGTCCACCGGTTCTTGTACCGCCAATCTCAGGGATACCTTTCTTAATATATGTCCGGGCAATGGATCATTCATTGGGAGCTTTGCTAGCTCAAAGAACATGGAAGGTCATGAACAAGCCATCTACTATCTTAGTCGAACGATGATTGGAGCTGAACATCATTATAGTCCGGTGGAGAAGGAATGTTTAGCCTTAAAGTTTACTGTTCAGAAGATAAGACATTACAATAGGCCAAACTATTCATGTCATATCCCGAGTCAATCCTCTTCGAGTCTTAATGAAGAAGCCAAGTACGCTCAATTCTAGGCTTGCCACATGGGCCATATTATTAGCGCAATATGATATGGTTTATGTTCCTCAAAAGTCTGTGAAAGGCCAAGCACTTGCTGACTTCTTAGCAGTACATTATGTCCCTGAAACATCTAAACTCTATGATAAGATTCGGACGAAACATTATAATCAAATATGATCTCAGAAGAATTTTCTACCTGGAGGTTGTTCTTTGATGGAGCTTCTAGAATTGGACCTGGAGGTACCCTTGTTGCTAGAGTGGGAATTGTTCTTGTTTCACCCGATAGATTAGCTATTCAAAGGGCTTATTCTTTAGACGAGTCGTGCTCTTACAATATGGCAGAATACAATGCCTTGCTCATTGGGCTCCAATTAGCCAAACAATTGGATATTGAATATCTTGAAGTATATGGTGACTCTAAGCTGATTGTTAATCAAGTTAGAGGCATATATGAAGTTCGACATCAAGATCTGGTACCATACCATAAAGCAGCAATCAGAATAGCTTCTTCGTTCAAAGGGTTCTTCGAACATGTACGTCGCGCATGTAATATAAGCTGATGTCTTAGCTAACCTAGCTGTGGTATTGGCAGTTCCAGCCAAAAGACAACAAATGGTTGTTATCTCTAATAGAGAACTATTTTGTGTTGAAAACAACCATAGCATTAAAATCAACAATCTAACTGAAGTCAATGTCATTAGCGAGGACTGGAGAACACCTTTCATTGATTTTGTAGTACATGATATATTGCCAGAAGATCCTAAGGAAGCTACAAGTATCCATCGTCGATCACTTCGATTCTATTATAATCATACTACTAAAACTCTCTATCAAAGAACTTTTGATGGATTACTCTTGAGGTGTCTTGCTGGTGATGAAGCAAACAAATATTACGCGAAGCTCATGATGGTGTTTGTGGAGCACATCAGCCTGGTCCTAAACTACAGGATCGTATTCAACGTATGGGCTATTACTGTCCCTCTATGGTATCAGATGCTATTGATTATGTAAAAAATATCGTGCGTGTCAAATTCATGCAGATTTCATTCATCAACCATCGAAATTTCTTCATCCGACTGCTGTCTTATGGCCTTTTGAAGCATGGAGCATGGATATAATTGGCCCTATCAATCCTCCTTCATCTAAAGGACATCGTTCATCTTGGCTATAACCGATTATTTCTCCAAGTGGGCAGAAGCTATACCTTTGGCTGAAGTTAAAATGAGTAGTGTCATCAACTTCATCAAACATTGTGATATATAGATTTGGTGTCCCTCGCCGAATCATCCATGATAATGGGCCATAATTCATCATCCAGAAGTTTAATAGGTTCTGTGATGACAACATAATCAATATGTTGCCTCTACAGCCTATAATCCTGCGGCTAACGGGTTGGCTGAAGCATTCAACAAGACCATTATTAAACTCTTAAAAAGTTTGTCTCTATTAACAAACGTAATTGGAGTGATAAACTTGAAGAATGTCTATGGGCATATCGTACTACTGTCCGTAACCCCACAGGTTGCACACCATTTTCCCTAGTATATGGATGTGAAGCTGTCCTACCTCTGGAAATTCAAATTTCTTTATTAAGAATTGCATTGCGAACGAGCTTACTACAAAAAATAATGATCGTCTTCAGCTTCAAGAATTGGAGGCGCTCGACAAAAAAAGGCTTTTAGCTCAATAGCACATCGAACTTTATCAGGCCCAGATTTCAAAAGCCTTCAATCGTAAAGTCAGAGTACGAACATTTCAGGAGGACGAGTTAGTTCTTACAGTCAGACGTCCTATGACTATGACACATATGAGCAAAGCAAGTTCGAGGCAAAATGGAAGGGCCATATGTGGTAAATAAAGTCTTTTCAAATAGAGCCTATCAATTAACAGATATGGACGACAGAGTCGCTATGATGCCTATCAATGGCAAATTTCTAAGAAATATTATGTATAAAGATAAAATGTTCTTTATTTTCAGAGACATGATGTAAATAAAAGTTCATTTTTTATTCAAAAGCAGAATGGAGTTTCATAATATTAAGGGGGAGGAGGCCCCGATCCTTCATGATTAAATACATAGTTCGCTAATGTTCAAAAATCTCATTGTCGGAACTCACAAAAACTCGCAAGCAGCCATCCTCAATGCTTCTTCTTCGGTAGTTTTCCAGGTTCCACTAGCTCAGCAATCAAGTCCCGTCTTGGAACAGGAGCAGTTGAGCCTTCACCTCTTTAGGCTCAGCAGAGGGCATCTCGGTCTCTCCTTCAATCTTCGGAGTAAGCAAATCTTTGGAAGACATTTTGTACAAAAGGAAAGAAAGTGACGATATCTACGAAAGTTTTGTTTTATTTATAGACAGAACAATTAAACAGTCAACATCGAGAACCGATGTGACTTTTTGAAAGAAACCCAACTATTCGTTCACTTATAACTGTTCGTTCATTTATAATCGTTCATTCATTTATAACTGTTCGTTTTTTCCTTTCTTAAAAACCGACATGATGGTTCATTCATTTATTCTTTTCCTCGAAAGTTGCAGTAATTGTTCATTCATTAGTATTCTTTCTCGAAAATCGAAGTAACTGTTCACTTTTCATAAACGAGAGTTCACATTCTCCCTGCTTCTGAATTCGGTTTATTATATTAGCAACTTGTCATCTCCACATTTCTCTTAATTCTATTTTATTATCACCACATCAAAATCAAATCATAAAAGAAGAGAAAATCATTCTTTATTCCTTCTTTAAAAACATAGATACATGTTAATGGAAATCTATTACATCTTGGATTTTTATTCTAAATAATATGAAGGTCTATTACATCTTTTGGATCTTCTATTTGTTGGTGCCAGTTCCTTGTCGTCTCGACCTGAAGTAACGAGCCAGACAATGGAATCAACTCTGGTCTTCTCTTTCAGAAAGACGAGAGGAGAACCACAGAGTACAGTAGCTCAAAGATAAGCTGCTGTAATACAACTGGTGGAGAGAAGAGGCCCGCCAGGGAAACTAGGAATGAGATCACCTTTGTGATATGTTTCCTAATTCTGTCTCTCCACCATCCAACTCTCATGTATAAAGGCTCTTCCTACCATATGAGGAAGATCCTTCTGGAACACAGAGAGTCCTGAGCTGTCTGATCTGAGTGTCAGAATCACGTGAGCTGTCTGATGTGGGTGTCAGAAGAATGCTCTCTATAGCATCCAGATCACCGATGCCAGTTTTGAAGAAGCTTGCCAAAAACTTCTGCAAATAGGAACAAAGAAAAGAAAAGTCAGCAAAATCTATCAAAACTGTGCGTGCATCAAATCAATAGGCACATATCAGCAATGTGCCTATTCTCAGAAGCACATGCGCATCGACAGTACACTGATCAACAGACGTCTATCAGCAATGTGCACCTATTCTCATAAGCACATGTGCATTTCAACAGTATGCGTTAATCAACTGGCGCATATCAAAATAGTGCGCTGATCAAACGGGCGCATATCAACATTGTATGTCGATCAACAGGCACATATCAGTAGTGCGCACCTATGATCAAAGCTAAGCATTGGACCACAGTGCGGTCTATTCTCAAAAATAGTTAACACATATCAACGGTATCTACAACAAAATGGCGCAAAAGAAGAATGCTCATACCATTGGTCCTTTATTGAGACTTCCAATTTTTGAAGGCACAACATGCAAACAAATAGCATCGGGACGAAGTGGCACAAGTGAACTTAAATAGTAAGACCTTGTGAGAAGCCATTTATTTTGAAAAAACATGAATGTCTCTTTCGTTTTGGCTATCCTTTTTAAAGTGCTGAAGAATGAAAACGGGCGCATCATTCTAGGAGCCTATTTCAGAAAAAAAAACTAAACAATAGGTGCCTAAAACCTTGTGATGGTTGCCATGTGTCTCTCAGAGAAATAGTAAACATTGAATTCGTCTAAGGAGTGTATCTACATATGCTACTTGGAATCTCAACCACACAATAATGATGTCAAAAATTATAAATTTTATTATAGAGATGGGTGGACCCCTACAGACAAAGACGCAAGAAAAGAGAATAAAAAGTCATCGTGCTAAAACATCATTCCTTTTTTGGTCTTCATTGATCTGACGAAGGGCGGCGTCCAATTCTTGCATATTGCAGATTCCGAGCGACGCATAAGGTTAAGGAATCCTCCGAATCGCCGTGCTTTAGAGGATGGCCCACCACTCGAACGATTAAAAACGGATAGGTTTAACCCAAACAGTCTAGAAAGTTCGTCGCCCTCAGTGTCGAGTCAGCCTCAACAAATAAGTCGAAGGCATGACGTCGGATTTTGCTTCAGAAGACTTGATGTTGGTGACAACATTGGCCTACATCTCCTTTTTAGACGCCATCGGAATTACAGAGGTGACGAATAAGTATAAAAATCACCCTATATATATCACTAAATTGACTCTTATATTCCTCATGGGAAACTAAAAAAATCAACAATGAAACTCGAAAAGGCGAAGAGGAGATTGAGTTTTCGAGAAAGAAATTTAATTGTTATGACCGGGTATTGACTGGCACAACTTGACTCTGTCAAAACTTTTATAAAGTTCAAAGTATTTCAAAAACTTTAAAATGTTTTAAGTTTTGAAAACTTTGAAGGGGGTCTTGTAGGGCCTAAAAATCAAGTTGCACAATAAACCTACGAACCAGTGATCAGTTTGCGCCCTAACAATCAGTTTGCGCTACTGATATGAAGCTCAGAGAACAAATTGCACCGCTGAACAGGTTGCGCCATATCAGACTGTGCCCAGTCTTATTGCGAAAATCTACGTGGCGTCTGACACTTAATGGCCATCATTACCTGACAGCACTGACAACTGACACCACATGAACGAGGAAAATCTCTTCAAATCTGCGAATTGTGCCACTCGAGGAGAGTTGGTTGACAGCTGTCCAGTATGCTTTGTAAGTTGCAACTAGGCAATCCAGACAAAATTCTTAGTTGCGCCTAGGCACAATCTGAATGACTTCTGCTCAAAAGCTGTCACGTGTCTAGGCACAGCTCAATCAAGTGCAGTTTTACTCACTGACTGAAGTTCGCACAATCTGATAAAGTTGAGACAATTTTCATCTCTAAAGCAGATGACGTGGCGCACATGCCACTAATCTCTCAAGACGTGTCTACTATCCTGTACACGACACATATCTCAATCATATGATATGCACCTAAATACAGTTAGTACACGACTTATAACTGAATAAAAGTTAGCGCAATAGGAGGTTGGCGCAACCCAATGTGGTGCAATCCAGCCTCGTGCGCATCAGAATAGCTGCTAAAACAATTATTTCCTGAACTATATATAGTTTCCAATCATTTTGAAGGATCAGATACATAGCACAGAGACCAAGAACTCTTGCAAAAAATACTGTCGCTTTTCCAGAGGCTCTAGTCTTCAAGTTCACATAGTCCAAGGGATAAAGTGATCGTCTTTTGATCAGATTCTACAATTGTACTTCCCAAATTTATTGTACTTCAAAACTTTTTTGTTTTTGCAAACACTTGCTGTAGCACTCTTCAAAGATTTGTTCTTCGACATCGCATCGTTCAAGGATAAAGTGATCGTCTTCTGATCAGATTCCTATAGTTGTACTTTCAGAAATCAATTACTCTTGTATTCTTTTTAGTTTGTAATCAAACTTTTTTTTTAAACAGCATGTAACTTGTGTTCACTTGAGCTATAGGTTTAACTACCTATTTTTCCAATTTGATCTCTAACTTTTTAGAGATGTCACAGGCTTCATTATACTTGCTGTGAGTGTGTCTACTCTATGAGCAGCAATGATTTACTTTCTTTTCTCTAGTTCATAGAGATCGTTAAGTTTTATATTTCTTGATTCGCTTTCTCAAGCTTTTAAGAGCTTCATGTAAGCTTAACTTCAAAGAAGTAATCTCATTGGTGTCACTAGAAGAATCTTTAATATCTTCTACCATTCTATATTGCTTTAAAAAGTCAGATTGTACAAATTTTAGCTCTTTCTTAGCACTTTTGTCTATAATTTTTCTCTGGTCTTCTAATAGATCAGTAAAAGCATAAGACAATTCATCAAAAGTAAATTCTTCATAGAAAGGGTTCGATATTACCTTAGCATCAGTAGCCATGAAGCACAGGTTTCCTGTGTTGCGATGCTTTTTCTTCTTCAGAATCACTAGCTTGCTTTCACACTAGATGTTAGTGTTGACATAGTTTCTAGTAGAAGACCTTTCTTACTTGTCTGATCATGCCTGCTCCCTTCCTTATGACAGGACAGTCTTTCTTGATATGATATGTTCTTTTACAGCTAAAGCAGATAGGTTCTTCATATGCCTCTGGAATCTTTCTTCTTCTTGATTGACTTCTCATATCTGAGAAATCTTCTGAAGTTTCTTGTCACAGGGGCCATCTGTTCATTGTCTGAGTAGTCTGTCGCACTTTCATCGTCGAAGGCTGTCTTGTGGTTAGATATGAATGCTATCGCCTTCTCTTTTGGAGCTGACTTCAAAATTTTTAAGGTCCACCTCATGCGTCATAAGCTTTCCCATAGGGGTTTCAAGAGTCATGATCATGAGATCATTTCCTTCAATGATGGTCGTCACTTTAGGATTCCAGTTCTTGGTTAGCCCGTGAAGCACCTTCCGAATCTTCTCATGATTGTTGTATTTTTTTCCAAGGGAAGATAAGGATTAACAATGTCTAGGAACCGATTAAACATATTTATGATAGTCTCATTAGGCTTCATTTTGAAGGTCTCATACTCTTGTTAGTCATAAGATTTTGGATTCCTTCACTTGTGAAATACCTTCATGAGTAACCTCAAGAAGTTTCCAAACCTCGTGAGACATGACACATGTAGAAACTCTATTGAACTCAGTTTTATCATAGCACAAAAAAATTATTGATGGATTTTGCATCAAGACTAGCTTTTCTTTTTGTTCGATATATCTGTCGAATGGTTTTTCCATTAGAACACCCTCACCGTAATAGGTAGTGGTTTCTTATATCCATTCATGACAATCGACCATAAATCGAAATCAAGTGACTTAAGAAAAAAGCTCATACTTGCCTTATAATACGTGTAGTTTGTGCAATCAAATAGGGGTGACCTATTTGTTGATTGACCTTCACCATTGCTTGGATATAGGGATACCATTTCTCAAGGATTTTAGTCTGACCAGAGATAAACTGTGCTCTGATACCAATTGTAGGATCGATGGCACCTCTAGAGGGGAGTGAATAGAGTACAGCGAAAAATAATTACCAATTAAAAATTCTAAGCAGGTAAAGCAAATGATTAAACAACTTAAATACAAGTAAGCAGTAAATAGTGGAGGCAAGAAAGCAATACGAAGACACGTCAGGTTTATACTGGTTTCTCTCTGAGAGGACTAGTCCAGTTCGAGAACTCTTGCATGATATAATCCACTATTTTGAATAGAGATTACACCGCATGCTTTACTCTGAAGAACATGCCAACTTCAACACCATCGTATTTTTATTCGAAGCCCACGATCAAACTTCAACAACACCTTTCTGAGAAAAGCTTTTTACGCCAAGATTTTTACAACTCAAATACTCCTAATCGGAAACCACCAGCACTAGAAGGATCAGAGTTGTCTTCGAAATTTGAAGATTAAAGCTTTGTAAATATAAAAAGCTTAGGAATAGATAAAGAAGATGAAGATTGAATGAGTGAATAGAAATAGGAATTTTTTCTCTTTTTATAGGAATTTTGAGACAAAGTTCGCGCAGAACTTGGTAGGCTAATATTCACAATTTTGAACGTTGGTGATCTAAAAGAATAGAAAAAGCTGCTGACCAGGAGAAATCCCAGGGGACCGAGTTCGTCCGAGTTCAGTTGCCTTGGTTTCTGGTCAACTTGATTTGGTTTAAGCTTTTGGATGTGGGTTTGTTTGGGTCAGAAAATGGATCAAGGATTGGTTTTTAGGATAGAAATTCTAAATGCCAGTGATCCCGACTCGCAAAATAATCTAGAATCAATAAATAAAAATACAGAATAAATGTGTAACATTCAGTAGAGATGAAATCTGCGATCTTCGATTTTTTTCATATCAAGTTCGAAGTTTTAAGTCAATTATCGAAATCGGTTTGACCATGGCTTAATGGGCCAACAACAGTGGTTTATCATGGGTTGGTGTGCTATTCATTGATCATAACTAGTCAGAGATATGATTTACTGATTGATGACTGGATATTGGACCGTTATGATTCTATAATGACCATGGTTCATATTACGTATTTTGGTATACGTGTACGTATTTTGACTCGTATTGCATGTATCATCGCATAATTTATTTGGCATTTTATTGCTTGATTCGGTTCAGCTTGTTTGGCTTGGTTCGGTTTGTGAACCAAACCCCTACCTACCACCACCATCATTTATTAACCCAACACTCTTTCTCTTTCTTCATTCACTCTTCTCTTCCTTACCATTACTCTCCACCTACCAGGAAGGTTTAGGCAAGTGCATCTTGCTTCATGGAGGAATTCCATTTTTATTGTTCCATTGTCTTCCTCATGTGTTTCTAACCCACTTTAGTACTTAGCATTTTTTATTTCCGTGATTAATTTCTTGTAGATCTAGCTTTGTGGTATTTTCGGTTTTTATGAGTTTTGATCTATCAAACCTGCATATTTTTGTTATTTGATGGTTCCATGTTGTAGAGAATTCCATTTAACCAAATTGACCTACGGGAGTCTGGATTTGGGTTCCTATTGTTGTTTGGTGGAGCATGGAGGCCATGGTATTTTCTATGGACATGTTCTCTGTGGAAGCCATTAATTGTACTTTTGGCCGCATGCAATTTGAGTTGCTTAGCCGCAGTTGCATTTTGCAAGTTGTTGCTTAGCAAAATATTTCTGGCCGTATGCCGTAATTCATTATTTAGCCGCATAGAATTTGTTTGCATGAGCTGTTAGCAACTTAAAGTTGCATGATGGCATTAATAATTAAGTTGGGCCGTATGCATATAATTAGCTGCCGCATATGCCTTGCTAATTTAGCTTGGCCGCATAGTGTATTTAGCATGCACGGTTATGCTTGCATGCATGCATTAATAGTTAGCTTAGCTTTGCATGCATTATTAAATTGCATGGCCTTATTTCTTTAGTTGCCGCA